>JALMQS010000136.1:6044044-6181099 GCA_024734495.1 Forficula auricularia
TAGAAACTTACGGTGAGCATGCTTTAACCTTAAAAACATGTGAGGTGTGGTTTCGAAAATTCAAAAGTGGTGATTTCGATGTGCAAGATAAAGAACGTTCTGGTAGACCAAAAAAGTTTGAAGATGCGAAACTACAGGAGTTATTGGATGAAGACCCAACCCAAACTCAAAAACAATTGAAAAAACAATACACCATGAAAATAAATTAGTAACGTAAGTGATTAAAAAAGAAGATAAAATTATTAAAGGCTCCATCCCATATATTCATGATTTATCTGCGAAAATCTTGAGAATTCTAAATAATAATGACATAAAATTAGTACACAGTGTTGGCAGGCCACTCATGAACATATTCAATAATAAGACTCATCTTGAAAAACTTGATAAAATGGGGGTTATTTATGAGATGGTCTGTGATACATGTAAAAAAGATAAAAAAACACACAAATATATAGGTGAGACTTCAAGACATTTGAGACGTTGACTTCATCAGGGCTCAAACAAATTATCTTCTTTGCATATTTGTCATTTTATAAATATTCATTCTTAGCAAACACATATAGGCACAGATTGAAAATATTTAATATTTAAAATGAAATTAATTTGTTTGAGTCCTGAGGAAGACAACAAAGTTGACGAAATGTTGGAATAAAATAAAAAGTACTTGCATTAGCTATTGTCCTTGTTTCTCTACAACAACTTATTAATTTAATCGATGGACATAAATAAGGAAAATAATTATAATAGCATCAATCAACTAAATATACATATAATAACATATAATAACATATCAGAAAGTCAAAAAATTCGAAGTGGGTCACCGACAAAACGTCGTTGTATTGACATGGAATAACCTATTTATATATATTTTTGAGTATTTATATGTATACTCAAAATTTTTATAAAAATAATTTTGAAATTAATGTTATTAATAATAGTAAATGTTTTCTTTAATAGATATATAATAATAATTAGAAAGTTTTGTACTTACATTTATTTGGTTTCAGAATTATATCAAAACAAGTGATTGCAAATGGAGGCTCAAATGTCAGATGAGAAGTGAATTATGAGACAGGATATCCGGCATACATGGATTTTTGAGCTGCATCCATCAATCACAAGAGGCAGGCGTGCCACTTAAGCCGCCAATTTCAAATCAATTGCTTATTCGAAACAAATATAATCTTATTTATAAATCCTTAAAATATAAATAAATATACCGGGTGTGTTTTTTATCTTGAGACAGTCTTATAAATCAAAAACAGTGCATCATATGATAAAAAGTTTCAAATAAAAGTTTATTTATATCAGGGGAGAAATTAAACTCCGTTATTGTTGTTTGACGTAGAACAAGCTTTCAAGGGTATTTTATTTCAAGTTCTGTTTTTACTTTATCCAATGCAAAGCATGGGTAAAGTATTGTAATCGCTCTCGGGGCAAGCGTGGCTTCAAAGGGTCCTCAGGTAAAGACTACGGAACCCATGGACTCAATTAAAGTCACAAATTGTAGTATTCAATTAGGTTGAATATTAGCACGTGACGGTTTTGCCAAAAATTACAAGGGGTCTCGTCGAGAGGCCAAAAAGTGCGATTTTTTCATTTAGTGCGTGCGGATGTATGTGATGTATGTATGTGATGTATGTTATCGTTTTTTTGGCCCACGATTTTTTCCACACCGTTACACCGATTGAAATGAAATTGAAAACCTACCATTAGTTTAACAAAATGAAGCGCTGATTAGTTTTTGGTACATATCGGCCCACAAACATTAGTACTTTATTTCAGTACTTTTTTAGTTTTTTCTAAATATCTTGAAAATGACTCAACCAATTTTGATGAAATTTAATATCCTAATTAAGTACCTTGGGGACCACAAAAAAGGTTAAATAAAGTTTTTAGTAAAATTATATTTTAAAGTACTTTACTCTAGAGTAAGATGGTACTTTTTTTAATTTTTTAAATTCTTTAAAATTTATTCATTTGAAAGTTTTAATATAGCTCATTTAGCCTTGCTTAAGTAAGAATGGATAGGCTTCTCTCTGTGAAATGCTAAAAATTTGGGAGGAATTTTTATGAGTAACCATAGCAACTGCGTTGTTTTCTTATCCGTTACCTTTGCTGAAGACAGAGAAATCGATTTTAAACCAAAAATAGGGATTGATTCTCATCTAGTACTTGAGGAATAATTATTCTATATTGGAAATTTTGACGTTTCGGTTTTTATTAGTTACCATTGCTGAAGACATAGAGAAATCGACTTTAAACCAAAAATAGCGATTGATTCTCATCTAGTACTTGAGGAATAATCATTCTATATTGGATTTTTGACGTTTCGGTTTTTATTAGTAACCATTGCTGAAGACATAGAGAAATCGACTTTAAACCAAAAATAGCGATTGATTCTCATCTAGTACTTGAGGAATAATCATTCTATATTGGATTTTTGACATTTCGGTTTTTATTGGTAACCATTGCTGAAGACATGGAGGAATCGACTTAAAATCAAAAATAGCCATCGATTCTCATCTAATACTTGAGGAATAACCATTCTATATTGGATTTTTGACATTTCGGTTTTTATTGGTAAACATTGCTGAAGACATGGAGGAATCGACTTAAAATAAAAAATAGACATCGATTCTGATCTAATACTTGAGGAATAACAATTCTACATTAGGTTTTTGACGTTTCGATTATTATTGGTAACCATTGCTGAAGACATGGAGGAATCGACATAAAATCAAAAATAACGATCGATTCTTATCTAATACTAGAGGAATAACCTTAATGCATTCCATTTTTGATGTTTTGACCATTAATGGCAACCTCTATTGAAAACGTGGAAGAATCGACTTAAAATCAAAAAGACTAAATTCTTTTTTGGTAAACAACTCAAGTTTGAGTATTGTTTGTTAATAAAGTTAATAAAGTTTGTTAATTAAGTTGAATAATTGTTAAAAAATAATTATTAGTTTTTTTTCAGAGATATAATTTATTTAATGTTTTTTTTATTTGATGTTAAATTGAAAAAATAGTTTATATGAAAGTTGTTCAGTTTTTTCGTAGATTCAGAAAATGTAAACAAATAAATAGGCTTCCATTTAAAAAACAGAACTTGACCTTGAAATACCATTGAAAGCTTGTTCTAGGTAAACAAACAATAGCGTAGTTTAGTTTCCCCCTCCATATAAATAAACTTTTATTTAAAATAAAGCACATTTATTTCATATAATGCACTGTTTTTGTGTTATAAGACTGTCTCAATATAAAAAACTCACCCTTAGTATATGCAATTCTATTGATATAATGTTAAATATTTATTTAATGAACGAATTCATGGAGTTGGAGAAACTTTTTTAGAATTATATTTACACAATGTGTGAAGGCCCTGTTGCTAGCTTGTAATTTTTAATTTAATTTTTCCTTAAATTATTATATTTATAAGATTGGATTTGAAAATTCATTCGAGTGTCTATTTTCTGCTATTGAAATGGTTCATATTTTGTCTTTTTGTTGAACATAACAACACAGAATGTATTTTTTTAAATTAACCTCATGTAAGGGTTCAAAACGTCCCTAGATGGCGATAAACAATTTAAGAATTAGTAGCACGTGTTCTATTCAACAAAAGAAAAAATATAACAACCATTTCAAGCCCAGAAAACATACTTGAACAATTCAAAACAAATAAATTAAAAACTTTTATCATGGATAATTCAATTGCAAAAAACTCACGTTTTTATATTAATTATGAATTATCATTTTTTTTAATTTTAGATAAACTTAACCTAACATATACGATTACATTTGAATCCTATTTATTTTATACTAGCTTCAATATATATCAACTCTTGTGAATTAATTGTAATAGATTGATGAAGAGGACAAAGTATATTCCCGTGAATGAATTTACTTTCATTTTCCAGCAGAAGACAATAATTTTGTCCCCTGCTACTCAATTATTCGGCAAAAAGAACCTTTTAACTTAAATTAAAATAAAGTTTTTGTCTTGTAAAAATTCAATAAATAAGGTAAAAATCGTCATTTGGGGAGAATCGAACATAATCAAATGTGCAAATATGTAAAATACAAAATTAAGACAGATTTAAAAAACTATTATGATAACATTATTAAAAAGCTTATTGGAACCACATTCATCTGGTTAAAAAAATGAAAAAAGATATGTTTCCATTACAAATATATAATTCCAAGAAAGATAAAAATAACACTATTCAATACAGTCAATCAAATATCTTAAAAATAATAACAGAATTTTACAAAAATTTATATACATCTAATACAATTAATGACCAAATTGACATATCAAAATATATACCTGAAAATATCCCAGGTATTCTGGAATCTGAAGTATCAAATATAATTAGCAAGTTAAAAACACCAAATAATCACGTGGAAGTGACGGTATTAAAAACGAAACTTTAAAATATGCCCAAGAAATAATTACAAACCACTCACTTTAATATTTAATAATATAATAAAAAATCTAGAATAATTCCTATCCAATGGAAACAATCAAAATATTATCATTATGTTTAAAAGGTGACCGAAACGATATTAACAATTATAGACCAATTACACTATCTTCTAACATAGGAAAAATATTTATGAAAATTTTGGAGAATAGATTAAAAAATATAATAAATTTTAACCAATCGCTCGAACAAGCTGGTTTTAGATCTGGATTTTCTACATGTGATCATTTAGCAAGTCATCAATCAATTGGATAGAAAACTCTCGTGAATATCAAATAGATATATATTTAGCATTTCTTGATTACAGAAAGGCATTTGACACCATTGAACAAAGCTATATATTCAAGTCCATGCTCTCTCAGGGAATAAATCCAAATTACGTTTCATTAATTCAAGAAATTTACTCAAATTCAGAAGCAAGAATAATTCTAGAAGAAATGGCCTTATTTTCCAATTAATAGAGGTGTTAAGCAAGGCGATCCGCTGTCACCGGCACTATTCAACTGTGCTCTTGAAGATATGTTCAAAATTAAATTGGAATAACAAAGGTATAAAAATAAACGGAGCATATCTAAATAATCTCAGGTTCGCCGACGATCTTGTTCTAATAGCAACTTCAAAAGACGAACTAAAAGAAATGATTAATGACATTAATATAAAAAGCAGCACTTGGCTTAGAAATTAATTGTAAAAAGTCTGCATTTGTCTCAAACAGGGTAGAATCGGATATCGGTTTAGAAAAACAACAAATCACATATAGAATATAAATCTGAAATAATTTATTGGGACAGATAATTAGCTTCGAAGGCAGAACAAGTAAAGAAGTTGCAAGAAGAGTTAACTGGGTTGGAATAAATTTTGGTCATTAAATTCATCTTAAAAAACAAAAACATCGACCTAATCTCCAAAATAAAAATTTTAAAGCATGTGTAATACCGGTCTTGATCTATGATGCTCAAACATGGCCCATTACGGAAAAGATAGCTAATAAACTAGAAGTAACACAAAGAGCCATCCATGTTAAGGAGTATCCTTAATATCAAAAAGAAAGGATAGAATAAAAAATGAATATATATACAAAAACAAAATTGAAAAATATAACATATTTAATAAAAAAATTAAAATGGAATTGGGCAGGTCACATAGCCAGACTTAGCGACGAAAGATGGAGCAAGATCGTAACAGAATGGTGGCCTATCGAAGGAAAAAGAAGATGGGGAAGACAACACAAGAGATGGTGTGACGATATTAGGAAGATAGCGGGAAATGAATGGAGCAGAACTGACAGAAGAAGACCGATATGGAAAGAAAAGGAGAGGCCTACGCCCAAACGGGCCTGGTGCAAACGAATGAACAATACTTAAATAATATATTATACTATACATGTAACAATACTAAAATCTTTTTTGTAACTTGGCTAGTTATCTTTTTATTTTCTAAATACTGTATAAATATACAAAATGTACCAAAAAAAGGCTTAAATAAATAAATAAAATAAAACAACGAAATATTAACATGAAATTACTTTTTGAAGACGGTGCCAAACATACTCTTTATGAATTGCTTCGACGGATCTTACTTAGTACGTTTGGTGGGTACGCTCGCTTATAGGTATAGTTTGTTTCTGCACCGACTTCAAAAGCAATTTCATGTTAATATTTCGTAGTTTACTTGTAACTAAATAAGATAATAATTATTTTATACCTTTTAGTGTCTTTTTATTTGTTGCATTTAATTTTTGAAGTCGGTTTTTATTTTTTTCTTAAAAATTATTTTATTAAGTAACGTTGTTAACTTTGTTGATTTTCAAGCCAAAACACATTAATTTTGCATATTTGTTATTTTATAAATATTCATTCTTAGCAAACACATATAGGCACAGATTGAAAATATTTAATATTTAAAAAGAAATTAATTTGTTTGAGTCCTGAGGAAGTCGTCAAAGTTGACGAAATGTTGGAATAAAATAAAAATACTTGCATAACCTATTGTCCTTATTTCTCTAACAACTTATTAATTTAACGATGGACATAAATAAGGAAAAGAATTATAATAGCATCAATCAACTAAATATACATAATAATAAATATATAATAACATATCAGAAAGTCAAAAAATTCAAAGAGAGTCACTGACAAAACGTAGGTGTATTGACATGGAATAACCTATTTATATATATTTTTGAGTATTTATATGTATACTCAAAAATTTTATAAAAATAATTTTGAAATTAATATGTTATTAATAATAGTAAATTTTTTCTTTTAATAGATAAATAATAATAATAAGAAAGTTTCACATTTATTTGGTTTCAGAATTATATTCATACACGTGATTGCAAATGGAGGCTCAAATATCAGATGAGAAGTGAATTATGAAACAGGATATCCGCATACATGGATTTTTGAGCTGCACCTATCAATCACAAGAGGCATGCGTGTCACTTAAGCCGCCAATTTCGAATCAATTGCATATTTGAAACAAATATAATCTTATTTATAAATCCTAAAATATAAATATATATACTCGGGTGTGCTTTTTATCTTGAGACAGTCTTATAAATCAAAAACAGTGCATATTTATCAAATGATAAAAAGTTTCAAATAAAAGTTTATTTATATCAGGGGGGAAACTAAACTACGCTATTGTTTATCGACCTAGAACAAGCTTTCAAGGGTATTTCGAAGTCAATGAGAAATCACCGAAGTGGACATTTATCCAATCGGGTATTTGAATGACTAAAAATAACAGATCGAATATTTATAATTAAAATGACTGATGATGAAGGTCAAACCTTGAAAACTACCGGGTGAGTTTTTTATCTTGAGACAGTCTTATAACTCAAAACAGTGCATTATATGATAAAAAGTTTAAAATAAAAGTTTATTTATATCAGGGGGGAAACTATGTAATCGATGCTATGGTTTGTCGATTGTCGACCTAGAACAAGCCAAGGGTATTTCGAGGTCAAGTTTTTAAATAGAAACCTATATGTGCCCATAATTATGAAAGTGGACTAAGTCAAAAAATTAAGAAAATTGTTTTTCATTGATAGAGATTTTCTTTAGGAGACGGATCAAGAAGTAACATGCAATTGGATGTTGATGAAAGCAGTCCACGGTGGTTGTAAAAAATAAGACTATAGAGGTTTTATTATTTTACATTTATTTGTTAAAACCGACGTTTCGGAGATTTATTCTCTCCTTCTTCAGGGTCTATATAATTGGAGTTGAAGACGAACATTAATTAGTATTGGGATTTTCACAAATCATTCATAATATAAAACAATATACACAAAACAAAAATAATAATCATAACTCTACTTACAACAAAAAGTCAATGAAAGTAGTTCAAAAAATAGTTACTCTCTGGGTCTCCTTTGACAATGCCAACAAAAAAACATTATAAAAATTCTTTTTCATTTTTGAAGGAAACAGTAAAAAGCAATTGATGATCCATATGTTAATGAGATATATATAAATGAATGAATGTATAACATGTCCCCACCAATCATTGGATGCGCAGAAATCGTTGCGCATATCGGTATAGTTGTTGGTTATTTTTAAAATTTATATTACAATTATTTACAAATTTATAAATATGGTCATTATCAGTCCCAAAATTTTTACAAAATATATACAAAGTTCTTTTTTTTTTTTTTTTTCCTTTTTAAAAAAACATAGTTCGGAACGTCATTAATATATTTACATATTATTAATATTTTTTTTTTTTTTTTTTTTTTAATTAAATTCGTCACAGGAGTTTTAAATTATTAATCAAGCCATCCCAGCAAATACTCAGGTCCATCACGTCGGATCTGTAATTCTTACTGCGCGCGAAACTCATATAATCAATATATAAAGTTCACTTATGAGCGAATCTAACAACAAATAAATTTTCATTATACATTAATTAAAGACAACAATGGTTGTATACAATTGGACTGGTTTAGAAACCCTCGCAGACATCCCGAATCTTAAATTTCAACTCCACCCATCCTTTCACCTACAAAGTTAGCGCCATTCAGAATTTGGTTTTGGAGAATGACTCGAATATCCGACAAAATATTTTGGAACAAAAATATTAACATCATTCAACAAATTGCATTTGACAATAATTATCCTAATAGCTTAATCGGGTCCATCATCCGGCGTACGCTGTACAAATGCGATAACGTTAAAAAAATAAATAACGAGCCCAAAATGTACGTCAGTATTCCATACTACCCCCAACTTAGCGATCAATTAAAAAAATTACTATCTGTGGGCTTGGTCAGCGTCGCGTTAAAACCAACTAATACTATCGGATTTCTATTTAACCATAAGGATAAATTAGATACGAAAACGCGAACTGGCACAGTCTATATGATCGAGTGTATGGGGGATGGAGTACTGCCGTGCAAAGGTATATATATAGGGCAAACTAAGCGAAGGGCAGTTGAGAGATTACGTGAACACGAACTGTCCATCTCAAAAACGAATAAAAATAATACAGCCCTCGCGTTTCACGCCCAAGAAAAAAATCATAAATTTAATTTCAACGAATTTAATATCATTTTCCAGGAAAATAATTATTTTAAACGAAAAATCCTGGAAATGATTACAATTAAAAATCTCTCATCGCGCGCAGTAAATTACAGATCCGACGTGATGGACCTGAGTATTTGCTGGGATGGCTTGATTAATAATTTAAAACTCCTGTGACGAATTTAATTAAAAAAAAAAAAAAAAAATATTAATAATATGTAAATATATTAATGACGTTCCGAACTATGTTTTTTTAAAAAGGAAAAAAAAAAAAAAAAAAGAACTTTGTATATATTTTGTAAAAATTTTGGGACTGATAATGACCATATTTATAAATTTGTAAATAATTGTAATATAAATTTTAAAAAAAATAACCAACAACTATACCGATATGCGCAACGATATTCTGCGCATCCAATGATTGGTGGGGACATGTTATACATTCATTCATTTATATATATCTCATTAACATATGGATCATCAATTGCTTTTTACTGTTTTCTATTCGAAATGAAAAAGAATTTTTATAATGTTTTTTTGGCATTGTCAAAGGAGACAGAAAGTAACTATTTTTTGAACTACTTTCATTGACTTTTTGTTGTAAGTAGAGTTATGATTATTATTTTTGTTTTGTGTATATTGTTTTTATATTATGAATGATTTGTGAAAATCCCAATACTAATTAATGTTCGTCTTCCCCTCAATTATATAGACCCTGAAGAAGGAGAGAATAAATCTCCGAAACGTCGGTTTTAACAAATAAATGTAAAATAATAAAACCTCTATAGTCTTATTTTTTACAACCACCGTGGACTGCTTTCATCAACATCCAATTACATTGTTTTTTCATATTTTATGTTCCATCCATTTAAAAAGTACAGTAATAAGATGTCGGTTTTGTAAAATCGCATAAAATTGGTTCAACCGTTAAGTGGATTTCTAGTTGTCTCATACAGAATTGGAATCTGGTTTATTTTATAAAACTTTAAATATCTCGAAACTAACAATCAATGACTACTTTCATAATTATGGGCACAAATATAAATCATAAAAATATAAATATACCGGGTGAGTTTTTTAACTTGAGACAGCCTTATAACTCAAAAACAGTGGATTATATGGAAAAAAGTTTCAAATAAAAGTTCGTTTATATCGAGGGGGAAACTAAACTACGCTATTGTTTGTCGACCTAGAACAAGCTTTCAAGGGTATTTCAATGTCAAGTTCTGTTTTTTAAATAGAAGCCTATATTTTTCAATACATCTACTTAATCTACAAGCTTGAGTTGTTTGCCATAAAAGAATTTAGTCTTTTTGATTTTAAGTCGATTCTTCCACGTTTTCAGTAGAGGTTGCCATTAATAATCAAAACATCAAAAATGGAATGCAATAAGGTTATTCCTCTAGTAGTAGATAAGAATCGATCGTTATTTTTGATTTTAAGTCGATTCCTCCATGTCCTCAGCAGTGGTTACCAATAATAATCAAAGGGTCAAAAATCTAATGTAGAATTATTATTCCTCAAGTAATAGATGAGAATCAATCGCTATTTTTGATTTAAAGTCGATTCGTCCATGTCTTCAGCAATGGTTACCAATAATAACCGAAATATCAAAAATCCAATGTAGAATTGTTATTCCTCGACTGTTAAATGAGAATCGGTCATTATTTTTGAATTAAAGTCAACATGAACTGCAAATTGCAAGTGATATCTGATTAATAATAAAGGAATAAACATATTAATATTTCAAATGAATTTGGATAAAGTTTAGCAACGATCCGTTGCAGTTTATTTAAATTATAATTTTTTATATAAGTAAAAGAAAAGTAACGATTAATTCTTTTAAATTTACCCATAAATTATAAAATATGTGATGTGGCCATCTCATGACTTTGTCATGCACCTGCCCTCTCATTCTGATCATTTTAGGAAGTTGATTTTTACATTAAAAGTTCCTTAAGCCCTTAAAGGCTGACTGTGAAAAATTTAGTCCAAATCAGACAAAAGGATCAGATTAAAAAAAAACTCCCTCCCCTACCAAATTCTAGTCACTTCTTCGCATTGGATATACAAACATTTTAGCTAAAGTTGTAGTGGTTTTAATTTTAGCTAAGGCTGCAGTGACTGTTTTAAAGGTAATGTTTTTTTTAATGCAATCGAATGCAAGAAGGGGTGCACCAGTAAAGATGCAGCTCCTATGGATCTCGAAAGACCCTTGCATTACCGAAGAGAAGGGAAAGTTGATTAAGTGAGAGGGTGTAGACGTAGGTGTCTATGCACTCCGGTTTTGAAGGTTTGAAGATTATAGGTGCTGGGAAAGATGGAGGCTGGGAGAGAGTTCCAGTTCCTTGAAGTCATGGGGATATACGTATTGGCGAATGAAGTGGTCCGGCACTTTTCTAATTTGACCGCGAAGAGTGTTGGGAGTCGGCAAAACTCGTGCTACGTGCAAAGCATGCTTTGGGGGGAATTATTGATTTTATCTCATCAGAGCACCTGCCGTGATAGTATCTATAGAAAAGGGAAAGGGCAGAGACATTTCTTCGATGAGCTAGCGAGTCGAGGGAGTCGGAGAGGGTAGAATCGTCAATTAGCCTGACGGCTCGTTTCTGAATTGCATCCAGGGTAGCAAGAGAATATTTAGAGGCTCCTCTCCACAGATGAGAGCCGTATTCGAGACAGGGGCGGATTTGGGCCTTGTAGATGGTGAGAAGTTGTGGGGGTTTGTAAAATCGCTTGGACCTGAATAAGAAGCCAATCTTCCTTGCTGCAGATTTCGCCACAGAGGAGATGTGTTCATTCCAAGACAGGTCAGATGCGACAGAAACGCCCAAAATGTTTACTAAAAGTAAATTAATTCAATATAATATTGAAATAACTTTCTACGATAAAACTTTTCTAGAAAACCATTTTTTTTTTCGAATTAATCCCTAAATATTCCGATAATAAATTTTCTTCAATATTTGTTTCAATAAAAATAACATTTGATTATTTCCTATAATCAATAGTTAACTTGGCCTTTTGAGTAGAAAATACTTTTCCTATCATCCATATGCAAATTTTTTTCTTTTTATGATTCCAATAAAACCCTTTGTAGAAAAAATCAGTGCCAAACGGAAATGACAACCCTCACTTCCTTATTATGATGACAATTTTGATGAAATTCTCCTCCACTCACTCGGCCAAAGGGCCTATAAAGTCCTATATATATATTTACCAAAATAAGTTTATTTTAAAACCCTCTTTGCTTGTTTATAATTTTAGATTTCCATTTAGGGGTATCCTCGTTTCCGGGAATTGTTCCGACCCCCGCCCCCACCGGAAGTGCAAACTAAAAGCAAGCGAATCCATTTCTGTGGAGATTCTCTCTCTGTAAGTAGGAAATTTTACGAGATCGGTCGTTAATGGCATAGAATTGATTGCCTGAGGAGGGGATGATAAATAAATCCCTTGGATTATTCTATTATTCGTCTTGTAATGGCCTTGGGGGCCGCCCCCCACCCCCGCCCCGCTTTATACGTTCAGATTTTACGCTTTTGGCTCCTTTTGATAAAAGTGTCTATTCAATTACAATCATAATAGAGAAAGAGATACGAAAAGACGGCACTAAATTATTACAATCATGAATAAACCCTCCGCCCCTTCCCCAAAAAAAATCTTCAACCCCGGATAACAATATGTAATAATTTTTTAATATTTTTATTTGTATAAATTTTCTTTTTTTTATATATATATTTTATATTTTTTATTTACTTGGCAAACAATTTCCGGCCCAATGGTTTCCTTCAATTGTCGCGCAATAAAAACTTACAAAAAGGGCGCTTGTTATTATCATTATTTTGGTTCTTTCTTTTTCTTTAGCGAATCAGTGGGAAATAAACTGCAACGGATCGTTGCTAAACTTTATCCAAATTCACTTGAAATATTAATATGTTTGTCCTTTATTATTAATCAGATATCACTTGCAATTTGTAGTTCATGTTGACTTTAAGTCAAAAATAATATCGATTCTCATTTAATAGTCGAGGAATAACCATTCTACATTAGAATTTTGACGTTTCGGTTATTATTTGTAACCATTGCTGAAGGCATGGAGGAATCGACTTAAAATCAAAAATAACGATCGATTCTTATCTAATACTAGCGGAATAACCTTATTGCATTACATTTTTGATGTTTTGGCTATTAAGGGCAGCCTCTACTGATAATGTGGAAGAATCGAATTATATTTTTCGAGATAATAACTGTTTTGTCTGTTAGTCTGTGCGTTACCAAATTTTGTGGACGAGCTAGCTCAAAAATTAGTATGAATAACCAAATTTCACATGTAGTTTTGGTACATTGAGATTAAGAGCTGATTAGATTTTGGTGCATATCGACCCAAAATTAAGCAGAAGGTGTTAAAATTTAAAATTATCATATTTTCAAACTAAAAAAAACAATAAAAATGAAATAAACTATAAAATGGACGTATAATAACGAAAATATTTTTTTCTGGCTTCAAAATTAGGGGGAGGGTCAAAAAATAAAAATCTAAGCCATTTGAGTAAACTCAACCAAATTTCGTATGCATAATCAGTGGGTCCCCAGAACACTAAAAATCTAAAACAAATTCCCAAAATGGGGGAGGGGGGGGGCAAAAAAAATCCAGCCCCTTGGACCAAACTCAAACAAATTTTGTACACATAATCAGTGGGCTACCAGAAGACTGAAAATGCAAATTATTATTATTATTATTAAATACGAGCTTCGAGGGCGTGCCGATGGTGGCCTGGCGGGCAGCGTGTCGGTCCAAAAATTTTATTCCTCTTAAAAACCACACCCAAATGTATACCCGTAAACTACCGAAAATACATCGTCTCTTAAAAGTTTCGCCTCTTTAATTTTTGAGTGGAGGGGGGAGAAATAATTATGAATATATTTAAATTTAAAATTTAAATTTAAATTTCATTTTTCCTTTTCAAAACAAAAATAATGAAATGATTTATGAACTGCAAAAAATTCGCAGGCTGAATCATGGAAATTATTCAAATTTACGCGGTTCAATTAATTTAATTAATTACAAAAATTATATTTAATGTTTCTTAATTTAAAATGAATTGGAGTCTTTCATTTCAAAATTACAATTATATTTCAAATTTGCCTGGTTAATGAAAATCGATTGGAGCCATCAGTTTAAAATCCGAGCTGACAATTATATTTCAAATTTGCCTCGTTAATTAATATATATTTAATGTTTCTTAATTTAAAATCTATTGGTGTTTTTTCATTTTCATTCGAGTTCAAATGAATACAATATTATCTCGACACAGTCTAAATCAAAAATATATAGTTTTAGTAACAGAAATCAAAATATAATTATTAATGTTTCAATGGTGTAATGGCTAGAGCTAATGCCCTTAGTTCAAGAGTTCGTCGAATTATACTCATATTTGTAAACATTATTAAATATTAAGAACAAAATTAAAATATATTAGTAGTGTAAGCTCATAGGGCAGGAAACTATTTATAAGGAACAATTAAAAAACATTTGTAATTTATATAATCATGTATATCTGTTGTACTTGTAATGTATTGATTTACAATGTTGTATCTGTAAATATTAAAATTATAAATAAAACTTTTAAATTGAAAAAAAAGAGTTCGTCGGTTCGATTCTAGGCAAGACGGTAATTTTTTTAGAGAAATTTCTCTAAGCGTTGTTACAAATTAATCTAGACACATATATATAGTATTCGCCCAATAAAAGGGGGGGGCAAAAAGGCCCTTCTATCTCACTCAACCAGAAGTGTATGGTGTAGTCAAGTGGATGGCCACATCAGAACGTGTCAATTTATTAAACAGCAAGTTCTTAAACTAATGAGCCTAAATTCATTGCAGAATAATGAATAGATTCCATTCTCCGTTCCCGCCTAAAATCGAATAAATTTCCTTTTCAGTGTTTGTTTCTATAGTACTTAATAGGTGGACGGACGTTTGTCCACAAAGGATTAAGACCGTATGCTCTGTATATTTCTAACCACGAAACCCGTTGGAAAGAGGCTCGTCCATTTTCCTGAAGATTGAGCTCGCTCACTCTAATCGACAAAGAAAAGCTCTTTTCTCAGTTCTTGTTTTGTCCGGAACAAAAAAAAAAACTGAATCCTTGTTGATTTGTTTGAAAAGCCAAGCTTGTTGTTGGCGAGTTAGTTGTTAGGGAGAGGAAGGGGCTTTTACTTGAAATGGATTGGCCCTTGGGAAAGAAAGATCCATTACGACGACGCCTTCTTGGGGTTGGATCCATTGTGGCTAATAGCTTGATTCTATTAGCGCTTGACCAGCACTCTCCACAACTCTCTCCAGTAATTGTCCACTAACTTGACTTCCAAGAGCCAACAACTTGTAATAATTCAGAGTGCAATCTAGAGGAAACTGATTCATAATTACAGACCAATCTCGCTAATTTCCCTAGCCATGACCTGCATTTATTAAAACACCCTCTGCCCCTTCCAGAATTTACATATTTATGGCAATTACTAGCTGCTATACTATAGTATCAGGGGCAAGGGCGGATCCACAGGGGGGGGGCGGGAGGGGGCGACCGCCGCCCCCATACAGACCCGTGCCTGGCGGGAGTGCAACACGTGCGTCGCACGCAGAGGCCAAAAACGGCGGCCAAACCGACAGGGAATTTATAACAATTTTTTTATTTTTTATTTTAATGAACTTAAAATATGAGATTTGTAAAAAATTTAAGATAAAATTGAAAATAAAGTTCTACGTGTGTGTGTGTCGTCTCTGACCCCCCCCTCCCCGCTTGGACAATTCGATCGCGACACACTTTCGAGATAAAAAGTAGATCTTATATACATCGGGCACCTTATATACATTCTCTCCCCCCCCCCCCATAAAAAATTCCTGGATCCGCCCTTGATCAGGGGTGGCCACAACGTGGCTCGCGAGCCGCATGCGGCTCTTCAGTCAATCTCGTCCGGCTCTTGAACCCTCTTGAACCATCTTGAATAATACTGATTTGAAAAAAGTATAATAATTATATTAACTAAACTGACAAGTTCTGATGTAGCCATCCACTTGACTTTACCATACAACCAACATGGCCCTTCACTTATATTTAATATTTAATAAAATTATTTATATTCATTTAAGGGAGGGGGGACGTAATATTGACAAGAAATCACTTTTTGAAGTCGGTGCCAAAGAAACTACATAAGCAAGCGTACCCGCCAAACGTACTAACTAAGATCCGTCGAGTTAGATTCATAAAATGTATATGTTTAGCACCGACTTCAAAAAGTAATTTTATGTTAATATTTCGTCGTTTAGTTGTAACTAAATAAGATAATAGTTATTTTATACCTTTTAGTGCATTTTATTTTATTTTTGAGTTCTTATTATTTTATTTGTTGCATTTAATTTTTTTGAAATCGGTTTTATTTTTTTATAGACCGAAACGTCATTATTTTGCGCAAATTTTTTTTATTATCATAGTTTTTGCCATTTTTGAGATATTTTGAAAAAAAAACTAATCAAAAACATAACTTTTATTCTACACAATTATACAATATTTCACGATACTGGATCTAGTAAAATAAAAAAAATAAACTAATATTTATAAGGATAAACGAAAAACGTTTTGATAAATTTAAATCCAACAGCAAGTGTCCCATAATATATATTTTGAAAAGTTTCAGTTTTTTTTATTCCGTTCTTAAGAATTCAAATTATGGTTTCTTAGCGCGGCCGCTAGATGGCATTGGCGTCTGTTAAACTTAAATTCAAAACAACGTGGTCTTGATAGACATGTGCTCGCCTGCTATTTGTTTATAAATATTATATATTTGTTTATTTATTTATACGTTTATATATATTGTGTATAATTGTTAATTGTTATCTATTTATTATTTTACGCAACAATGGATGATATTATTCTAAACACGGTGTATGAGCCTTTAAATCCAAAGGAAAAAACACAAAAAGGTAACCTCAAATGTCAAAACAAACTTAAAATATCTTAATTTTTTTATTTATAATTCATAATTACCTTATTTATTAATTATATATTTTATTTCTTATTAATACTTTACTTACATGATCGATTTATATATGTTTTCTTGTTATTTCATTAATATACAATCATGTTAGCCTTGAATAGAAAAACATCTTCAATTCAGTTTCAAATATATCTATTATTTTATTATTTATTTGTTGATTTTAATTGTTAAATTAATTTAATTTAATATTTATTCATTTGTTGAATTAATTTAATTTAATATTTAATTATTACTTTACTTACATGATCGATTTATTTATGTTTTCTTGTTTTTTCATTAATATCCAATCATTTTAATCATTGAAGGAGACAATAAAAGAGTGTGTCTTCTGCTGGAAGTATAAATTAAAATAACCTTTCATTCATAAATTAATTCTTGTGAATCCATTGTAATAGACTGATGAAGAGGGCAAAGCTCTCGAAACTATAGTCTCGTTATAAATAAATAAAATTTATAATTCCAGCAGAAGACACACTCTTTTATTGTCTCCTTCAATATATAAAAATTCTGCTACTCTCGGCAAAAACTTTCATTTTAACATTTTAATCATGTTAGCCTTGAATAGAAAAACATCTTCAATTGAGATTCTAATATATTTATTAGTTTATTATTTATTAGTTGATTTTAATTGTTGTATTGTTTATGCTTACTTTTCTTCTTATATTTATATGTATTGTTATATGATATCAGACAGCTCTGTGAAAAATCATTTGAATTCAATAAACTAGCCTTCTAAATTTATAATTTTCTCATTAATATATTAAAGAATAATTAACATATTAACGAGAATTGTTTTGATTCCGCTTTTTAAACAAGATATATATAATATATATAGGAAACATACGATTAATTAATAGCAAGCACCTAACATACGTGTTAACAGATCGGGCGCTCTGGATCTCAGATTTCAAATTAATTTGGTGATATTCCAAGTGTCAAGCGGGCTAAACGCAAAATGACGTTGGATTATAGCTAAATGGATCATATCTTTTTCATTCTCTCTTGGTCCAGACTTAAGACTCAGCAGACTCCAATAGCTTCAACCAGCAGTAGTCTCGCTATACAGGGTGGTCCCGAATTCATGGTACAAACTTTAATGGTAGGTACAGGACATTGTAACAATGAGTTATTGTATAGAAATGTATAGTGTAATAAGTATATGTAATATGTATATGTATGTATAGTGTAATAGTAATATAGTGTATAATGTATGTATAATGTATAGCCGTTATTTCCCCTGTTTACGCCTCACCGCGTCACTTGCGACTATACATTCCTATACAATAACTCATTGTTACAATGTCCTGTACCTACCATTAACGTTTGTACCATGAATTCGGGACCACCCTGTATATATCTTGTTTAAAAAGCGCGATCAAAACTATTCTCGTTAATATGTTGATTATTCTTTAATATATTAATGAGAAAATTATAAATTTATTTAACTTCATTATATCAAGTTAGAAATATATAAGTTCAGATATTATTTTCACTCAATATTTGACAAAAATCACCTGCATTCGATTCGCGATTGAATCAAATATAGGAAACATACGATTAATTAATAGCAAGCACCTAACATACGTGCTAACAGATCGGGCGCTCTGGACTGGGAAGATTGAATATATAACATCTCAGATTTCAAATTAATTTGGTGATCCATCCAAGTGTCATGCTGGCTAAATGCAAAATGACGTTGGATTATAGCTAAATGGATCATATCTTTTTCATTCTCTCTTGGTCCAGACTTAAGACTCAGCAGACTCCAATAGCTTCAACCAGCAGTAGTCTCGCTATATATATCTTGTTTAAAAAGCGCGATCAAAACTATTCTCCTTAATATGTTGATTATTCTTCAATATATTAATGAGAAAATTATAAATTTATTTAATCAGCTTTCTGTTTCATAGACATCGAAAAGGCAGTCAGTCTTAAACATGTTATGAATGTATTGATGAAACATAAAATTTCTAGTAACCTTATTAATCTAATTCATAACTTTGATGACACAGTGTTGATTGTTGACAATATGTGTGATCTTCAAGGGTTAATTGATGTAGTAGGAAAATACCGTATAGGTCTTAAGGTAGTTATTCAGCCAAATGTTTTTTTTAGGATTTTATTGAAATTTTGACAGAATTATTATTTAAATAATTCTGCATCGATTGGTGGAAGAAACGAAATTTATGAACAATATAGTTCCAGAGATATTAAATTCCAAAGATAGAGTTTTTCAGACTTTTATACATTGCACTATACGGGATATCGGAAAGTTTACATACATATTTAATTATAATTAAGAAACTCTTCTTACCATGGTTATAAAAAACTAAACCAACATTAAACAATAACCAATACATTTTTTAAGAAATTTTAATTCATTGTTACAACACAGTTTCTGAGATAATAAGGATTAAATAATGAAAAATGTATAATGAGTTGTCAAACGAGCACTGGATTGGCTAATAGTGGTACGTAAACAGCAAAAATTTACACAAAAAACAAGCTGGCAACAGCGCATGTATTTAACCAAAAAAGTTGATTAACTTTAGTACTTTTTTTGACGTTTTTTCGCTTCAGCTATTTTCGGAACAGCTTTCAATCGCTTATTAAGAACTTTTTGTTTTATCAATCTCCCTTTATAATGTTCTTTATATGACATTTCTATAATAAAATATACAAGCTCGGACAGTGTTGGCAGATTTGTCACTGGATTGGCTAGTAGTACATAAATAGCAAAAAGTTCTGGACTTATGAATTATGAATCCTTTTTATCTGTTCTATATACTCTAGCAGTAACTTTTTGCTAGTATTGTCGCGAAGCATCTACCTTAACTCCAAAAAACATGGGTGCTAAGCCCTCCAATCGGACCACGGAGGCAAGGGAGCAACTTATGTTATCCAAGGGTTGAAGTGTCACCGACAGATAGATATTTTTCAACCCTCTTCACCCAGTCTCAACGGGAATGTCAAAAAATATTCTCTATTATACCAAAGTATACTGAGAGAAGAGACAAGAAAGAAGTGTACTATATATGCTTGACCCTTTCGAACTCCCTGAAGAAGGAGGGAACGTCGAAACGTCGGCTTAAAAATAATCTACTCTTATTTATTAAAAATTGTTTTTTTATGAAAACGGCTCTACCGATTTGATGAAATTCACGGGTTAGCGGGTTTTTAGGTTGACACTTCGATCTGTCACGGTCTCATCTTCGGCTAAATTATTTTTGATGGGTTTTTTGTTAATTGAAATAACTATTCACAGGTGGTTGTCTTGATAAAAAATGTATAACTACATTTTTATTTTAATTTCCTTTTAATAAATAATTGGTTTTTTTAATTTTAAATCCCACAAAGATTATATACCGGAAATAAAATTATATATTAATAATTTGAAAGTTTATATTGGGAAAATAAGGACAAGTTTTTTATGTGTGACTTTTTTATTTAACACATAAAAAACTTGTCCTTATTTTCCAATATAAACTTTCAAATTATAAATTAAATTATGGACGGAAATGATAATAATTATATATTAAAAGAAAGCAATTTAATTGATTATAAAGCGAGTTTTAAATCCCACAAACAGTTCATAAGAAATATTATTATATATTAGAATTTGTCAATTTAATCAATTATAAAAGCTCGATAAATTGTTATTTAATTAAAAAAAATTATACGGAATTTATATAGCTATATTCACATAATCTGTGGGCCACTAGAAGGCTAGAAATGCAAAAGCTGGGTGCGGGGGTGAGGGTGGGGCGAAGTGCGGGGTTTCTGGTATGGGTTGTGGGGGTTCCAGGGGCCATGTACTAAATATATTTGTATTTTTATCAAAATTTTAAATTAAAAATAATATTAATATAAAGCTTTTAACTGAAGTAAAAGTAACCGTGCATCGCTCGGTGGCTCCAGGCACTATATTTTAAGGGGAAAACATTTCCTAAAAATACTAGTTTATATAAACCTCTTTGAGTTTTATTTCATTCACAGTGAAACTACACACCCTTTACTTTATTAATTAATATCATGTTTCACCTAAAACCTACACCACTTTCTCTAAGTAAAAAATAGTTTATTGGATATTGGAAGTAGTCTCTTATCTATTTCTGGACTGCCTGAGGCATATTTATGAAGAAGAGAAAACATAATTACTATAAATTAATAATTAAAATGAAGATATTTATTTCACTTGTGACGTAATAATAATAAACAAATAAACAACGTCAGTGCATACTTGAATACTAGATCATTTTATTTGATTCACAATTTTGTATTTATCATTCAGTCTATTATATTATATAAATTTTAGAAATGCCTAGGTACTTATATAAATTAAGAAAAAGACACACTTTTTGAAATAAAGTTGTTGTCGCGACAATACTAGCAAAAAGTTAATGCTAGAGTATATAGAACAGACAATAAGGATTCATAGTTCATAAGCCCAAAACTTTTTGCTGTTTATGTACCAATTCTAGCCAATCCCGTGCTCGTTTGACAAATTTGGCACCATTGTAAGTGATTGAATATTTTTATATTAAAATGACAGATAAAATACATTTTAAATTTCTATAAAAATCGTTTTGTTATTTTTTAACAAATGTAATCAACGCCTACGTTACACCTTATGAAAATTATAATTTTGAAAAAATCTAGCGCTTTATACATCTTTCGCTGGTTAAATAAATGCGCTGTTGCCAAATTGTTTTTAGTGTAAATTTTTTTTTATACATTTTTCATTATTTATTCATTATTATCTCAGAAACTGTGTTGTAACTATGAATCAAAATTGTCTTAAAATATGTATTGGTTATTGTTTAATGTTGCTTTAGTTTTTTATAACCATGGTAAGAAGGGTTTCTTAATTATAATTAAATATGTATGTAAACTTTCCGATATCCCGTATAGTGCAATGTTAAAGAGCCTGAAAAACTCTATCTTTGGAATTTAATATCTCCGGAACTATATTGTTCATAAATTTTGTTTTGCCACCAATTGATGTAGAAGTATTTAAATAATAATCTGTATAAATTTCAAAAAAATCCTAAGAAAACGCATTTGGCAGAACAACTACATTAATTGGATTTTTTAACCCGAAACAACATTCTAGAATTTTTTAATATTTTGAAAATTAATAATACCCATCTATTTGTAGATAAAGAGACGTAATTGTATTATCATATTAAGTATACGATATTTTAAAGAGATAATTGGAGGGGTAGAAAGGAGTATACCCGATTAAATTAACCATAGAATAGAAAATGATTGACATAAATGCACAAAGTTCTGCTCTTTAGACATACAATTAGATTATTATTAGCTTAAATTCATACAAATTGATTAAAATGGATGAAATTTATCGAAACGTTTTATTATATAATTTTTTTTTAAGTGAAACTTCTTTAGCGACATATCTGTTTGAATTTTTTGTTACAATAAAGGGGAAATAAAAGATTAGCTGAATAAAAGATTTCTCTGTCGATGGTAACCGAATTGTTTTTATTTTAGGTTAAAAAAAAATGAGAGATGGAGTCTTCTGTTTTTAAATAAAATAATTTTTAATTATTTCTAGAGACTATAGTTTCGAGGCATTGCCTTCATCATCAGTCTATCACAAATATTTCAGTATTTAGTTACATTCAAATTAAGATTTATACATTGAAAAACATTATATTTTTCAATGTATAAATCTTAATTTGAATGTAATTAAATACTGAAATATTGTGATAGACTGATGATGAAGGCAATGCCTTCGAAATTATAGTCTCTAGAATTAATTAAAAATTATTTATTAAAAACAGAGACTCCATCTCTCATTTTTTTAACCTAAAAAAAAGACTAGCATTGATTTTAAAATAATAGCTTAAATTTTTCCCAAGTTTAATAAATTTTATTTATCATAAACAATTAGTGGCTTTTAAAAGAATAATTTAAATTTCCTAATTTGAATAAATTTTATTTGTCATAAGTAGAGACCGGATTTTTTTATGCAGTAAAAACTGCCAAAATATGCAGTTAAAATTGCTGAAATATGCAACTAATATGCAGAATATATGCATTAAAAGATGGCAAAATAATTTTTTTATGCACTTAAAAAATTGAAATTTAAGACAAAAAGATTATATAATTGAAGGAGTGCTATGAAAGAAATAAAACCATGTGTCAAATATATACTTTTATTGCGTAAAAAATTGCACAAAATTCTTATTAGAAATATTTTTTTTATTTATTTATTGTCCCAGGGAACACAGCTCATTTAGACACGCACATCAGTAAAGTGTTAGTAATGTTAGTCAGGGAGCCGAGGTTTAGCCGGTCGAAATTTTATATGCTATCAAGGTTCGAACCCGGGCCTCCTGCTTGAATATCGTCATAAATAAACATAATAAATATAATAATGATTCAAAAAAATGTGAACTAAAAAATAATGGGGGGGGGGAGGGGGGTAGTTTTATTTAACAGACACGAATATATTATACTCCTTTTTATTTATTTATTTTATATTAACAAGCTTTTCATATTGACGTACCTACAAACAATAAACTAATAAAATAATGCAAATATTTGACCGGCTCTGATCCTCACACTAATTTATACACACTTCCACAAACACACGAACACTCAATGGCCAAAATTAACTTTAGTTACCGAAGGACTTAAAAAAAAAATAATATTATATATTTCTAACTTGAAATAATGAATTTTTATAATTTTTCTAATTAATATAACAAAGAATAATTGCTATATCAATGAGAATTGTTTTGACCGCGCTTATTTGAAAAATATAGCGAGACTACTGCGGATTACGCTATTGGAGTCTGCGGAGTCTTAAGTCTGGACCAAGAGAAAAAAAGATGTGATCCACTTAGCTACAATCCAACGTCATTTTGCGTATAGCCCGCTAGACATTCGGATGGATCACCAAGTGAATTTGAAATCTCAAATGTTATATATTCAATCTCCCAGTCCAGAGCGCTTGATCTATTAGCATGTATGTTAGATGCTTGCCATAAATTAATCGAATGTTTTCTACATTTGATTCAATCGCGAATCAAATGTAGGGAATTTTTGTCAAATATTGAGTGAAAATAATATTTGAACTTATATATTTCTAACTTGAAATAATGATATTAAATAAATTTTTCTAATTTTTCTAATTAATGTAACAAAGAATAATTGCTATATCAATGAGAATTGTTTTTGACCGCGCTTATTTGAAAAATATATTTATTTCACTCAATATTTGACAAAAATTCCCTACAGTTGATTCGCGATTGAATCAAATGTAGAAAACATTCGGTTTAAATAATGATATTAAATAAATTTTATATATCGATATATACCTAATAATATTATTTTTTACACAACACCTTTTAAATAATATATATGTACCTGTACCTATTTATTTATTTTATTATTATTTTGTTTTTTTGTTTTTAGCGCAATAAAAAGAATCAGTATCAAAACAATAAAAAGAATCAGAATCAAACCAATTTTGTTAGAAACTCATCAGATGAACAAGACAAATCTAATAAAACAGTTCCAAATCAAAATGAAGATAATGTTGTTGTCGCCCATGATGATAGTGGATTTGATAGGGAACCGTTGAAAATAAATCGATTTAAAAAACCCAGAAATAAATCATCAAATTTATTTTTTAATAATCCGGAAATACCTGCATTTACGAAACGTACTGTGAAACCTGTTAAAGAAAGTGTATTCTCTACAAAAAATTTTAAAGATTTAGATATTCATCCATACATGGTAAGAATTTAAAAAATAATATACATACATACTTTTATTCTAATACATTATATACTTTTTTTCATATGATTTAGAAACTTTAAAGAAGTTTATCTTTTTTTTATAAGCATTTAATTTAAAAATAAAAAATCTTAATTATCTATTATTAAATTTTCATAGTTCTTTACGAAATTAAAACGAAACCCGAAAATTTAAAATTACAATATCCAGAGAATTAATTGTACCTGTAAAAACTAAATAAAATTGTTTGAAATTTTAAGTCATTTTGATATAATTTTAATATTATAATTAAAAAAAAATTTTAATGCTTCAGTTTATTTATTTATTTATTTTAATATTATATTTATTGGGGTGGTCTGATGCTTAAAAAGTATTTGTGTTAAAACTAAAATCTAACTTACAAATTGTCATATTATATTTATTGTTAAAATCACTAAATTTTTTTCGGATAGTACCTATACTGAGACTTTGGGGAAAATTTTTTTGACTTTTTATTTGCAAAAATTTTAATGTTTCAGTTTATATAATTATTTATAAATTGTGGTGTTTTTTGAGGCTCT
Organism: Forficula auricularia; assembly: GCA_024734495.1. Taxonomy (NCBI): domain Eukaryota; kingdom Metazoa; phylum Arthropoda; class Insecta; order Dermaptera; family Forficulidae; genus Forficula; species Forficula auricularia. The sequence goes on from JALMQS010000136.1 coordinate 6,069,442, forward strand.
TGAAAACCTCGGAAACAGATGTAATGTCTTCGTTAGGAAAAAGGAAATAAAATTTCTTTATATTCTAACAAGTCACAAAGAGAAACAAAGAGGTTGTCCTCTGCTTAATGCAAATAAACATACACACATATATATATATCGAGATGATATATCTGTATATATATTATTTATTTGTTTGAGACTATAGTTTCGAAGACTTGGTCTTAATCATCAGTCTTTCTTCGATTATAAATGTTTTTTATGGAGTCAACATCCATGATATTGACTCCATGAAAACATTTATAATTGAAGAAAGACTGATGATAAGCACCAAGTCTTCGAAACTATAGTCTCAAACAAATAAATAATATATATACAGATATATCATCTCGATATATATATATGTGTGTATGTTTATTTGCATTAAGCAGAGGACAACCTCTTGTTCTCTTTGTGAATCAACAACTCTGCTACTCTCGGCAAAACAAAAACTTTTCAATCTAACAAATTTATTTTCATGAAAAACTTATGAGACGTTTAGGCGGATATTCTCACACCATTATCAGTCTATAAGAAGAAAACATAATCTTAATTACAGTAAATTACTAATTACATGTCATTCTAAAGATAAAAGAAGAAAAGAACTCACCCAATGCTTTTCATAATATTATAATATTATTAATTTCATAATATTATGAAAAGCCGAAACGTCTCATAAGCTTTTCATGAAAATAAATATTTGTTAGAATATAAAGAAATTTTATTTCCTTTTTTCCTAACGAAGACATTACATCTGTTTCCAAGGTTTTCAAGAGCCCCAAAAAACACCACAATTTATAATTTTAAAACATTATAGTACCATATATAATTATTTATTTTAATATTTTTCATTTATTTTATTTTAATATTATATTAATTTATTGTTAAAATCTCTAAAATTTTTCGGAGTATTACCAAGTCTTGGGTGGAAAAAGTTTTTGACATTTTGACTTTAAATTTGCAAAATTTGTAATCTTTCGTTATTTATTTATTTATTTAAATATTTTTCATTTAATATTATATTTATTATTAATATTGTCAAAATCACTAAATTTTGCAGAGAGTATGCCGAGACTTAGGAAAATGTTTTTTATTCACTTTTAAATTTTTAATCTTTCGATTTATTTATTTTATTTTAATGTTATATTTATTGTTAAACTTACTAAATCTTTTCGGATAGTATATATCGAGACTTGGGGGTAATAGTTTTTCACTTTTAATTTACAAAATTTTTAATCTTTCGATTTACTTATACATTTTATTTTATTGTTATTAATATTGTTAAAATCATTAAATTATTAAAAGGGCCGTATTTAGGATCTGAGGGTCCTCTAGGACCTGTGCGCGGCTCGATTGTATAACTGGGCAAAATGGTTACATGCTTCAGGGCGCAAGAGAATAGGGAAGATTGTGGGGAGGCTCACATGTTTAATTTGCCCAAAGTGCCACGAAGGGTTAAAAACGGGCCTGGCGCGAGCCATACTGGGTAATTTTTTTTAAATTAACCTACAAAAGTGCATTTTCAGCAACGTTTTGTGATTCGGACCTAGGTAGCCTATGCTTAAATCCGGCCCTGATAATTCGGTTTATTTATTTTATTTTAAAGTATTATATAGTATTTATTGCTAATATCTAAATTTTGCGATAGTATACCGAGACTTGGAAAATGTTATTTTTTCACTTTTAATTTGCAAAATTTTTAATATTTCAGTTTATTTTCATTTATTTATTTATTTGATCTTTTCTCAGGTATCAAATTTAGAACAACAAACACCGAGTTTGACTCAAATGACCACTGTCCAATCAATGGCTATTCCTGTTCTACTTGAAAATAAAGATGCTCTTATTCGATCGCAAACTGGAAGCGGGAAAACACTTGCATATGCTATTCCGATCATTCATACACTACAAGCCAAAAAACCACAACTTTCTAGAATACAGGTAAATTGGTTTTATTATTATTATTATCTTAATATATATAAAAAGAGAAGGTGATGTTTTATTCATCTATCAACGCACAGCCTAAACCGCTTGACCTAGAAAGATGGAATTTGGAGCGTATATTCTTTCAACGATTTATGGGTGTTCTAATAAGAGATTTTTGAAATGCAAACCCTAAAGGGGGGGAAAGGGTCCCAAAAAGTTTTTCAAGATCTTTTAAACCAGAAAAGATATCGATATGGGTTTAGTTTAGAAAAGTAATGCATTGAAATACAAAAAAAATCATATTTGAGTATTGTTGTCTATTTGTCCCCGTATCTCCATATCTATGAGTTATTTGGGGTAAATTTTTGAAATTTACCAAGTGCTCTATCTCTTCAAATTTTTAAGTTTTATCATTCAAATTTGGTACATAGGTAGGTTTAATAATGCTGAAATCTCGGGAAAGTTTTTTTTTTTTGAAATTTGATTCGTTAACTGAAAAATGGGGGATTTTTGATTTTGTGGTTAAAAAACAAAATATTAACTCTACGGCAAATTTTGTTTATGAGCAAAGTTGTAGAGGATGTCAATTCTAACAACTTTTGTTTAAAAAAAATTCCCCAAAAAACCACCCAAAAAGGGGGGGAAGGATAAAAAAAATGAAAATTCTTGCCGTTGGAGCAAACTCAGCCAAATTTTGTATGCATATTCTGTGGGCCATTAGAAGGCTAGAAAAACTGGTTGTGGGGTCCAGGGTTGAAGGGTTTGGGGTGGGTTTCAGTGTTGAGGTGGTAGTGTGGGTGCGGGGGTGGGGCGCGGGTACAGGGTGCGCGGGTGGGGATCCAGGGGGCGTAGCGCCCTGGTCAGCAAGAGGGCCGCCGAAGGCGGACTTCGCATCTAGTTATCTAAAGGATTCTAAAATTTCTCAATTAAATGGATTTTTAGACGAGAGAGACCCAAATTTAATAAAATATTCAAAATTTGTTATTTTGATTTAATTGAGTATTTTTATTGCGAGCTTTTCGTGCGTGCCTTCGCGCCTCCAACTCGGCCCTCCGGGCTGGTGCCCTGGCGGGCAGCGTCTCGGATCCAAGAATTTTATTCCTCTTAAAAAACCACACTCCAAATGTATACTGGTAAGCTACCGAAAATACATCAGTCTCTTAAAAATTTCGCCTCTTTAACTTTTGAGTGGCGAGGGGGGGGGGAGGAATAATGATCAATATATTTAATGTTTCTTAATTCAAAATGAATTGGAGTCTTTCATTTCAAAATTCGAGTCCAAATTAGAAATTAGAATTTCAAATTTGCCTGGTTAATGAAAATCGATTGGAGCCGCGCTGACAATTATATTTCAAACTTGCCTCGTTAATTAATATATATTTAATGTTTCTTAATTTAAAATCTATTGGTGTTTTTTCATTTTCATTCGAGTTCAAATGAATACAATATTATCTCGACCCAAAGTCCAAATCAAAAATATCTAGTTTTAGTAAGAGAAATCAAGATAGAAATATTAATGTCGCAATGGAGTAATCGGTAGAGCCAATGACTATAGTTCAAGAGTTCGTCGGTTCGATTCTAGGCAAGAGCGTAATTTTTTTAGAGAAATTTCTCTAAGCCTTGTTACAAATTAATCTAGATGAATATTATATAGTATTAAGACGATTTTTTAATTTTAATATATAATAATCTTTGTAATTAATTATTAGTGGATTTTAAACACTTCAAAAAACTTTCCAACCATTATATTAATTTTTATTTTTTAGAAAATATATATGTATAATGATTTTTTTGTTTGTTTTAGGGAGTTCATGCACTTGTAGTAGTCCCCACCCGGGAGCTTGCTCTTCAAACTTATGAATGTTTTGTGAAACTTGTCAAACCTTTTATGCGTCTTGTCCCGGGGATTTTGATTGGCGGCGAGAAGAAAAAATCCGAAAAAGCCCGTCTCCGTAAAGGCATCACGGTTCTTGTAGGGACACCCGGCCGACTTCTCGATCATATTAAAAATACAAAATCGTTGAGTCTTGAACGAGTCCAATGGCTTGTGCTCGATGAGGCAGATCGAATGCTCGATATGGGCTATCAACAAGACGTTTCCAAGTATGAAACTAATATTATATATATATCATTTTAATATTAATCGATTGTTTAATTAAAAAAAATCTGAAAAAAACATTTTTTAAGCTCGCAGACAGTTGGCGCAATAATAGCCCAAAATAGAGTAGAGCAGTGTTGCTAATGATTGTATTTATAAATTCTCCAGATTGGCTAGAAATGCTCTAAATAACAAAATTTTATTCATAACTAGCTGCAAGGCCCGCCTTCGGCGGCCCTCTTGCTAGCTAGGGGCACGCCCCCTGGACCCTCATTCCATGAAACCCCCACTCCCGCAGCATGCCCAACCCCCGTCTCCATACCACCCACCTCGGACCCCCACCCCCACACCCCATCCACCCCGGACCCCACCCCGTGACCTCCAACCCTGCACATCACACCCCCGCCTAGCCTCCTAGACCCCACCCCACCCCTGCACCCCATCCTACTCCGCCTCACTCCCTCACCACACCCCCATTCCACCACGTGCACCCCCATATCCTAACCCATCCCCACTCCATTCCACCCCACACCCACCCTCCGCACCCAGTTTTTGCATTTCTAGCCTTCTAGTGACCCACAGATTATGTATACAAAATTTGGTTGAGTTTGGTCCAAGAGAAAGAATTTTCATTTTTTGACCCTCCCCCATTTTGGGTGGTTAGTTTTTGCATTTCTAGCTCTCTAGAGGCCCAGAGATTATGTATACAAAATTTGGTTGAGTTTGCTCCAAGTCATTTGGGTGGTTTTTTGTGGAAATTTTTTTAAACAAATGTCAGAAATCACATCCGCTACAACATTGTTTATCATAAAATTTGCCGTATGGTTAATAGTTTAGGAGTTATTTGATAATTTTCATTTGTGCGCCCCCCTAAATCCCCTTCTGGGGTCAAAATATCAAAACGTTATATAGCTAAAAACGTAAGTTAAAAGACATCTGATGTAAATATGAAATTTCATAATAATCACTTCAGCCGTTTTTACGTGAATCGTGAGCAACTTTTCGGAAACCACTGAAACAGACAGACAGACAGGAATTTTGTTGAGGGTGTTTTCGTTCATAACTATGCATGAAACTCGTGCAACCAAAATTTGGCGTGATTTGGAGCAATGTACAGACAAAACCTTAATTTTATATATATATAAATACAGGGTGTCCTAGACGAAACACCTAATTGAAACACTTATAATGAACATAATAAACAACCAAGACAATTTTGTTAGGTGGTACATGGCAGCTTAGCTGTGGAAATTTATTTATTTATTAAACAATGCAGAGATGCCTCATAGAGCAGATACAACAATTCATTTGATACAATATACTGAGAAATTTAATATAAGTACAGCAACAGATACAAAAATAATGATATAGTTAACATTCCCATCTCGAAAGGGAACCCCGAGTTAGCACGGCGAATCGATATTATTACACTTTTTAAATAACATAAAATTTTAAAGAAATTCCAACATTCTATGAATTATAGTTAACAAGTAGTTAGATAACACAAGTATAGTTTTTTTATGTGATCAAGGAAAACAGTTTAAAATTATTCTATTTTTATAGAAAATTTTAATGAATAAATTAAGATTCCCAATGACGTTGGAATTAAAAAAAATCACCATTTTCAAAATAGTACTAAAGTGAATAATTCGGAACAGACAATACTTTATTTAATCAATAAATATACTATCTGGAACACCGAGCGATGGTCGGTAATTTTTGGATTCATTTAAAATTGATATATTAAGTGGATATTGATGAGGCAGTCCAAAAAAAGAAGAAGATAATTTACACTATCTTTTTATTCATAAAACCGACGTTTCGGAGGCTATTCCCTCCTTCTTCAGGGTTTTGAAAAGTCAGTGAAGGAAATCCAATGCGGCATTCCCCTCTGTCTCCTCTTTCAGTGGCAGTAACAATAATATATTGTATTTCATTATCAGCAGAATTATAATGTAATATAATAATTGTATAATTCTGCTGATAATGAAATACAATATATTATTGTTACTGCCACTGAAAGAGGAGACAGAGGAATGCCGCATTGGATTTCCTTCACTGACTTTTCAAAACCCTGAAGAAGGAGGGAATAGCCTCCGAAACGTCGGTTTTATGAATAAAAAGATAGTGTAAATTATCTTCTTCTTTTTTTGGACTGCCTCATCAATATCCACTTAATTCACTTATCAGTCCGTCTCCAAAAATTACTCCAATCTTGATATATTAATATTATTTTTAATTAAATTTCTTCCAGAACTTAAGTGACTTGATTTAAAATTTTTCGTTAAATTGAAGGGTTGGTTTTGTCACAAATATAATAAAACAATAATTTTAATAACTATTTGAATTATTTAATTGATAACTATACAGTTTCGGTCACCACTGGTCGACCATCCTCAGTAGTTCTAAAAATTGAAATGAAACACTTATTTACATTCTTTCTTTTTATAGAGAATTATATAACACAAAATTTTTTATAATAATTTGAAATCATACATACATCTCGTTCAAGAACCGGAATTTGTCATTTCACATGAAACATTCATTCTTAAATCTTCAATATAGATACATCACACAATTCATTACAATTACACACATATTTTTAATTTTAAATTCAGGAAAAAGGTCTATTTTTAATCGTAGCAAAAATAAAAATAAAATTGAAATAAAACTTAATTTATATTTTTACCAACGTTTATACCCGCTATGGCCATCATCAAGACATATCACTGTGCCACAAACTTTTGAATGTAATTGCAATTAAAATTAATATTAATATTCACCGAGGTTCTTTCGTTGATTTTTTTAAAATCCTAAAGAAGGAGGCATCGTTCGAATTATCGGATTTTTTAAGAGAATGAAATTGATATTCTATGTTAATAAATTACTTTATAGAAAAATACCTTTAATTAATTAAATTGGCAAATTCTAATATATAATAATATTATTAGTAGAGATGGTATTCTTGTTAGAGGTGTTGCGGAAAATGATCATTTTCCGCAACACCTTTAACAAAGAATACCATCTCTACTATTAATTAATACGGAAACACTGGCAACGGAGCACGAAGGCCATCATCGAGCCCCAAACACTATTATTGTTATAATAATATTTGTAATGATCTAATAGTGGAATTTATAATAAAAAAAAACAATTAATTTTATTAAAAGAAATTTAGAATAAATATAATTAGTCATTCAATCAATGACAATTTTTTGATTTACACGTTAAAAACCTGTCCAAGTACCTGCGAACTTACTTAATTAATTAAACAATATGGACGCTATGACCTTTAATAATAATTATAAATTTTTATTCAAACAACCACCTGTGAATAATTATTTCACTTAACAAAAAACCCATCAAAAACAACTTAGACGAAGATGAGACCGTGACAGATCAAATTGTCAACCTAAAAACCTCCTAACACGTGAATTTCATCCAAATCGTTAGAGCCGTTTTCGAGAAACCGATTCTATATATTATATACAAGAATTGCTCGTTTAATATAATAAGATTTTTTTATTTTTAAAGACACCAATTTTGATTATACCCAACATTTATTCATTTATATCCATTTAAGTAATAGAATTGGAAATTTAATTTAAATTTCTCTCGAAAGCAACTGTATACGATGTGCTACACAAGCGCCTAAAGCTTTATGCTTTATGCATGACATTACTCCCCTGGATTTCTTCCTGTTGACGTATGTAAAGGACAAGGTTCTCTCTATCAAACTGACAACTCTGGAACAGCTTCGTCAGAGGATTAGAGATGCTACAGGTTATCTGGTATCGAGTATCGATTAATCTAAAAATGAGGACGCTGTTGGGAGATGTAGGCAGAGTTTTCAGTTCTGTATGAGCGTTCGAGTTCCCTGGAATTCTCTAGCAGTGAGATAGGGTATTTTTTGTTTTTTTTTCTCATGAAAATGTTGAGAGAAGGAGTTACACCAAAAAGTTGCAACCCCTAAAGGCCTGGGTTGGGCCCTCCATCGTGAAAAGAAAAAGAAAAAATTTTATGGGATGGGCGGGGGTCGAAGGTATCGGATACGGTCTTAAATAGCTGAAGGTTATAAGTCGCGGGAAAGATGGTGGCAGGGAGCGAGTTCTAGTCTCTGGAGGTCATAGGGATAAAAGAGTTGGCGAAAGCGCTTGTTCGACTTTTATCCAATTTGACAGCGAAGGGGTGCTGACCGTTTGAAAACCGCGTGTTTCTCGTAAAGAGGGCATTAGGGGGGATAAGTGATTTCAGCTCGACTGAACAGACACCGTGATAGTATCTGTAGTACAGGGAAAGGGCAGAAACGGTTCTTCGGTGAGCCAGGGAGTGAGTTGGTTAGTTTAATTGCTCGCGTAATTTATACCGCGAATTTATACCTAATCGAAAATGCCAGATGTTATGAAATAGAGAATATTATAAAAATGAAAGTAATTATCTGAGTTTTAATTTTAAATAAGTTATGTGAGTAAATAGGAAATCTTCTAAGCCGATTGATACGAAAGAAGGCCTCTATATAAGTCAATTCATCAATGAAAGTTAAACCTACATTATGAATATTAACGAAAAGGCTCGAAAGACCGTTTTTAAACTTAGGATTATATTAAATTTATTTATTAAAAACATTGTATCTGTAGGGCCATCTAGTCACTTTAGTGTACAATTTTCGGCCAATTCAATTATATAAGTATTAATATAATATAAAACAAAAACGGAAAAACAAATATTTTTTTTTTCATTTTCTTTTATTGGCCTCGGGAATATAGATGCCCATTTAGCCAAAAACAAATATAAAAGCAAGAAAAATTCAAAAGTAAAACATGGTACATAATAATTAAATGAAACATAAATATTAACTCTTTGCACTCGTATGTCGCCGCTCCGGCGACATGAAAATTCCGAGTTGGTTGGCATGGTAGCCTTCTCAAAAATAAATACGAGTGCAAAGGGTTAAAAATACAATATATATAGAAGGAGAGTAAAAAAATAATAATGACAACATATAGGATACAAAAACAGAAAATAGAAATAAAATATTAAGCTAGGTGCTTGCGAAGTTCTTCCTCGAATGCTTCAGGACGCCCAATCTTCCTTACGTTGAGTGGCACTGAGTTCAGACCATATTATTTATCTGCGTTGAAAATGACCGAATGATTAAACAATTCAGCACTGAAAGTTAAACTTTCTACGCGTTCCAAACCCTATCTCACTGCTAGAGAATTCCAGGAAACTCGAACGCTCATACGGAACAGAAAACTCTGCCTACATCTCCCGACAGCGTCTCCGGGTCTTTTTGGGTTACTTTGCCACGCACATGTAGAAATGGTGTGATTGCACAAACAAAACTTCATAACAATGCGTATCCATTGTTGTATCAATCTTCTTAATGCATCGAATACGTGTAGTATTACAGACAGTTTAAATTAGGGCGTTTCGTCCTGGACACCCCAATCTCTATTGTTACCCAGTGGCGTATCTAGGGGGGAGGGTCCACACCGACCGGCACATATTTTGGGGTGGCATTTTTTATATTATTCACTTCATAAGTTTACTATTCGATTTCCACGAATTGTGAATTACTATATGATTTCGAATATTTTTCCTCGTCGTCTAGGTTAGAAAATATTATCTCTAAAAATTTTGGTCGGAGTATTCCTGATACGTCAAGATCCGTTTGCAATTCAAAATTTAGACGCCGAATTTCAGTGAAGGAATAAAACTTCCTGGTAATACAATCAAAGCCAAAGGTGAAACAAGAAAGCTTAAGTTTTTTCCAATTTTGCCTAATGATTAAAAGCTGTTTAAGATCGATATTTCGAAGAAAAATATTTATTGTTTTTGCTGCAAACTGTTTGATGATCTTTGTCAATCAAGTTTTAACACGGAAAATGGCTTTAACAAATGGTGGAAACTTAATCCTTTAAAAAAGTATCTCGTATTTTTTATAAAAGTTGCACTTATAGGTAGGTATATCACTTATACGACCTCCTTTATTACTGCCTAATTTAACTAAGTATGGCATCAAATGGTTAAAAGTTAGTTTGTCTCAATTACAAATATTTATTTATGTTTATTAATTTATAAAAACCACCATTTGATTGACTTATAAAGGGCGACAAATTGGAGACCGCCCCGGGCGGCAAAAGTTCTAGCTACTCCACTGTTGTTAGCATATTATAAATAGATAAATAACGAAAATATTTATAACTACAAAAACAAAAGTATATTGTATTATCCTGTATATAAATAATTAAACAAGTCATTTTTAAAAGAAAAAACAACAATCTTCAAACGTTTATTAAAATCTCTTATTTAAATTAAAAAAAATTATATATATACCGGGTGAGTTTTTTTATCTTGAAACAGTCTTATAACTCAAAAACAGTGCATTATATGGAAAAAGTTTCAAATAAAAGTTTATTTATATCGAAGGGAAACTAAACTACGCTATTGTTTGTCGACGTAGAACAAGCTTTCAAGGGTATTTTAATGTCAAGTTGTGTTTTTAAAATGCAACCCTATATTTTTCTATAAGTCTACTTAATCTACAAAAAAAAAACAACAACTTTCATAAGAACTATTTTTTTATACGACATCAAATAAACAAAATACATGAATCAATTAGATCTCAAAAAAATCTTAATAATTATTTTTAACAATTATTTAACTTAATTATCAAATAATAATGATTAAATAATTAATTATTAAATAAATAATTTAATAATTTTTCGACACTGTTCTGAGACATTCCAGAGTGTATTGCAAGTCTTCTGGATGAATTCCAGTTCCAATTTCCTTATTTTGGCCTGTCCCAGTTTATTGTAGCCTTTACATTTCCTGTTTTTGTTTTTTTAAACAGATTTTACAACACAGTAAAATGAAGCTTGTAAGGGTGTATTCCTATCAGGAAAACGCTCGGCATCCATTTCAATGGCAGCCCCATAACACTTCTTCCACACTCACCGCATAAATTAAGACCATTTTAATTTTGTCTTCAACAAAAAAATGCTCCATTTTTATTATGGTAATACAATATAACTATCTACTGGATTGACACGAGAAATAAACTTTTTTAAACTCAAGAATTTTAACTAGTTCTATTAAGTAGAAAATAATCTCTTAAATCTGAGTATAATGAAGTTTTAAGATCATTATAAACACTTATTTTCATTGTTGTGGCTTTTCGATTTAATGATTATTTATTTAATAATTAATTATTTAATCATTATTATTTGATAACGAGCTTTTCGTGCGTGCCTTCGGCACGCCCTCAACTCGGCCCTCCAAGCTGAGTGACCTGGCGGGCGGCGTCTCGGTCCAAAGATTTTATTCCTCTTAAAACACCACACTCCAAATGTATACCTGTAAACTCCCGAAAATACATAGTCTCTTAAAAGTTTCGCCTCATTTTCGTCCTAAGAATAACAAAATTTAGATTTTTAAAAAATTATAAAAAAGTGGCAAATTATTAAAAAATAAACAAATAATATATAAAATATAAATCAAATAAGATGTGATTAATTTATTTTTCTGTACGCAAAGAAAAGCGAATTGAATATTTAATTTTTGAGTGGTGTGGGGGGTGGGGGTGGGGGAGAAATAATTATCAATATATTCAATGTTTCTTAATTTAAAATCAATTGGAGTCTTTCATTTCAAATTACAATTACAATTATATTTCAAATTTGCCGCAAATATACCGACGACATCAGCGCTCCCTGTCGGTAGCATTCTCTGAGCGTTGTTACAAATTAATCTAGGCTCTTATATATAGTATTAAGTTAAATAATTGTTAAAAATAATTATTAAGATTTTTTTTTTAGATCTAATTGATTCATGTATTTTGTTTATTTGATGTCGTATAAAAAATAGATCTTATGAAAGTTGTTCCGTTTTTTTTGTAGATTACGTAGACGTATAGAAAAATATAGATTTCCATTTAAAAAACAGAACTTGACATTGAAATACCCTTGAAAGCTTGTTCTACGTCGACAAACAATAGCGTAGTTTAGTTTCCCCTCGATATAAACTAACTTTTATTTGAAACTTTTTCCATATAATGCACTGTTTTTGAGTTATACGACTGTCTCAAGATAAAAAACTCACCCGGTATATACAATTTATTAATAGATATAATATACATAGTGGGTTGAAGGAGTTATTCAGACAACGCAAGGAGATGCACCGTGTCCAATAAAATTCCCAGAATAAAGACGTTTCGGCCTGAATTTATCGGGCCATCTTCAGTTTATTGGGCTACAGAAATATATAAAGTGGTGTTTACATTAGTAGTCATTCTTATCATTATATAAATTTGAATTGTTAATGTTGGTTTATTGACTTACAATTATACACATATTACCATAAGTACATGTGATTGTTCCTGGTTTGGTCAACAATAATATAATATATGTAATATGTATTTAGTTAATAGAGTAAAGGGTGTGTAGTTTCACAGTGAATGTGAACTACACACCCTTTACTCTATTAACTAACATCATGTTTCACCTAAAACCTACACCACTTTCCATAAGTAAAATTAATATGTATTTGATTACATGGTCAGATCTAACAGGAGAGAGCGTATCACGTTTTAAAACAAATTTTTCTCCAATTTTAATTAAATAATCGATTAATATTTAAATTTTTATACACACATACAGTGGCGGATTTAGCACTTGAGAGCCTAATCCTCCCTTAAATATTATCACTAATTACACTAGATATTATCACAATAATTAAATTAAATAATTTTTATTTTGAGAGCTCTCATAAATCCGCCACTACACTCATATATTTATTTTTCTATAATAATCTCTTTATTAACATATTTTGTTTTTTTCTAATTTTCAGTTTAATTTCCGAGATGAACGAACAACGGCTTAAATATTTATATCCGGATGCGAATGGAACAGAATCAGAGCCGTCGACTCCGCTACGGCAAACGGTTTTACTGTCGGCCACTTTGACCCCAGCTGTGGAACGTCTTGCCGGATTAGCTTTAGCGAATCCGGTGCGAGTGGATGCCTCAGGGGCGGGGGCGGACAATAACGCCAACCCCGAGCAAACCCAAGACCTTGTCCTCCCCGATTCTCTCAGGCAGTTCTATTTAATCTGCCCGCCCAAGTTGAGATTGGTCATCCTTGCCGGATTTATCATCTGGAAATGTCAAGTGAGTCTCGAAAAGGAGGGTGTTTTTTTTGCACCACCACTAGCCATTTTAAAATACACTGCAGTGCAAAAATCCATCCACCAATAAAACTTTTATTAATTAGCAAATTATTTTCAAAATTTTCACAAATAACCATATAATTTGTTCTATTAACTCTCAAGTAGACGAGGGTGTTCAACTTTTTGGCTTACACAGGCCGCATTTGAAGAAAAAAACAAATGCCATGGGCCGCATATAAAATATACTAATTCTATTAACATTTTTTAATCAAAAAAGAAAGACAAAGAAATAAAAATGTCATAGGATAAAAATTTTTGAGTTCTTTTCTTTCAGAATTTTTATTTTAAATCATTTACTACTTCAAATTTTTAAATATTCGAAATCTCATTATTTTTTCTCTTGATAGTTGAGCTTATAATTTTGCTTTTAGTGAATTTTATGTTATTGGACTGCCCTGCTCTTGACGGTCAATCATTTTGATCAAAATATTGAGTCAAGCATGATTGACCTTGTAGGAAACCCGTTTGACTCTTGAGCCAAGCATTGATGGTGATTGATTCAAATGATTGAAGAGGCGCATGACCGTCTAGAAGGGTTTTGATCAATCTTTTCTTCAGTCACGCATTCGGCAGTAACCATGGAGAACTCCCCGTTAGCTTCCAACACCGAAATCTATTCTAAACTCCACTACGAATGAATTTTGATCAAAAAATTTAAGGGTTGATTGAAGAGAGCGTCAATCGATCAAACGATTGACCGTCTAGGGCCTTCTTTAAACTAACATATATACAATAAATATTGTTGATAATTTTTGAATTTTATAAAAAAAAAACAAGTAAAATTAAATTAAAAGATACAAATTACAAATTATCATACTTTCTCAATATCACTTTACATTTAAATAAAGTGTTAATAAAAGATCAAATTCCATTTGAAATATCAATAAATTGAATAATTTTGAATTAACCATAATTGATTGAACGATAAAATCTACAAAATGGATATTTCTGAAGTTCAAGCAGTTCAATCAAATTATGTGCATAATTAAGTCAACGACAAGTGTCAAGTACACTTAGAATAAGCAATAATTTCAATAATGTATGGTTACTTGTATAAAAATTTAAAATGATTTACTATTTAATAAAGATTTTATTGGTGGCTCGATTTTTTTGCACTGCGTGTACATGTATTTGAAATATATTTGAGCCGTTTATTTTAAAAGTGGCCTAAGTCCATTTATGTTCGAATCGAGATATTGAAGGGTTTGCATTGGATTAAATTTAAAAATATGGGTAACAGATAACATAGTAAAATAATGTTTTTAGGTTTTTTAGGGTGTCAAATTCATCATCTCAATTAGCATAATTAACATTATTTAAGAAATAATATGTTTTTGATGGCTATGAATGGACTTACTCAATGAAATGACGTTTTCAATTCTTAAGAAAGCACAAGTCCATAGGAAAAGTAAATTTCCCATGAAATAAAAATAAATGTATACACTTTTATGTTATAAAATCAAAAAAATATTCAACATTATTACATTATTCAATATTCAATATTCATTTAAATGACAATTCATAAGTTACTCATGTGAAAATCTCACTCTCAATTCATACATTAATTCCTGTGAATCCATTGAAATAGACTGATGAAGAGGGCAAAGCCCTCGAAACTATAGTCTCGTTATAAATAAAATTTATAATTCCAGCAGAAGACACACTCTTTATTTGTCTCCTTCAAGGATATGTTAATTTTTTAAAGGAGGATGAATGAAACTCAATTGCTTCTTTCCAGTAATTTTTTGCTTAAACCATTTGTAAAAATAAAAATTATTTGAAAGAAGTTATTATTCATCCTCCTTTAAAAACTATTTTAGAATATTAAATGTATGTTTGCATTGAATTTGTGTCACTGACAACGTCAGCACAATTTTTAAAACGTTTTTCTAAGCCTCGCTATACAAATTACATTCATGCAATATCTTAAAATAACATACTAAGTAATTCTTGCATCGATTACATTCACTAATTAATTCCGGTTCCGCCCCATCAATCTTCAAATCATAATTTGAAACAACATACATATTTTTCAGCAGATCTCAAATATTCCCAATTCTTTCCACAAAGTCTTTCATATTCCGCCAAAAAATCAGACATTACGAAATTAGAATCTAGTTTTTCCATTACCTACTGCTCCTAGAGTTTTAAAATTTTCTGAACAAACATTTCTTACAAAAAAAATTGAATCTATTAAACAGGAAAACTTCCCGGTGGACCAGTCCAAACCTGCCTAATACTAAAATACTTTTTAAAAATATATTGAAAATGACAAGAAAAGAAAATACCTTTAGAAAGATGAGAATCTTAGAGAAATAGAGATATTTGGTATTTCAAATTCATTTCGAAAAGTATTTCATATTATGTATTCAAATACCTAAAGTGTGGTGTATTTTACCCAACTCAGTTTGCTCAAAAAAAGGTCCACGGAAGAAGGTCATAAATTTAGCACTCTAGATGCCACATGCACAATTCAATTTTGAGCCCCCCCCCCCCCCCACTTTAAATATTTTCACTAATTACACTAAATATTATCTCCATAATTAAATAAAATGTTTTTTTTTATTGAAATGGAATCCTAGGAAGTTGGACAAAAGAGAATTTAAATTATTGATAAAAATAGTTTTATCATTTAACATGCCAGACGTTTGGTGACTTTATTTATGAATTCTTCAGCGAGCTTATTATATGGCATCAGGCAATTGAAATAAGCAGCTGTAGCGACTGTGGGTCAGTGGCTAGAATGTCTGGTAGCTGCAGCTCCAAGTACGCTGGTTCGAAACCGAGTCTCGGCAGAATGTCTGCCTCCTCTTCGAAAGCAATGGCAACCTACCAGAAGTATAATTGCACTAAGCAACCTCTCCAAACTATGCCGTTCGGAACCGCCATTCAAAAAGTAGGTCCCGTATACTCTGTAAACAACAGCTAAACACACTCAGCACAGGTAGGCTATATGTGGAGAGAGCCAAAACGTCAGGGAGACCTGTATGGCACTTAAGAAGAAGAAGAAGAATAAGCCACTGAAGAAGTCATAGATAAAGTGACGAAACATCTGTCATGTTAAATGATTTTTTGACCAACTTCCTACGATTCCATTTCAATAATTTAATTATGGATACGATTAGTGAAACATATTTTTTTATTTTTATGTTGAGAGATGAATTTTGAGGCCTTCTTGATTTATAACTCCTGTGGAGAAATTCGCCACTGTTCGTCACTATAATAATTAATGGGTTCACCATTAATTATTATACTGACGAACTGGTTAGTATTTACTTTTCAAATAATTTTATTCAGATTATATTTTTTCTTTTTCTGCTCGTTTAGTTTCTTGATTTATTAAATGCCTTCGTTTCACTTTGTGACCTTCTAACTTATCCAAATATGCTTCGAAATCAATCATCATTAACATTTTCTAAGAAACACCACAGAAGCTCCTTTTATTTGTAAAATATTTGATTGGTGAAAACTTATTTATTCTCAATCAATAATAATATAAATGGGGAGTCGGGTTGTCCGAGCTGGCTAAGGCGCTGGGCCCGCTTCAGCATAGTTGATGACGATGTTCAAGCGGGAGACCCGGGTTCGAGCCTGGCTAGCATATAAAATTTCGACCGGCTAAAATTCGGCTCCCTCACTAACACTACTAACACTTTACTGATGTGCTGTCTAAATGGGCTGTGTTCCCGGTGACAATAAATAAATAAATAAAAATAAATATAGATAAAATATAAAAAAATAATCCATAAAAACATAATATAGATTTAAGAATTTTAGAGTCTTTTGACAATCCTCTTAAGAAGGAAAAAAATTTGTATTTTTACAAATTTAATAAAATTTAATTTATTTATTTGTTATTTTGATATTTCAATTATGTAGGTACTCTTTGTATTTATTAGGTCAATCATGTTAAATTTATTTTTTAAATAGGTATTAAATAGATTAATAAAATTTATTTTATTTATTTATTATTTTTGATATTTGATATACCTATACTTTTTGTCTTAATTGAGTTAATATAATCAAGCACATATAGATAGTATATATATTTTTGTAACTATCAAAGAGGTTAATAAAATATCAAAATTAAGTCTGAATTTCACATGTCGGGATTTTGGCTTGTCGTGATTTTGGCCTGTCGGGAATTTTGGCTTGTCGTGATTTTGGCCTGTGGGGATTTTGGCTTATCGTGATTTTGGCCTGTCGGGATTTTGGTTTGTCGTGATTTGGGCCTGTCGGTATTTGGGCTTGTCGTGATTTTGGCTGTCGGGACTATGGGGTGACGGATTTTGGGCACCACGCATAATTAATATCATTTGAGACTTATATATTTATTTCATGTTTTTTTTTCAGACTTCCAGTGAGCATAAATTGTTGGTTTTCATGGCAACCCAAGATATGGTCGATTTTTATTCTGAATTTCTCGCCCGGGTGCTCTCTAAACCGGAAGTAAAAGAGAAGAAGAAGAAGAAGAAGAAGAATAAAGATTATACTAAAGTTATTTCCAAGTTACTCTCTAACATTTCATCTTCAAAAAAGAAGAAGAAGAACAGGATTGAAACTAGTGATAATTTAGATGGCTTTGATGATGAAGAATCTGAAGAAGAGGAGGAGGAGGATGATGGCGATGGTCCATGTGTGGCTGGGAGTATCGAATTCTTTAAACTCCATGGCAGTATGTCGCAAAAGGATCGGACAGATGTCTTCAAAACGTTTCGCAACGCCAGGACTGGAGTTCTCTTCTGCACGGTAGGATCATTCATCTTATTACTAATAATAATAATAATAATAAGGATTTTTTATTTTCTTCTATCTCGGCGAGGTATGAGAAGCCAGATATTAAGTTCAATGTTCAAATAAGGTAAACTTTATCTTGTAATGTTTTTTATTATTGATTGATTGATTGTATTTTGTAAAAAGTTAAAATACAAATGCTCAAATAATTAAATAATACATGACGCGATAAAACCGAATTTAAATACTCAGCTCAGTATTAACGATACTTCTTTGAATCCATAGTAGATGAACTTCTACTGACTTAAAAACTGAGTTGCTTGTGTCTTGAAAATTGATATACTTTTTGAGCGGAAATTCCCAAAACCTTCTTATTGGTTTGATCCTTAATCATCAGGGCATTCAAAATATTGAAGCCTTCCTATTTTCTAGAAATTACTCTCTTGGAAAATTCCAACGTAAAGTCGAAATTTAGAATAACCCCAATCAATGAATTTATTATTGACATCTGGTGTTTCCTTCAGTTAAAAAGCTTCCTACAGGACTTAATCTCTTAACCCAAAATATGGCAAACATAAATTAAATTTATTGAGGTTCAAAAAGTGGGAATTGTAAAGTCCCACCATCCAATTGTCAAATAAGGCATGTTCCAGCATCAAAAGACATGCTGCCTGCTACTCCAAAATATTACCATTAAAAACAATTATATTATTATCAAGAAAAAAATAATTTAAATGCCTCGTTCACAACAGTTTGTTTCTTTGTAATTTATTAGAAATTTAAATATTTTTTCTAAAAAATATTAATATAACATTATTTATATTTGAGAATGAAAATTACATTTAACAACTCGCATGGGAAGTGATTCCATTTTTTTGCGCGTGAGTGTATTTTAATTTTTCTCCTTTTGATTACTCGTCGCCCCCACTTATTTATCGCCTCCTCCCCCCTGATAACTCAAATCGCCCACTTGAGGGTCGATCGCCCCCAGGTTGGGAGCCACTGGTGTATAGTATAGTTCTATAGTTTCATAAATGTAATATTACCTATATCTGATGCAGTAAAAAAAAGTCATACATTTTTTATCTGTTTTAAGTAAGTTTAATAATCTGTATTCATGTAACATAACAAAATTATAATTTTTAAAGAAAAAATTTAAATTTTTGATGCGATGGGTGAGATTGATGTATAGAACAAAATTTTTTTATTCGGGGATTTATTGATGCCAGGCTCACTCTTAAATCCACTTCTACTGATTTTAGTCGTTATCTTTTCCTGCTTTGTACAAGTAAGACAGAGATGGAGAATTGTAACAGAATTCTTATAGCTCTGTCGGAAATTTTCGGAAAATCATTTTTTATTTTTATCCAAAATTGATCAACATTATTATTATTATTATTATTAAAGTCCATATTATTTAATTAATTAAGTAAGTTCGTAGGTACTTGGACAGGTTTTTAAGGTGTAAATCAAAAAATTGTCATTGATTTTTGCGACGTTTCTGCCAGCTTTAATCTGGCTTCATCAGGCTTCTAAAAAATATACAAAAAACAGAGTTACAGAGAAATCAACAAGTCCCATAATTTCTTTTTTCTATGATTAAATCAACAAACAATATTACATGTTACATACCTCCGGGCTGGTGGCCTGGCGGGCGGCGTCTCGGTCCAAAATTTTATTCCTCTTAAAAAAACACACTCCAAATGTATAGCTGTAAACTCCCGAAAATACATGGTCTCTTAAAAGTTTCGCCTCATTTTCGTTCTGACACAGCTACAGAAATGAGAATCTAGATATAAATCTGGGAGTATTTTTTTCTATAATCTACAGCATTGTGATATTTTTTGTGTGGAAAATAATATAGTGGAATTGTGTGAGTGGGAGAATTATATTATATCATTTTTTTAAAATTTGGGATCGATAATCGATATAAGGCTTCAAATATTTAAAGAGATCAGGTGTTATTTGTATGACAGCCTGCTCCAGTATTGCCATGAGAAACTCATATGGGCATGCGTGTCTTAAGTCGTTTAATTTTGTAAAAATCAAAAAATAAGAATAACACAATTTAGATTTTTAAAAAATTATAAAAAAGTGGCAAATTATTAAAAAATAAACAATTAATAGATATATAAAAGATGTGATTAATTTCTTCTTCTCTGCGCAAAGAAAAGCGAATTGAATATTTAATTTTTGAGTGGTGAAGGGGGGGGGGGTAATAATTATCAATATATTTAATGTTTCTTAATTTAAAATCAATTGAGTCTTTCATTTCGAAATTTGAGTCCATATTACGATTATATTTCAAACTAGCTGCAAGGCCCGCCTTCGGCGGCCTTCTTGCTAGCCAGGGGGCACGCCCCTGGACCCCAACCCACGAATCCCACCCTCACACTACACTCGCCCCCGACCCATCCAGCACCCTACCCCCGCACCATGAACCCGTGCCCAACCCCGCCCCCATACCGACCCAGCCTCACCCCCACTCCAACCCACCACACTCCCCGAAACCCACCAAGCACCCCAACCCCCGCCCCCACACCACCACCCCAACCCTCACCCCACCCACCTCGGGCCCCCAACCCACGAACCCCAACATCACCCCCCACTCCAACCCACCACACTCCACGAAACCCCCCCAGCACCCCAACCCCCGCCCCCACACCACCACTTCAACACTCTAACCTCCACCCCCCACCTCGGACCCCACCCCTACCACCCCACAACGCCACTAGACCTTCACCTGAACCCCCAACCTTTCACCCCCCCCCCCCCACCCACCATACTCCCTCACTCCACCGCCATTCCACTCCGCGCATCCCATGCCCTAACCCACCCCACTCCACCCCCGCACCCAGTTTTTGCATTTCTACCTTCTAGTGACCCACAGATTATGTAAACAAAATTTGGTTGAGTTTGGTCCAAGAGCAAGAATTTTCATTTTTGACTTCTCATTTTGGGGTCGCCCCCCATTTTGGGTGGTTAGTTTTTGCATTTCTAGCTCTAGAGGCTCACAGATTATGTATATAAAATTTGGTTGAGTTTGGTCCAAGAGCAAAATTTTCATTTTTTGACACCCCCCCCATTTTGGGTGGTTAGTTTTTGCATTTCTAGCTCTCTAGAGGCCTACAGATTATGTATACAAAATTTGGTTGAGTTTGTTCCAAGGGCAAGAATTTATATATTTTTCTCCTTCCCCCTTTTTGGGTGGTTTTTGGGGAGAATTTTTTAAACAAAGTTGTCAGAAATCACATCCCCTACAACTTTGCTCATTATAAAATTTCCCGTAGAGTTAATAGTTTATGAGTTATTTGATAATTTTCATTCGTTCACCCCCCCAAACCCCCTTTTGGGGTCAAAATATCAAAACGTTATATAGCTAAAAACGTAAGTTAGAAGACCTCTGATACAAATATGAAATTTCATAATAATCCCTTCAGCCGTTTTGACGTGAATCGTGAGCAACATTTTGCGGAAACCACTGAAACAGACAGACAGACAGGAATTTTGTTGAGGGTGTTTTCGTTCATAACTTTGCTTGAAACGTGTGCAACCAAAATTTGGCGTGATTTGGAGCAATGTACAGACAAAACCTTAATTTTATATATATAGATTTGCCGCAAATATACCGATGGCGCGCTCTCTCGGCAGCATTACGTCAGAGTTGCGGCAAATTAATCTAGACAAATATATATAGTATAAATCTGCACATACTTAGGAATAAAAAAACATCGCAAAAATCAACGACAATTTTTTGAATTACACCTTAAAAACCTGTCCAAGTACCTGCGAATTTACTTAATTAATTATTATTATTCTTAAACTGAATTTGCAGCGATTAATTGCTTCGGATTTTGGCCAGCTCTTCTTTCTCTTGTAGGTTTAATTGCAAAGATAGACAATTTTTTGTCGCAAATGGATCTCTTACTCACAAATAAATTTTTGTATCAAGTGACTGGAAATAATGTTCAATTTTTGTTTTTAGCAGCTCTAATGTTTCACTTATTAAATCAATTATTTCCTTATAATTCGCTTTTGCAGTCAAGGGAAACATTTCTAATTTATGTTCTTTTATTTACATATCTTGTCCATATTGGAGTAATTTTTGAAGACGGACTGATAAGTGATATTGATGAGGGAGACAAAAAAAGAAGATAATTTATACTAACTTTTTATTCATAAACCGACGTTTCGAAGGCTATTCCCTCCTTCTTCAGGGTTTTGAAAAGTCAGTGAAGCAAATCCAATGCTCTCTGTCTTGTTTTTCAGTGGCAGTAACAATAACATATTGTATTTCATTCTCTACATTATAATTCTACTGAGAATGAAATACAATATTTTATTGTTACTGCCACTGAAAAACAAGACAGAGAGGATTGGATTTGCTTCACTGACTTTTCAAAACCCTGAAGAAGGAGGAATAGCCTTCGAAACGTCGGTTTATGAATAAAAAGATATTGTAAATTATCTTCTTCTTTTTTTGGACTGCCTTATCACTCAATCTTGTCCATATATTTAGCTTTCGTTAAAGGCAGCACGACTTGTCAGTAGATCTTTTTTCTGCGACACACTTGAAGCTTGATCGCGACACACTATAGTGTATTTTGTGAAACACTGGTATAATGTCTGTTTATGAGAGATCGTAAAGTAAGACACATTTATTTCGACTTTTCGATCACTCTGTCTAAGTAATTTGTTCACGTAGGTAACGATTTATTTCTAAAGAAAACTTGAAAAGGTGAATGAATGAATGTCGTGGTTTGTTCGGGTTGGAGATTTTTGGATAGGTGCGTGTTTGGCTAGCATTAGTCATGAAGAGGACCACACTAGCCGACATTGACCAATGTACGAATGACGAAGAGGCCAAGATAAAAGGGCAGGAAAACAAATGAGTATACAGTAGCCGAGAGTGAGCCAAGCTGAGGGCATCGGTGAAGACAGGATTCTTTTGAACCTGATCCCCGCCCGCCCGCCCTGCCCTCTAACTCAAATATATCGCCCCTATTAAATCGTTTTCCGAAAGCGACCGTATCTTAATTCTTCAACATATATATATATATACACAATCTACTATAAATCATTTTACGTAATGTTTCATATCAACTTGATATGAATAACCGTCAATTTAGGTAATTTAGATGATGGCTGAAGGTTGTTTGTTTGTTTGTTTGCTGCTTGGAGCCTAGAACAGTGGCTATTAAACTTTTGAAACTCAGAAAACATTTTTTGTTATTATAAAAAAACTAGCTGCACGTCCCGCCTTCGGCGGCACTCTTGCTAGTCAGAGGGCTACACCCCATGGACCCCAACAGCCCACTAATATACCCCCGAAACTTCACACCACACCTCCGCACCCCGAAACCCCCACGCTCGCACTCCAACCCCATTCCACATCCGCATCCGGCCCCCTTCACCCCACCTCTCACCCAACCCTACACCTCAACCCCGCACCCAGTTTTTAATTTCTAGTTCCCTAGAGGCCCACAGATTATGTATACAAAATTTGGTTAGGTTTGGTCCAAGGGCAAGAATTGTCATTTGTTGACCCTCCCCCTCCATTTTGTATGGTTAATTTATGCATTTCTATCTCTCTATATTCCCACAGATTAGGTATACAAAATTTGGTTGAGTTTGGTCCAAGGGCAAGAATTGTCATTTGTTGACCCTCCCCTCCATTTTGTATGGTTAATTTTTCCATTTCTATCTCTCTATATTCCCACAGATTATGTATACAACATTTGGTTGAGTTTGGTCCAAGGGCAAGAATTGTCATTTGTTGACCTCCCCCTCCATTTTGTATAGCTAATTTTTGCATTTCTATCTCTCTATATTCCCACAGATTAGGTATACAAAATTTGGTTGAGTTTGGTCCAAGGGCAAGAATTGTCATTTGTTGACCCTCCCCCTCCATTTTGTATGGTTAATTTATGCATTTCTATCTCTCTATATTCCCACAGATTAGGTATACAAAATTTGGTTGAGTTTGGTCCAAGGGCAAGAATTGTCATTTGTTGACCCTCCCCTCCATTTTGTATGGTTAATTTTTCCATTTCTATCTCTCTATATTCCCACAGATTATGTATACAACATTTGGTTGAGTTTGGTCCAAGGGCAAGAATTGTCATTTGTTGACCCTCCCCTCCATTTTGTATGGTTAATTTTTGCATTTCTATCTCTCTATATTCCCACAGATTAGGTATACAAAATTTGGTTGAGTTTGGTCCAAGGGCAAGAATTGTCATTTGTTGACCCTCCCCTCCATTTTGTATGGTTAATTTATGCATTTCTATCTCTCTATATTCCCACAGATTAGGTATACAAAATTTGGTTAGGTTTGGTCCAAGGGCAAGAATTGTCATTTGTTGACCCTCCCCCTCCATTTTGTATGGTTAATTTTTCCATTTCTATCTCTCTATATTCCCAGAGATTATGTATACAAAATTTGGTTAGGTTTGGTCCAAAGGCAAGAATTGTCATTTGTTGACCCTCCCCCTCCATTTTGTATGGTTAATTTTTGCATTTCTATCTCTCTATATTCCCACAGATTAGGTATACAAAATTGGGTTAGGTTTGGTCCAAGGGCAAGAATTGTCATTTGTTGACCCTCCCCCTCCATTTTGTATGGTTAATTTTTGCATTTCTATCTCTCTATATTCCCACAGATTAGGTATACAAAATTTGGTTGAGTTTGGTCCAAGGGCAAGAATTGTCATTTGTTGACCCTCCCCCTCCATTTTGTATGGTTAATTTATGCATTTCTATCTCTCTATATTCCCACAGATTAGGTATACAAAATTTGGTTGAGTTTGGTCCAAGGGCAGGAATTGTCATTTGTTGACCCTCCCCTCCATTTTGTATGGTTAATTTTTCCATTTCTATCTCTCTATATTCCCACAGATTATGTATACAAAATTTGGTTGAGTTTGGTCCAAGGGCAAGAATTGTCATTTGTTGACCCTCCCCTCCATTTTGTATGGTTAATTTTTGCATTTCTATCTCTCTATATTCCCACAGATTAGGTATACAAAATTTGGTTGAGTTTGGTCCAAGGGCAAGAATTGTCATTTGTTGACCCTCCCCCTCCATTTTGTATGGTTAATTTATGCATTTCTATCTCTCTATATTCCCACAGATTAGGTATACAACATTTGGTTGAGTTTGGTCCAAGGGCAAGAATTGTCATTTGTTGACCCTCCCCTCCATTTTGTATGGTTAATTTATGCATTTCTATCTCTCTATATTCCCACAGATTAGGTATACAAAATTTGGTTGAGTTTGGTCCAAGGGCAAGAATTGTCATTTGTTGACCCTCCCCTCCATTTTGTATGGTTAATTTTTCCATTTCTATCTCTCTATATTCCCACAGATTATGTATACAACATTTGGTTGAGTTTGGTCCAAGGGCAAGAATTGTCATTTGTTGACCCTCCCCTCCATTTTGTATAGTTAATTTTTGCATTTCTATCTCTCTATATTCCCACAGATTAGGTATACAAAATTTGGTTGAGTTTGGTCCAAGGGCAAGAATTGTCATTTGTTGACCCTCCCCCTCCATTTTGTATGGTTAATTTATGCATTTCTATCTCTCTATATTCCCACAGATTAGGTATACAAAATTTGGTTGAGTTTGGTCCAAGGGCAAGAATTGTCATTTGTTGACCCTCCCCCTCCATTTTGTATGGTTAATTTTTGCATTTCTATCTCTCTATATTCCCACAGATTATGTATACAAAATTTGGTTGAGTTTGGTCCAAGGGCAAGAATTGTCATTTGTTGACCCTCCCCCTCCATTTTGTATAGCTAATTTTTGCATTTCTATCTCTCTATATTCCCACAGATTAGGTATACAAAATTTGGTTGAGTTTGGTCCAAGGGCAAGAATTGTCATTTGTTGACCCTCCCCCTCCATTTTGTATGGTTAATTTTTGCATTTCTATCTCTCTATATTCCCACAGATTATGTATACAAAATTTGGTTGAGTTTGGTCCAAGGGCAAGAATTGTCATTTGTTGACCCTCCCCTCCATTTTGTATGGTTAATTTTTGCATTTCTATCTCTCTATATTCCCACAGATTATGTATACAAAATTTGGTTGAGTTTGGTCCAAGGGCAAGAATTGTCATTTGTTGACCCTCCCCCTCCATTTTGTATGGTTAATTTTTCCATTTCTATCTCTCTATATTCCCACAGATTATGTATACAACATTTGGTTGAGTTTGGTCCAAGGGCAAGAATTGTCATTTGTTGACCCTCCCCTCCATTTTGTATGGTTAATTTTTGCATTTCTATCTCTCTATATTCCCACAGATTATGTATACAACATTTGGTTGAGTTTGGTCCAAGGGCAAGAATTGTCATTTGTTGACCCTCCCCTCCATTTTGTATGGTTAATTTATGCATTTCTATCTCTCTATATTCCCACAGATTAGGTATACAAAATTTGGTTGAGTTTGGTCCAAGGGCAAGAATTGTCATTTGTTGACCCTCCCCTCCATTTTGTATAGCTAATTTTTGCATTTCTATCTCTCTATATTCCCACAGATTATGTATACAAAATTTGGTTGAGTTTGGTCCAAGGGCAAGAATTGTCATTTGTTGACCCTCCCCCTCCATTTTGTATGGTTAATTTATGCATTTCTATCTCTCTATATTCCCACAGATTAGGTATACAAAATTTGGTTGAGTTTGGTCCAAGGGCAAGAATTGTCATTTGTTGACCCTCCCCCTCCATTTTGTATAGCTAATTTTTGCATTTCTATCTCTCTATATTCCCACAGATTATGTATACAAAATTTGGTTGAGTTTGGTCCAAGGGCAAGAATTGTCATTTGTTGACCCTCCCCTCCATTTTGTATAGCTAATTTTTGCATTTCTATCTCTCTATATTCCCACAGATTATGTATACAAAATTTGGTTGAGTTTGGTCCAAGGGCAAGAATTGTCATTTGTTGACCCTCCCCTCCATTTTGTATGGTTAATTTTTGCATTTCTATCTCTCTATATTCCCACAGATTATGTATACAAAATTTGGTTGAGTTTGGTCCAAGGGCAAGAATTGTCATTTGTTGACCCTCCCCCTCCATTTTGTATGGTTAATTTTTGCATTTCTATCTCTCTATATTCCCACAGATTATGTATACAACATTTGGTTGAGTTTGGTCCAAGGGCAAGAATTGTCATTTGTTGACCCTCCCCCTCCATTTTGTATGGTTAATTTTTGCATTTCTATCTCTCTATATTCCCACAGATTATGTATACAACATTTGGTTGAGTTTGGTCCAAGGGCAAGAATTGTCATTTGTTGACCCTCCCCCTCCATTTTGTATGGTTAATTTATGCATTTCTATCTCTCTATATTCCCACAGATTATGTATACAACATTTGGTTGAGTTTGGTCCAAGGGCAAGAATTGTCATTTGTTGACCCTCCCCCTCCATTTTGTATGGTTAATTTATGCATTTCTATCTCTCTATATTCCCACAGATTATGTATACAACATTTGGTTGAGTTTGGTCCAAGGGCAAGAATTGTCATTTGTTGACCCTCCCCTCCATTTTGTATGGTTAATTTATGCATTTCTATCTCTCTATATTCCCACAGATTAGGTATACAACATTTGGTTGAGTTTGGTCCAAGGGCAAGAATTGTCATTTGTTGACCCTCCTCCATTTTGTATGGTTAATTTTTCCATTTCTATCTCTCTATATTCCCACAGATTATGTATACAAAATTTGGTTGAGTTTGGTCCAAGGGCAAGAATTGTCATTTGTTGACCCTCCCCTCCATTTTGTATAGCTAATTTTTGCATTTCTATCTCTCTATATTCCCACAGATTAGGTATACAAAATTTGGTTGAGTTTGGTCCAAGGGCAAGAATTGTCATTTGTTGACCCTCCCCCTCCATTTTGTATGGTTAATTTATGCATTTCTATCTCTCTATATTCCCACAGATTAGGTATACAAAATTTGGTTGAGTTTGGTCCAAGAGCAAGAATTGTCATTTGTTGACCCTCCCCCTCCATTTTGTATAGCTAATTTTTGCATTTCTATCTCTCTATATTTGAACAGATTATGTATACAAAATTTGGTTGAGTTTGGTCCAAGGGCAAGAATTGTCATTTGTTGACCCTCCCCTCCATTTTGTATAGCTAATTTTTGCATTTCTATCTCTCTATATTCCCACAGATTATGTATACAAAATTTGGTTGAGTTTGGTCCAAAGGCAAGAATTGTCATTTGTTGACCCCCCTCCATTTTGTATGGTTAATTTTTGCATTTCTAGCTCTCTATATTCCCACAGATTATGTATACAAAATTTGGTTGAGTTTGGTCCAAGGGCAAGAATTGTCATTTGTTGACCCTCCCCTCCATTTTGTATGGTTAATTTTTTCATTTCTAGCTCTCCAGATTCCCACAGATTATCTATACAAAATTTGGTTGAGTTTGGTCCAAGGGTAAGAATTTACATTTTTTGATCCTCTTCCCCTTTTTGTGTGGTTTTGGGGGGTATTTTCGTAAAAAAAGTTGTCAGATATCACATCCCCTACAACTTTGGTCATAACAAAATTTGCCATAGATTTAATATTTTAGGAGTTATTTGATAATTTCCATTCGTGCCAAAATAAAACAGAAAAATCGATCATTTTTAATGATTTTTTTTTTACAATTTAAAGGTGGGAAATCTCCCTACTTGCTGCAAATGTTCATGTTTTCGAACTTTTCACCTCTTTAGCCTCTCAGAAGAAAATTAACTACTAAAATAATCCTTCTAAGATTCTTCCAAAACTTAAGTGACTTGTAGTATTTATTTTTATAAATCAAAGAGTTTGTTCACTCACTCAAATAAATAAATATAGAGCAATTAATAAAGTAAAGGGTGTGTAATTTCACAGTGAAATTACACACCCTTTACTTTATTAATTAATATCATGTTTCACCTAAAACCTACACCACTTTCTCTAAGTAAAAAAAAACTAATAATATAGAGTAATTTTAGACAATTAACATTATTTATTGCATAGATTTACTAAACAATTTCGGATTTAGGAGGTCATTTTACATAAGAATCAGAATGAATGGTGTCAGTTATAGAATTTTTTTGCAGAGCAGTTTAATCAAATAAAAAGACGATTTTTTTTGAAAATTTATTTTTTTATCGCGTAAAATTTATTTATAATTTTTTTTTATTAATTTATTTATTTCTCTTATTTATTATCTATTTTGAAATTTATTATATTAAATTTAAATGATTATGGTTATATTAAATTACAAGATATCAACATTTTATATAACAGCTGGGACCAAATTAAAAACAAACAATCGGCCAGTATAATTATTCTTGTGTTCTTTTAATAAATCTTCTGATTGGATGGATTATGAAGCAATTTTCGAAATTTACGAATGTGTCCTAGGCCAATAAATAAATCGTTCTTGTTGTCGACACATGTTTTTCGGGTTTCCAGCAGCTTCGCAGGTTTGTTGATCTCACGGCGGCTTCGATTAATTCTGAGACACGTAGGTGGCCGGGACTCTATTATATAGATTATTGTTAAAATCAACAACATTTTATTCAGTTTAAAAATAACATTACTATTAGGAGCATTTCAAGATTCATTTCTTCAATTTTAATTTTAAATTCGATTTATATAAAACAAGTTAAGTATTATAAGTATTTGAAATCAACTTTTACAAATTATTCAATATTCAAATAAATATTTTTTTTAGTAATTCTGGTATGTATACTATGTTCTTTATAATTCATTGGAGTGCAAGTTTACAACAAAACTTCATTTTTTTTAGTCTCCAAGTGGTTACAAACATATTTGTTAACATCTTATACTATTAGTTCTGTCCATCGATTAAATTATTAAAGTTGGTATCGGGAAATAAGGACTAAATTTTTATGAAAATAATTTTCATTTTGTTGCCAACATAAGGCGCATGTGTCGTAATCTGCAGCAAGGAAGATTGGCTTCTTATTCAGGTCCAAGCGATTTTACAAACCCCCACAACTTCTCACCATCTACAAGGCCCAGATCCGCCCCTGTCTCGAATACGGCTCTCATCTGTGGATAGGGGCCTCAAAATACTCTCTTGCTACCCTGGATGCAATTCAGAAACGAGCCGTCAGGCTAATTGACGATTCTACCCTCACCGACTCCCTCGACTCGCTGGCTCATCGAAGAGATGTCTCTGCCCTTTCCCTTTTCTATAGATACTATCACGGCAGGTGCTCTGATGAGATGAAATCAATAATTCCCCCCAAAGCATGCTTTGCACGCAGCACACGTTTTGCCGACTCCCAACACTCTTTTGCGGTCAAATTGGAAAAGTGCCGGACCACTTCATTCGCGAATACATATATCCCCATGACTTCAAGGAACTCTCTCCCAGCCTCTATCTTTCCCAGCACCTATGATCTTCAAACCTTCAAAACCAGGGTGCATAGACACCTACGTCTACACCCTCTCACTTAATCAACTTTCTCTTCTCTTCGGTAATGCAAGGGTCTTTCGAGATCCATAGGGGCTGCATCTTTACTGGTGCACCCCTTCTTGCATTCGATTGCATTAAAAAAAAAAAAAAAAAAAAAAAAATTACGACACCGTGCCCGCTGGAAGCTTAATAAAACAATTATGAATTTATTTTTCGAGATATAGTAAAAATCGAGGGGTAAACCGCGATTGGAATTAGGTGTACACCGTCTTTGGAATTAAGTGGAATTATTTTGGACTTCATTAGATAATGCCCCTTCATCTATTGTCTTCTAATTGGAAATGAAAGTGGAAGTAGGTGTACATGATATTAGGTCGTGGTTCACCCCTCGGTAAATTTAACAGTACATTAATAGAGTGATGATATTTAACTAGATCCCTTGGCAACTCGGTGGATTGTTAACTGGAATGATTTACTAGAGGGCAGATAGTCAGATAGAGAGAGGGCCCTTGTGTTCTATTTGAGCCAATAGAGATGGGCCGCCGCGCCGGGACAGCCGGCCAAAAAGCCCCCCCTTGGCTAGGATAAATGGCCCCCGTGCACGGCACCATGTACGACATGAATGGGAACAGCCGCCGGTTAATTATTATTAAGTTCTTAAGTCAGCCGCCATGAGCCAGGCCATTTCTCTTTCTCTTAAGGATTATTCCCTATAGCCGAGTTTGTGTGTCTTGCTGAAAATTTTTTATAGTTAAGGTTTAATTTTATTCGAAAGCCTGGACTAGGGGGGGATCTTATAAATCATAAAACCCACATGGAATAATATAAATATTAAAATCGACTTAGATTAATATAGAATTGAAGAATAGAAAGGAATCGTTCAGAAACGGTTCATTCTATCGTAGAAGTTAAAAGATTAAATAAACTTGAATGTTTGACAGTATACTATCCATTTGACAATTTGAACTTCTGTATTTATTATTTTTATTTTACTACTTTGTTTAATGCACAGCATTATGTTTCATACTTTTCTTTATCTTGTATGTATATTCGTTCCTCAGTTTGTCCGGGTAGAATTTTTGAATCGAATTTTGACCCACTTTCAAAAAGGCAATTTTTTGAAATCTTATAGATATATGTATTTTTAACCGACTTCAAAAAAGGAGGAGGTTCTCTATTCGACTTTTTTTTGTGCCTATGTTACCTCATATCTCCGCCAATTGTCAACCGATTTTGAAAATTTTTTTTGCATTGGGTCCAGTCTAGCCTCCGATTGGTCCCATTTTTTTTTCGATTTTTTTCCATAGGTATTAGACCTTTTTTATTAGGTTTGTTTAGACCTAACCTCTTTGTTTATGAACCGATTTCGATGGTTCTTTTTTTATCCGAATGGGGGTGTCTTAGGGATGGTGTCATATTAATTTGGTCAAGTTCTGATGATATGATCACTATTAATAACATCACTAAAAAGAGAAAAATAAAAATAATTTTTAAGAAAAAAATAAAAACCGACTTCAAAAAATTAAATGCAACAAATAAAATACACTAAAAGGTATAAAATAATTATTATCTTATTTAGTTACAACTAAACGACGAAATATTAACATGAAATTACTTTTTGAAGTTGGTGCCAAATATATACCTTTTATGAATCGCACTCGGCGGATCTTACTTAGTACGTTTGGCGGGTACGCTCGCTTATAGGTATAGTTTGTTTGGCACCGACTTCAAAAAGTAATTTCATGTTAATATTTCGACGTTTAGTTGTAACTAAATAAGATAATAATTATTTTATACCTTTTAGTGTATTTTATTTGTTGCATTTAATTTTTTGAAGTCGGTTTTTATTTTTTCTTAAAAATTATTTTTATGTATAATTCTGTCAAGCCATACGCTAAATAAATCAATAATTCTCAGAGATAACAATATTATGGAAAGGTGGTTCTCTAGCAATCATTTTAAATATCTTTGGCCTGCGATATTATTATTATTATTATCCGGCACGCCCTCTGCACCTTGGCCCTCCGGGCTGGTAGCCCTGGCGGGCAGCGTCTCGAGACGGCCAAAAGTTTGTTTGCAAAATAATTTTGTTCTACTAGTATATATATATATATATCAACAAACCCTATTGAACAGCGTAGATAAAAGATAATTCTACGTAATTTGTATATACAATATTAATAATAAAAATTATATTGATATTGGATATATCTATGTATTTATATAAATTATATCATTGGATAAAACTTTTCAATTAAAAGCAAGTGTAAGACTGAATAAAAATAAAAAAATACATTCAAACCTTATAATAATTAGTAAATTAAATGTATTTACAGATATATCTATCTCGTCCGCAGCGCCACTTATTGGGGCAAAAACCTATTATTATCCATTTCTTGAGCGTAGCTGTCAATCGATTAAATATAAAATCGTGTGAAATCAGACCAAACCGATTTGGCCCAAAATTTAGATAAACCACTAAACAAACCTATGGTGTGAATATAGTTTCGATACGTTCAGTGGTTTAGGCGTGGGTCGATACACGTACATACACACGAAGGATTTTATTTAGAGATTTCTTTATAAAAACATTATTTATTTTAATTCTAAAGTTTAGTGAAAACAAAATATATCTATAATATAATTACAATACTTCTTCAAGGCCTTTGAGAAAAATGAATTAACCCAAACCCATTGTCTGCCTGGGTACAAAAGAAAAGAGAAACCTTTTTTTAAACCCCAAGATTGGCATTTTTCTACCTGAGAATAATTAATTTAATTATGTAAAATCCTGTGAAATCAAATTAAACCGATTTGGCCCAAAATTTAGATAAACCATCCGGAGCACTAAACAAACATTTGGTATGAATATAGTTTTCATACGATCAGTGGTTTAGGCGTGGGTCGATCACGCACATACACACTAAGGATTATATATATATATAGATTTGGTATATACATATCGTAATTATATATCTGTATATATATATATATATATATATATATTATGTATTTGTTTGAGACTATAGTTTCGAAGACTTGGCCTTTATCATCAGTCTTTTTTAATTATAAATATTATTTTTCATGGGTCAATATCCATTCGATGTATATGTTTATTTGTGTCAATCAGAGGACAATCTCATTGATTTCTCTTTATTATTTAAAATCCTCGGATTCGAGAAGAAGCCAAACATTATAATTTAAAGAATAACGACGTCGAACTTATTTTCAAAAACATTTTACATTAATCATATTCCTAATGTTTATTTAGAGTGTTAAAAAAATACAATTCGCAAGTTTGGCAAAGCAATATGCAATTTATTTTCTCAAATAGAAATATCTTTCTCTTAAATTGCGTTAAAAAAAAAATAATAATTCAAATCTTGTTAGCGATGATAATAAGTAATATAATCTATGATGAATGTGTAATGGATGCGTCTGCTAAAAATATATTCTGCTAATGAATAATAAAATAGAAATTAATTTGTATATTATCATCTAGAAATGCACTCTAGTGAGTGTAATTTGTTTTTAATTGCTTGAGATAACGTCAGATTAATTTAACTAAATAAACGTACGAGTTAAAAGTGAATTAATGCAGGCAAGCGTCCCGTCAGGGCGGCAGGGGCGGATGGGAATTCACAATTTGACAAAGTTTACCTCTCAGTAAAACCATTTAGATATTATTATTGGAGGGTGGAGATAGGCCCAAATATGTATATAGCCTGTAAAATTTAATTCAATGGAGAGATAGATGGATGAATTGATTGAGAAAATTAGCTTAAATTGACGATTAAAATTTTAATACGATTTGGAAAATTGAAATTATGGAAATATGTAGATGTAAACTCTTTTTGGGAAAGATTGGTACAGAGAGATGGATGGGTAACAAAAGAGAGGGATGAAATTACTAAATTTAGCTACAGGCAGATTGAAAATAATATAATTGAAAATTATTCTAGTAATAAATTTAAATATAATGTAGGTACAAATAAGTACAAATATTATATACCTGGTGAGTTTTTT
Source organism: Forficula auricularia (assembly GCA_024734495.1). Classification (NCBI taxonomy): domain Eukaryota; kingdom Metazoa; phylum Arthropoda; class Insecta; order Dermaptera; family Forficulidae; genus Forficula; species Forficula auricularia. The sequence goes on from JALMQS010000136.1 coordinate 6,103,910, forward strand.
TATATTGAGACAGTCTTATAACTCAAAAACAGTGCATTGTATGAAAAAAAGTTTCAAATAAATGTTTATTTATATCGAGGTGGAAACTAAACTTCCCTATTGTTTGTCGACTTAGAACAAACTTTCAAGGATATTTCTAGGTCAAGTTCTGTTTTTTAAATGGAACCCTATATTTTTCATTTCGTCTACTTAATCTACAAAAAAAATCGGTTGTCTGTAAAGTCGGTTTACTGACGATAGTTGAACGTGACAACGTCATCAGAAAATACTGATGGAATGGTATTTTCTTATGACGTTGTCACGTTCAACTATCGTCAGTAAACCGACTTTTGACAACCGATTTTTTCATAAAATTCTTCGTTCAGAAAATCATTTTAAATTTACAAAATACTTGAATAAAATTTATTGTTTAAATTTCTACTCGACTGTTAAAATTTAATTTTTGATTTTATTATTTTATAATAATAACTTTTGTATTGACATTATTTCTTTCAGCAAGTAAAGTGAATAAAAGTTGTTGTTCAATTAGTTACTTAATTATTTTTGCAAATTTAATTGTAATTTGTTGTAAAAATGTAATAATTTTGAATAATTTATTATAAGATTAAACTGTGATTAAATTATTGTTCATAAATCTTAAATTTAAAATTTAAAATTTGGAAACATTAAAATTTTTGTAACTGTAGCTTTTAAAAAGCCCGCCTCAATCTTTGTCGCTCGTTCCGCGCTCTCGCTTGCACTTCAAGCCTTAAATGGAACGCCTCAGAGCGAGGTAACGCCGCATGAGTCATGTTTTTTCGTGCGTGCAGCCGGCTTCCTCGAATTATAAGACGTTGTCACGTCAAAAACCTGAACAACTTTCATAGGAACTATTTTTTAATACGACATCAAATAAACAAAATACATGAATCAATTAGATCTCATAAAAATTTAATAATTATTTTTAACAATTATTTAATTTAATTATCAAATAATAATGAATAAACAATATAACTATCTACTGGATTGACACGAGAAATAAACTTTTTTAAACTTAAGAATTTTAAATAGATCTATTAAGTAGAAAATAATCTCTTAAATGTGTGTATAATGAAGTTTTAAGATCATTATAAACACTTATTTTAATTGTTTTGACTTTTCGATTTAATAATTATTTATTTAATAATTAATTATTTAATCATTATTATTTGATAATTACTTTAAATAATTGTTAAAAATAATTATTAAGATTTTTTGAGGTCTAATTGATTCTCTATTTTGTTTATTTGATGTCGTATTAAAAAATAGTTTTTATGAAAGTTGTTCAGTTTTTTTGAAGATTATGTACCTAGACGTAATGAAAAATATAGGCTTCCATTTAAAAAACAGAACTTGACCTAGAAATAAATACCTTTGAAAGCTTGTTCTACGTCGACAAACAATAAATATCCTAGTTTAGTTTCCCCCTCGATATAAACAAACTTTTATTTGAAACTTCTTTTCACTGTTTTTGACTTATAAGACTATCTCAAGATAAAAAAACTCACCCGGTATATAAAAAAAAAAAAAAAAAACAATCGTCACACGCTTATAAAACATCAAATGTTTCGGGAGAATTTCTCCCTTTATCAATCGAATTTAGTAATTTTAGTGTATCATTTGTCTATTTTTTTTTACTTTACCATACAGGGTAAGATTCATTTGGTTCTTTTTTTTTCAAAATATCTCAAAAAACGGCTGAAACTATTTTGTTTAAAAAATATTGGACAAAACCATGGCATTTCGGTCTACAAAAAAGCCCTAATAAGTGAACATCGAAAAAATTATATTTTTCTAGATACTAATTATTTTGTCAAAATGTATGTTAATACGTTAATACTGGAGTTCTCAGAAGACTAAAAATGCAAAAACTAACCTCCCAAAATGGGGGAAGGGGGGGGGGGTCAAAATATGAAAATCTAGACCTTTGGACCAAACTCAAACAAATTTGTATTTGTTACAGTAAAAACCCGTTTTTTAGTAGATAAAACGCGTTTCACTGAATACCTTTGTGGCAACTAGAATTTACTGATGTTGGTTGAGTTTGTTTCAAAGGTCTGGAATCTTCATTTTTGACCTTCCCCCATTTTGGGTGTTTATTTTCAAAATATTTTAAACGAAAATGTCAAAAATTACATCCTCAACAACTTTACTTCTAATTTTCGTTTAAAATCTTTTTGAAAATAAACACCCAAAATGAGGCGGAAGGTCAAAAATGAAGATTCTAGACCTTTGGACCAAACTCAACCAACATCAGTAAACTCTAGTTGCCATAAAGGTATTCAGTGAAACGCGTTTTATCTAGTAAGAACCCGTTCTTACCAAAAACGTGGTTTTACTGCAACATATACATAATCAGTGGGCCCCAGAAGTCTATAAGTGTAAAAACTAAATCCCCATGCACTTATAGACTTCCTGGGATCCACTGATTATGTATGTATACAATATTTGGTTGAGTTTGGTCCAAAGGTCTAGATTTTGATTTTTTTGACCCCCCCCTAAATGATTATAAATGATTTTATTAAATATTAAATATAAGAGAGGTCCAGGCCAGATCAATTTAATATTTTTTTTTTCTGAATTTCGAATTTGTTTATAAATTGAAAATTGCATTAAAACTCGCTACCCTGTTAACAAATTTTATAGAAGCGAGTGCTCATAAATTATCTAATTCTATGGTATATTAATTTTTGGAATTGATGAAATATCCTAATATTATTCAAAATATGTACTTATATCAATAAGATTTCAAGAAAATTGGTTTACTGGAAGCAAGGGCGGATCCAGGAATTTTTTATGGGGGGGGGGGGGGGAGGGAATGTGTATACCTAATGTGCCCTATATATAAGTTCTACTTTTTATCTCGAAAGTGTGTCGCGATCGAATGGTCCAAGCGGGGGGGGGGGGGGGCAGAGACGCCCCCACACACACACATAGAACTTTATTTTCAATTTTAAAATTTTTTTACAAATTTCATATCTCATATTTTAAGTTCATTAAAATTAAAAAATTGTTATAAATTCCCTGTCGATTTGGCCGCCGTTTTTGGCCTCTGCGTGCGGCGCACGTGTTGCACTCCCGCCAGACACGGGCCTGTATGGGGGGAGGGGCGGTCGCCCCACCGTGGATCCGCCCTTGTCTGTGGGTCAAAATTCAATTCCAAGATTCTATCCAGACAAACTGAGTAACAGGGCCTAGGGGTGCCCAGGTTGTGCTCAGCACAGGGGCGCTTCATCGAACGGGCGCCATATGCAAAGATATGCAAATAAAACTTTAAAAATACTGAAAATCGGAATATTGATGATAACGCACTTTATTTAAAAAAGTGAAATCTTTACACTTCTTTATAAAATGTGTTTGTCACAGCTCCAATCGAAAATCTGAAAATCATTTAATTATTTAATTATTCTATAGAATTTTATTGTAATTTAGTTTACTGAATGAATCCCTTTCCTTCTTTATAATGTCCAACCAGAATGGGTGATAATTTAAGAAAAAGTTTTAATTTTGTCCTTCCATTTCTTTTAATATTATGTAAAATAAATGTCCATGTTTCCTTTTGGAATATTTTATAAGAAAGAAATCGAAAAATTAGCTTTCTTTTTTTAAATAAATAACAAGATGGCGTGATGTGTGAGAAGGAGGGTTGGCCACCCTTAAAAAAATTGCCTTAATAAATCAATTCCAGCGGTGGCTTAATAGTAGTTAATAGAAAATAAAAAAAACACGTATTGGTATACATAATATAATAACATCTATTTAATAAGATTGTTATTAATAATATTTTTATCATTATTAAATTGGTTTATTTGTTTAAAAGTAGCAAATCGCGTATGGCCTAATCGCAAACAAGTTTATTTTTGAATCAATCATTTAAATAATTCTAAACGTTATATTTTCTAAAATATTTAAGATATCAAATTCGGGCTTTTGCCGTTAATTAGAAACAGAATGGGTGAATTGGTGAAATTTTTTTCATAATTTTCTAAATAATCTCCAATAGGGTCGTGAGTGAAATATTGAGGCAATACTACTGCCGAAGCTAGCACTCTCTAGTATTTTATTTATTGAACTAAATGGGGTAAACATTCTAATTTGGTTGCCTTGACAACAACAATGTATTTATTTACTATTAATCTAGACATTCTGCACTTAATGTGTCTATCTTTCAATCTTTTTTTCGACCACGCCAACTTGTGTATCTTTTGAGATTCAATATTATTATAAATAAATATGAAGTACATATATTAGTTAGAACCGAGGATGAACCGGGACCTAATATCGTGTACACCTACTTCCACTTCCATTTCCAAATATTTCCAAAAAATTCCAGTACTTTAGATACTAAAATAATTTGAAGGAGCCAATAAAAGAGTGTATCTTCTGCTGGAATTATAAATTTTTAATATTAATTCCTGTGAATAAATTGTAATAGACTGATGAAGAGGACAAAGCTCTCGAAACTATAGTCTCGTTATAAATAAACGAGCTTTTCGTGCGTGCCTTCGGCATGCCCTCGAAGCTCGGCCCTCCGGGATGGTGCCCTGGCGGGCAGCGTCTCGGTCCAAAAATGTTATTTCTCTTAAAAATCACACTCCAAATGTATACCCGTAAACTACCGAAAATACATCGTCTTTTAAAAGTTTCGCCTCTCTAATTTTTGAGTGGCGGGGGGGGGGGGGGGGAGGAACAATTATCAATATATTTAATGGTAGATCACTCGTATCCATAATAAGCATTAATTAACAGGAATAGCAGGGAATTGGATAAAAATAAAAAACAGAGTTTTTATTAAATGGGCCAGACGTTTCGTCGATTAATTTCGACTTCCTCAGTGGCTCATTCTATCACTCTTTGTCAAAAGACAATTCCGCTACGCGACGAAACATCCTTTAATCCTTTTTATTTAAACTATAATACATTGTTGGATCATGCTCAATTGCTCAAGAATCTTGAACTTTTACACACTTGAACAATCAAAATTTATCACAAAAAAAAATAATATGTTTCTACTCTTTAAACAGACAAAGAAAGGATTTATTATAAATTTAAAATGAATTGGAGTCTTTCATTTCAAAATTCGAGTCCAAATTAGAATTATATTTCAAATTTGCCTGGTTAATGAAAATCGATTGGAGCCATCAGTTTAAAATCCGAGCTGACAATTATATTTCAAATTTGCCTCGTTAATTAATATATATTTAATGTTTCTTAATTTAAAATCTATTGGTGTTTTTTCATTTTCATTCGAGTTCAAATGAATACAATATTATCTCGATACAAAGTCTAAATCAAAAATATATAGTTTTAGTAACAGAAATCAAGATATAAATATTAATGTTACATTGGTCTAATGGCTAGAGCTCATGCCCTTAGTTCAAGAGTTCGTCGGTTCGATTCTAGGCAAGAGGGTAATTTTTTTAGACAAATTTCTCTAAGCGTTATTACAAATTAATCTAGACAAATATATATAGTATTAAAAAATTATAATTCCAGCACAAGACACATTCTTTTATTGTCTTCTTCCATTTATAAAAATTCTGCTACTCTCGGCAAAAAACTTTAAATTTAAACTAAAATAATTCCAAAGACGTGTACACCTAATTCCAATCGCAGTTCACCCCTCTGTTAGAACGAAGAACATGTTTATTTACTTTCTATATCAATAATAATAAATACATTGTTGTTGCCATGGCAACATAATTAGAATCGAGGGGTGATGCGCGACTGGAATTAGGTGTACACCTCTTTGGAATTACTTGGAAATATTTGGAATTACTTGGAATTACTTGGAAATATTTGGAATTACTTGGAAACATTTGGAATTACTTGGAAACATTTGGAATTCCTTGGAAATATTTGGAATTACTTGGAATTACTTGGAAACATTTGGAATTACTTGGAAATATTTGGAATTACTTGGAATTACTTGGAAATATTCGGAATTACTTGGAAATATTTGGAATTACTTGGAAACATTTGGAATTACTTGGAATTACTTGGAAATATTTGGAATTACTTGGAAATATTTGGAATTACTTGGAATTACTTGGAAATATTTGGAATTACTTGGAAATATTTAGAATTACTTGAAAATATTTGGAATTACTTGGAAATTATTGGAATTTCTTGGAAATATTTGGAATTACTTGGAAATATTTGGAATTACTTGGAAATATTTAGAATTACTTGAAAATTTTTGAAATTATTTGGAATTACTTGGAAATTTTTGGAATTACTTGGAAATTTTTGGAATTACTTGGAAATATTTGGAATTACTTGGAAATAATTGGAATTACTTGGAAATATTTAGAATTACTTGGAAATATATGGAATAATTTGAAATTTTTGGAATTACTTGGAAATATTTTGAAGTACTTGGAAATATTTTGAAGTACTTGGAAATATTTTGAAGTACTGGAATTATTTGGAAATAAAAGTGGAAATGGAAGTAGGTGTACAGCATATCAGGTCGCGGTTCACCCCTCAATTAGAATATTAATTAATTAGTTAATATATATCAACTCTAAAGAAAAAAAACTTGTGTTTAATTAAAAAAAAAAAAAATCAATATTTAAGATAATTTTGAAAGATTAAACAAAAAGGGTTATTTTCTATTAAACAAGCTTATCAATTATTTTTTATTTAAGAAATAATTATTATAACAAGTTTTGGTAAAATTTATAAACTTAAATACGAAAAAAGAAACCCTCGAGCTACCATCTGTCTACATAAAAAAACATTTGCATAGTAGTGTCCAATTCTTTTACAGCTGTAAGATTAGAGTAGGTACCTTTAATAAAATCCACCCTTTCAATCCTATCGACGCTTTCAATCTGTTTTAACTATATAATATATTATAATAAAAAAGCGTGTGTGTGGGGAGATTTTCTATCTCGCTCATTAAAAGTAAAGGGTTTGCTCAATAGGGCTATTTAAATGATATGAATAGTAATTGATACATAATAGTACTACACCCTTTAAAACCCTCCTCCCTTATACAATAATGGAGAGACATACTTCAGGGGACCAGCTCAAGTTTAAATGAACAATTTTTTAATTGATCTAATAGATAAGAAACCAGAATGCATTATGTTAATAAGACCGCCAAGTGCGAGCCGGGGCTCACATACCGTTCATACGAAGCCTTTTGTGTTTAAGACCCCTGATAAATATATTGACTAACTAGCTGACCCCCGGGCCTTCGTCCCGGCGACACCTATCCCCTGGCGGGGAGCGTCTCGTTTTATGCTTAAAATTTATATAGATAATAGCTGACCCGAGCACGCGTTGCTGTGACACTGTACGTATCGAAATTAAATTCGCAACATATGTCCGTTTGGTGCTCCGATTGGTATATCTAAACTTTTGGGCCAGGTTTATAATTTATTAATGAATTATATATTACTTGTCAAAATTGTTCCCTTAACCAAAAATAATATTGACAGTTGAAAGATTTCCAAAAAGCTATTATTGGCCATCCTGTTTGTTTGCTTTTACCCCCCCCCAGAGAGGCGCTGGTGTTGTTTCCTCGAAAAAATATGTTTTTGCATGCCACAGGTGTGATATCTATAAAAACTATATATATAGGGTGTTTTTTTTAGAGGTATAGAACTTCGAATTGAAATAAAACACAAGAAAATCGTTTTAATGTCCATCAATTTGGCTTTATTGGAAGGATAATTTTATGCCATTAATGTTTAAATATGATTTCGGGCATGTGGCCGCCGCGGCTGGCTCCGAATAAATCCAATTCTACAGGTCCAATTTTCAACCACTTTTTCGAGCATATGGGGCCGTATGTTGGCAATAACGCCACGAATGTTGGCTTCCAAGTCCCCTAACGTTTCTGGTTTGTTGGCGTAGACGAGCGACTTCACATATCCCCAAAGAAAATAATCCAATGGTGTCAAATCACACGATCTTGGTGGCCAATTGACAGGTCCATTCCGCGAAATTATGCGCTCATCGAATGTTTCCTTCAATAAATCGATTGTGACGTGCGCTGTGTGGCATGTAGCGCCGTCTTGTTGGAACCACAACTCATCCACATTCATGCCATCCAATTCGGGAACAAATTAGTCGGTTATCATGGCTCTATACCGGTCTCCATTAACGGTAACTGACTCTCCAGCATTATTTCGGCCCAATGACTCCACCAGCCCATAGAGCACACCAAACAGTCAGTTTTTGTGGATGTAATGGCGTCTCAAGGGTCTCATGTGGATTCTCTTCACTCCAAATGCGGCAATTTTGCTTGCTGACGTAGCCATTCAACCAAAAATGAGCCTCATCATAACTGAACAAAATTTTGCGATGAAAATCAGCATCGAGATCAATCTCATTTTCGGCCCATACACCAAAATCACATGCCCGAAATCATATTTAAACATTAATGGCATAAAATTATCCTTCCAATAAAGCCAAATTGATGGACATTAAAACGATTTTCTTGTGTTTTATTTCAATTCGAAGTTCTATACCTCTAAAAAAAACACCCGTTAAAAACACTTGTGTATTTGAATGGAATGTTGTGTGAAAATTTCAAAGAAATCGGTGAAGATCCTTCAACGTATCACTAATCGTAACAGTACATTTTTATTTATATAGATTAATTCATTCATATAGTAACTAAATAGTATTGAAACATTGTGCTACTAGGGTAGGTTGCCATGGCAACAACAAATGTATTTATTATTTCATTGTTCGCACTATAATCAAATATTTAAAAAGATCGTAGGGTCAGAATTTAAATCAAACGCAAAGTTTCTTAATTAAATAGCCCAAACGTTTCGCCACTGATTAGCGACTTCCCCAGTGGCTCATTTTATAAAACATATTTGTCAGGAGTTCTTACTACAAGAAAAGAAATTCTACTTCACCGAAGTCCTGACAAATCTTATCTTACATTATTAAATGGGGAATTCTTGTATATAGAATCGGTTTCTCGAAAACGGCTATAACGATTTCGCTAAAAATTGGTGTACTTATCAAGTGTCATGAGTTATTAGTCGTGTATAAATTTTAATCCGATTGAAATAAAGGAAGGGGGATGTAAATTAGTCATGTCGCAAAATAAATATTTTAATCGTTCATATCTCGCCTTCGGTAAGTCGCAGAGAATTGAAATGTGACATTTAAGCTATCTAGAGGTTACCACAAGTATCACAAGATTTTGGCTAAAATAGAAGTTCCGGAACTTGATGTTTACGTACGTAAGAATGTACCCCCTCCCCCGCGTTTCGGAACCATAAATCTCAGAGCTAAGAAATTCGAAACTTAAGCTCAACATAGGCTAGAAGGAATATAACAAGGTTTTGCTTGAAATAGGACACCGGAAGTTGACATTTACATGAAAAAAATTTAGGTTTTTTTCTCAAAAACGACACAAACGATTTCTCTAAAAATTGGTGTACTTATCAACTGTCATGAGCTATTAGTCGTGTATAGATTTTAATCCGATTGAAATAAAGGAAGAGGGTGTAAATTAGGAGTGTCGTAAAATAAATATTTTACTCATTCATATATTGTAAGGTCAGGTTGGATAACTCGTCCAGCTTCTTTTGTTTTCCCAAGGATAGTAATCCATATTTTTGGCTATAACTAAGCTTCCTCACAATTTATAGATCTCGTGACTATATTAATTGAAAGATGAAATTTTCTTTAAATAATCATGATACTTTCAACTTTTGATTATTCAAAATTTTGGAATTATCTTAAGTTGAATGTAAAGTTTTGCGGTTGGCCCAGTTAAACGCGTTGTGGGGTAATTGGACCAGCCCAGCCTATTTGCTGTTTTTTAATTTTTAACATCTTTTGAGCAGTTGGACATGTTCCCCTATCCCTCAAGGCCCTGGCCGTAGGTAGAATTAGTCTTATTTGTATATGGATTAAAAATAATCAAAGATGTAAGCGATTCGGGGTAATTGGGCCCTGACTAGGCTGGCCCAGTTGCACCAAGACCTCTATTTTTTTATTCTATTGAATTTTTAAGGTAGATAAGTTTAAACGCCAAGTATAATTTTTAAAATCGATTTTTATTATAGAAAATTCAAAAAAGTATCATAAATCAAACAACTAAACAAAATAATTTCATTTTACCCATTGAAATAAAGTTAAATAAGTTCCCTATGCTTAAGAAAGCCTTAATTAAGTACTTACTCAAGTCTCAATATTTTCAAGGAACTGGGTAAGGCAACTAGGTAAGAATAAGCACATAACTAGGTAAATAAGTAAATAAGTAATTAACTTAACTAAGTACTTAAGTATAAAATAAACTTAAAGAAATTTCTCTAATTCAGGAACACTGAAAATTTCCCACCAATATGAAAAAGTGAATTGCGCTAAAAAAATGCGGTAAAATTAAAAAGCTCTGGGGTTACAGGACCCCTGGCCCAGTCTCCCCCGCCCCCAGTTACCCCACCTGACCTTATTCGGTAACTCACAGAGCCTTGAAATTTGAAATTTAATCTATTTATAGGCAAAAAGTTAGCGAGCATCGGACTAAGTTGATAAAATGAGCCACTGAGGAAGTCGCTAATCAGTGACGAAACGTTCGCCCCATTTAATTAAGAAACTTTGCCTTTGATTTAAATTCTGTTCCAACTCTCAAGATCCTTTAAAAAAAAGTATTAATTATTATTTTCTATATCAATAATAATAAATAAATAGCTGTTGCCATAGCAATGAATTAATTAGTTAATATATCTCAACCCCAAAATCAAAAATCCCTCATTTTTCGGTTCAAGGGTCAAATTTTGAAAGAATTAAAAAAACAATCTTAAAAAACAAGCTTACCCTTTTATGCAGCAGATTTAGGCATTTTTATATGAGGTTAACAATTTTACAAAATAAATATTTTTAAAATAGGCACTACATAAGTATCACCCAATTTGATACGATAGATTATTTGTTCTAATTAGAAATTGCGGATAAATTTTATAAATTGTATTATATTAAACTGTTTGTGAATTTTAAAAAGATTACATTTAAATTTGTAGAAAAGATTCAATTAGAGTTTTCTTGTAAAGAAAGAGTATCTATTTGAGAAAGAAAGATTGAATTTTTCTCAAAATCAACTTGTGATATAATCAATTAATTTTACGAACATGAATTTAGGTCGTATCAAAGATTTTAATAAATATGTTTATATTACATGTAGGAGAATCTTGTCCCTTCGGGAGTCGAACCCAGGCACTAGTAAGCTTTCCGAGCAACTAGTCATACCCTTGAGACCGAGGGGTGAACCGCGACCTAAAATCGTGTACACCTACTTCCACTTCAATTTTCATTTCCAAGTAGAAGACAATAGATGACAATAGATTATCTAATGTATTCCAAAGTAATTCCAAAGACGGTGTACACCTAATTCCAATCGCGGTTCACCCCTCGCTTGAGGCCATCACCTCCAAACATGCAAAATATAAACATATCTATTAAAATTATTGGATAAAAAATACTTGGTAGGTTTCACATTAAGATATAAAAATAAATTCGTTTTATTTTTTATATCTTAATGTGAAACCTACCAAGCTATTTTTTATCAATAATTTTAAAAAATGTTTCACCAAGTACTAACACCAAATTCCTTAAAAACTATATCTATTACAATCTTTGATACGACCTAAATTCATGTTCGTAGAGTTTTGTTATTAGAACTTGGAAAAATAATAGATTTTTTTTTAAGTACCTTCTGGGACTAAAAGTTCACTTTTTATGAATCACATCGGCTACTTGACCCCTCAGGAGTCTATGTTTCAAATTTCAAATCATTCGGTTAAAACGTTTAACCTGGAGGTCAGTGAACATAGAGATATAGAATCCCAAAAATATTATATTGATTTTATTTGTCATGTACTATTAGTGGGTTCTCAAATTATAATAACTATAATATAGTATTAGAATAAATATCTGTCTTTTGCCGACAGTAGAGATTTTGAAATATGTATATATTAGCTACGGAACCCACGATATACGAGTCCATCTCTCACTTGATATTTTTTTAACTCTTCTAAATTCGACAAACTAAATTGTCTATAAAATTTTATTGACCTATAAAAATTTAGACCGTCTATTAGAATCGAACTTGTTTCTAATTTTAATAACTTAATTTAAAGACCATAGAAATCAATCGGGATTTTTTTTTATGATCTTTTAAGAATAGATATACCTACCCACCTTCCTACCTACGAGATATTCATTTTGAATAAAAGATTCGTTTCTCTTCTAAGGTTATTTTATTATTTAAATTACAACGGCTGAAGGGATGGATGCCTTTCACCCTTGGGGGGCTGGAGGGAGGCAGATAAAAAAAACACCGAAACGATAAATTTCATTTTATTTATTCTTTTTGACATATCAGCAAATCAAAGAAATATATGTATCTAACCAAAAACATCAATAATTCATCATGCAAATTTTTTCTACTTTTATAAGTTCAAACTTTAAATTAAAAAAAAATGTATATTAATGATTGTCAGAATATACATATATATTCTAATATTAGCGTGTTGAAAACTCAAGTCCTAGATATATTACCAAGTTTTTCACCTGAATTTGATTTTTGAGGGGCGGAATGAATCCCTTCTAACATGAAATAAAACCGAATGTTTTCTACATTTGATTCAATCACGAATCAACTGTAGGGAATTTTTGTCAAATATTGAGTGAAAATAATATTTGAACTTATATATTTCTAACTTGAAATAATGATCTTAAATAAATTTTTATAATTTTTTAACTGATATAACAAAAAATAATTGACCTATCAATGAGAATTGTTTTGACCGCGCTTATGTGAAAAAGATATTTTATCACGAGACTATTGCGGATTATGCTATTGAAGTCTGTGGAGTCTTAAGTCTGGACCAAGAGAAAAAAATGTGATCTAGCGTATGTCTAGCGGGCTATACGCAAAATGACGTTGGATTGTAGCTAAATGGATCACATCTTTTCTCTCTTGGTCCAGACTTAAGACTCCACAGACTTCAATAGCATAATCCGCAATAGTCTCGTGATAAAATATCTTTTTCACATAAGCGCGGTCAAAACAATTCTCATTGATAGGTCAATTATTCTTTGTTATATCAGTTAAAAAATTATAAAAATTTATGAAATAAAACGTTTTTCCATAAAATAAATAATAATACTTATAATCGCCTAGATCAGTGCTTCCCAACCTTTTTCATGCCATGGCCCCCTAAATCTGAAAAAATAATCCGCGCACTCCCGAAAAAAAAACAACATATTTTAGTCGATAAAATTTATATTTCATATGTTTAAATTTTATCACAAAGAATAGTAACTTACAAACAGTTTTTAAAAATAAAATAAAAAAAAAAACTTAGCATGAAAAACCATAAAAATGTTCATAAATAAATATTTGTATTTTACTTATGGAAAGTGGTGTAGGTTTTAGGTGAAACATGATGTTAGTTAATAGAGTAAAGGGTGTGTAGTTTCACAGGGAATGAAATAAAACTCAAAGGGTTTATACAAACTCAATATATTTCGAATTATTAGTCCATCATCAGGAGTTTACAAGTTAATACTATTATTTACTACTATTAACTTGTAAACTCCTGATGATGGGATGGACTAATAATCCGAAATATATTGAGTTTGTATAAACCTCTTTGAGTTTTATTTCATTCACTGTGAAACTACACCCTTTACTCTATTAACTAAATATTTGTACTTTCTAGTGAAGATTTTCACGGACCCTAGGTGAGTAGCGCTTCACTTCTTACAAAAATGGCTCTATGATTGGTTTGCCTCAAAAGAGCAACAGTTTTTTTTGGCTAGGGGTCCATAAATTGCCTAAAATGTGTAGCTAGCGATGGGCAATACTTTGAATAAAATATTCTTTTTTTAAAAATTAACATACAGTACGCACCAAGCTATTAAAATATTTTTTACCATTTTCATACAATAAATGTGAATTTTCTATAAAAAGAATACGGTTTTTATATTTACAGACCCGGTAAATATTATATATTTTTTAAAATTAAATATTTTGATATTTTGGCTTGACCAGGAACTTCAGGGTTCTGTCACGAGAATGAAAGAAATGAATCTATGTAGAACTTACTTAATTTTCCTATATGTATTCCCATGGAATAGGCTGGAGTTCCATTCTTTCCGTAACGTGTATAGTTTCTTTTGATAGCGTATGGACCTGCTCCTCTAGCTCGGATTCTGCCGTTCAATCTCTTAGGGCCCATTGTATGTCGGTTGATAAACTCTTTAACCGTTGGCAAAGGGTAAATGGCTGGGATGGCCAATCAGATGAAAGTGCCTGCCAATGAGATGACAGTCACTTTCATCTGATTGGCCATTCCAGCCATTTACCCTTGCCATCGGTTAAAGAGTTTACCAACCGACATACAATCGGCCCTAAGCCATTGTATAGGCCGGATATCTTGTCTTAGGCCCGGTTGTATGTCGCAAAGTAAATGCTTTTTACCACTAACCAAGGTAGATGGTAAATGGAGCCATTGGGATGGCCAATCAGATGACAGGCACATTCAGGGCCGGTTGTATGTCGCAAAGTAAATGATTTTTACCACTAACACAGTGTAGATGGTAAATGGAGGGATTAGGGATGACCAATCAGATGCCAGGTACTGACAGTGCCTGGCATTTGATTGGCCATCCCAGTCGCTCCATTTACCATCTACCTTGGTTAGTGGTAAAAAGCATTTACTTTGCGACATACAACCGGGCCTTAGTAAGGCCATGGTGTGGAAAGCCCACCAGAGGTGGCAACATATATGCCCCAGGACCAGGACCTTGGTACGATCAATTGTTATGAATATTTGGAAAATTTTAACTTATGGATGGTATTTTGAATGTATTATAAATCTTTTTAATAGATAATATCGTTTGTGCATAAAAATTAAATATTAATAGTCTGAAATTTCAAAAAAAAAAACTAATCTTTTCGATGGCTTGAAATTTGGAATTTACAACTAACAGGTCACGTCACAAAAGTTTAATTCAAATAATTACAATAATCGTGGATCAAATTAGATATTTTCAATTGCATATTGAAGAAGTTTATCTGGAAATTTGACCCTCTCGCAGCAAGAAAATCTGGAACCTAGGTTCAATTTCCCAGGAGATTAACATACAATCAAATGAGAAATCACTTTGTATTTCTTGTAAAATTAAAATATCTCAAATTCATAAGCTATACTACTCTAGACAAAACACCATTTTAATTGAAATATTGGTTCTTGTCCTGGTAGAAAAAGTGACCAGAATACAAGAATTGCCCATTTAAGCTTATACATTTTCTAAATGCTCAAGGTTTTTTTCTTTATATGGCAAGAACTTAGAAATTCTTCAAGTTCCATAATTGTGATTGAAACCCCTCGATTACCAAGTCCTTTAACTAATGAAACCATTATTCATTTGTTCCTCTTCTCCTGCTGTATGTATAAACAGCGCCTCTTTTAATCATATTCTATATCAGTATTTGATTTCCAATTCATGAATTCCTGAAGGGTCTCCGTCTCTCTCACTTCATATTTGATCTGTCTATTTGTCATCCTGAAAAATAACCAGCCTATTCTATTCTTGACACTTGGACAATAACCCGCGCCTCTCTTAACGATCAAAAATATATTAATTTGAGTAATTCGCTGACAAACACGATTGCTGAGGGGTTGCCGACCAGGGGGGTGGTTGAATAAACCCCATTAAAGTTGAGTTAATGCCCGCAGGCTGCTTAGACTTTGTAATAATGTCTGGTTACAATGTTCATGGAGGGTGAGCCCGCCCTACCCTCAGTGACATATGCACTGGCGGAGTCCACTGGTTTGGAAAATGATTGGCTCAACGACTGATTGGCTGATGAATTGGCGACGGATAAACATTTTGATAAAGGGGGCGAGACTTTGATCCTGGTCTCTAAGCTGCTATTTAAAAATTATTATCACGGTCATCCATCTCTCGGCCAGGCAAACAAGTCTATCTACCAGCCAGCCTGAGCCATTTACGCGATAAAATCTACATAAGAATCCTTGCTTTTGTGTTGAGATTTTCGATTTGCCCTTTTTTTCATCCCTGAATGCTTGTTGGTTCAAATGTCAGCGTATACAGGGTAAAAGGGGTAGGTAATTACAAATTCATAAAGAGAAATCAATGAGATTGTCCTCTATAGTTAAATCCAAATAAACATATATACAGGGTGTCCCGAACCACAACGTTAAACAGAGAACAGGGTATAGGCCAGTTTATGACGGTACAGAAACTGATTTTTTTTTAACCGACTTCAAAAAAGGAGAAGGTTATCAATTCGTCTGCGACTTTTTACTTTACCATACAGGGTATGGTCAATTATTGTAATCGTGCATGAAAAAAGTATTTTTTTGCTTCTTTTTTTCGAAATATCTCAAAAACTGAAAAAAGCTGAAACTATTTTGATTAAAAAAAATTAGGCGAAACCATGGCATCTCGATCTACAAAAAAGCCCTAATAAGTGAACATCGAAAAAATTATATTACTGTATATAACTGTTTTGTCAAAATGTCTGTTAGCCTGTTAGTTATTCTGTGCGTTACCAAATTGTTATGGACGTGCTAGCTCAAAAACTAGTAGGTTTTGTATATTGAGATTAAGAGCTCATTAGATTTTGGAGCATATCGACCCAAAACTAAGGGGGGAGGTTAAAAATTAAAATTATAATATTTTCAAACTAAAAAAAAAAAACAAGAAAAATGAAATATACCTACTATAAAATGAACCTATAATAACGAAGATATTTTTTTTTTGGGGCCAAAATTAGGGGGCGGGGTCAAAAAATAAAAATCTAGGCCATTTGAGCAAACTCAATAATGGAAATTATAAAAATAACACCTATATCTACTATTAACTCTACGTCAAATTCTCGTTATAAGCAAAGTTGTATAGAGGATGTGATTTCTGACAACTTTAGGATAAAGAAATTCCCCTCCCTAAAAACCCCCACAAAAAAGGAGGGGGGGGGCAAAAACTGAAAAATTTAGCATTTTGAACCAAACTCAACCAAAATTTGCATAGATAATTTTTATGTCCCCTATAGATTAGAAATGCAAAAAGTTGCCACCCAAAATGGAGGTAAGGGAGTCAAAAAATTGAAATTCCATTCGAAATTGGCATAAAATGGCTGGAGATATTCTTATGAAATTTCGTATTTGAATCATTTTTAACTTAAAATGACTTCTATAGAACATTTTGATATATCGCAACAGCCAGAACTGTTGCGTACCTATAATAGTACAAAAATACTACTCCTATATTATTTGGTATAATCACATTAACTCATTGCAAAAATACAAAAATAAATTGTAACTACTTTTTTCTTGTATTAATTAGATACGTATTGCTAAAACATATGTTGTAAGATTACAATACTGGTATATAATATTACTAAAAAGTTTTGAGGCCTGACTTCGCGCATTTTTTATAGTAAAGTAATATAAGAAATTTTTAACAGTGTCGTTAGATTAATATACTTTAATTAAAATTATTTTAAAAAATTCTACAAATTCACTCATTGCTTCTTTACCAATTTCACTATTAAGAATTTTGGCTATCAATCTATACCTATAATTATATAAGTGAAAGTAAAAAAACAATATAAAGTAGATAAGCGTGCCCGATTGAGAGTGTTTATTATATCCACACTTGTTGTTAATGTTATTATTACTTAATCTATCTATTTCTTTAAAATACCTTTATAATGTATTTAAAGAGGCCTGTCTGTCTGTCTCATGGCAAGAGGTAATTATCTCGAAACCTGATCCTTTTGAAAATAATAATTACTCAGGCAGAAGATAAACCACCCGAGAGAGAAGGGGTTCTTCTCTCTTTGAAATCTCCTGTTGTTTTGCGTCTTGTTGTCCGCTGGGCGGAGCCACGTGCGGGGCCAGCTGGCGTTTCTCGGGGTGCGTGCGTGTGCTACCCATAGGCAGGACAGAGGTAACACGTGTTCAGGAGTCTGTCTAATGACGGTCATTCAGTGGTGCCGATCATTGGGATTAGCACATGATGCGATTATACACTTCCAAATGGGCAGCTAACGGGCCGAGGGGGTTGCTTCGGTTCGGTTCGATTGGAATCATTAGTCAGATGCCTACAGGGTGGACACAAGGTCGCTCTCCCGCCTGCCCCCAATTCACTTTCCAATAAAAAAAGAAAAAAAAACGTTCAAAATATTGACTTATTTTCTCGTTTAATAAGATGTTTTTATTTTAATGAGAAATGTATTTTTTTCTTTCTCTAAACCAGCTGCGAAATCCGCCTTCTGCGGGCATCTCGCTTGCCAGGGCACTATACACCCCCTGGACTCCGTAATGGGTTTTAAAATAATAATTTTAATAAATTGTTAACTTTTAACGAGATAGGTGTTTGTTCAAGGTGAAACATTTTTTAAAATACAATCTCTGCGGCAGGCCGTAGGGAAGAGGTAGATTTTGAAGGGGATCTACCCCCTTTTAGACTGGTCCTATCAACAACTTTTCAGATACAAGGTGTAGAGGTCAATCACTAGAATATTAGCCATTTGCAACTAAACTGGTATCATTCATATTAACGTTGTTACGAGTTTTTAAAGATTTCAAACCCCCCCCCCACCGATTTCCACCCCCTTGGGGCTGAAGTCACCAAAAACTAATCAGTTCTTGTTTACGTCAAGACTAAATGTTGTAGCAAATTTTATTGCAATCGGCTGAACGTTGCAGCCTGCAGCGCACCCACAAAATTAACTATAATGACATTTTCCGGAAGTCGCACCATGAGAGTGAGCGAAATCTACTTAAAAATTGAGTAACATTACGAGGTGGGTTTCACATAAAATAAAATAAAACAAAAGTGAGTTTTGATTTCAATATAGGTATTATAGTTTTCTAATTCCTGAAGATGGGCTGACAACCCGAAATATATCGAAATCAAAACTTTTTGTTTTATTTTATTTTATGTGAAACTCATCTCGTAATTTTACTCAATTTTTTATTTTTAATAAATTGCAATTTGTCATGAACTATTAGTGAGTTTTAAAATTGAAAAAATTACCTCGGCGTCGTTGCGCAAGCCGATTTTAATAACTATGGATAGATAAAGTAAAGAAAATTTTAAAAAATTTAAGAAAACGCAAGGGGGTACATACGTCATACATGGATTTTTGCTTCTTGGGAACACAATATCCGGTTTTATGTCTTAACTAGTTGGTTTAATATTTATTTTATAAAATTTATATCCAATGAAAATGCAGTCAAAAATAGACTAAAATGGTGATTATTTGTTTCGAATATCTTGAAATCTAGTTCCAGATTCAAAATTTTAAATTAGCACTTTTATTTTTCGAAAACTTTTCAATAGATTTAAACAAGTTTAGTTAATCGTATTCATAATTTAATTAATAAACAAGATCTTAGGAAATTTTAGATAAATCAATGAATCACAGAGAATTATATTAAATTAAGACTTCTTATTGATTTATTTATCCAATTTCCTACGATCTTGTAAACTTTTCAGTAGATTTTCTGGTTTCTTATCTTAAAGAGAAAAAAAATTACCAGGGCAAATCGTATCAGATATAATTTCCAGTAAGTAGGTACATATAAATCTCAACCAATGTTTTAAGGAAATTTATAATTTTAAGGGCCGCATTCATTGCAGTCCTGGGCTGGATGGGGACCGAGGGTTGCATAGCCCTGATATATATGTTTATTTGCATCAATTCAAAGGACGTATCTACTCAGAAATTAAACACCTCAATCTCCAAAATCCAAGCATGGACCGATAAATGGAGAATTAAATTAAATGAGAGCAAATCGGTACATGTTGATTTTACCAATAAAAAGATTAACTATGTACCGGTATATCTCAATGGCAAAATTGTTCCATACTCTAATCAAGCGAAGTACCTCGGCATGACGCTGGACGTGCGCCTTCGCTGGAAAGCTCATGTCAAGAAAAAAGAGAAGAACTAAACAATAAATACCGAAATATGCATTGGATAATGGGCAGACAGTCCTCAATGCCTGTCCAAAACAAGCTGCTCTTATACAACCAAGTCCTTAAACCAGTCTGGACTTATGGCATTCAGTTGTGGGGGTGTGCCAGCCAGACAAATAGAAACATAATACAAATTTTCCAAAACAAAGTTCTGAGGAGCATTGTCAACGCACCGTGGTACATTCGAAACACAGACCTCCATCGTGATCTCGGAATTGAGACGGTCAGTGAAGTCATCAAAAAATCGGCCATAGCCCACCAGGCGAGACTGGAATCACATATAATAATAAAACTTGAGTAAGATACGAGGTAGGTTTCACAAAAAGAAATAAAACAAAATTGAGTTTTGAATTCAAAACTCAATTTTGTTTTATTTCTTTTTTTGTGAAACTACCTCGTACTTACTCATGTTTTATTATTATATTAAAATGTTTCACCTAGAACCAACACCGAACTCCTTAAAAGTTATGGAATCACATATTAATGAAGAGGGTGCCCAACTCCTCGATGTGGACAACATGACACGGAGGCTCAGGCGAATTAAACCTCATGAACTTGTGGAAGGTGTCCACTGATAGGAAGAAAGAAAAAGAAGACAAATAATTTTAAAAAATTAATCAAATATTATGTAAAATATTGATTGAAATTGTATAAATTTTAAATATAAGACTGATATTACTTATTAGCTGCTGGGCAGCTAGATTGTAATTGTTATAATAATAATAAAAAAAAAAATCAATCAAAGGACAATCTGATTTTTTTTTTTTTTTTTAATGATATTGATGAGAGAAGGAGATACACCAGAAGGTGGATCCCCTAAAGGCCTGTATGGGCTGGCCCCTCAATCGTGAAAAGAACAGAGCAGAAGGAAAAGAAGCCGGGATCACGAGCCAATCTCAGAAACTTAGATACAATTCAATATCCAATTTACCAAGGTTTTAGGGGCTTCGAGCAGTGGTAAATTCTCCGCGCGATAAATTCGGTTAAATTTATCTCCCACTTAATTTTTATTACCAGACCCTATACTTACAGAAAAAATGTCTGGGTATAGCCGGGAATCGAACCCGAGACCTCCGGGTTGCCAGTCAGTTACTCTGACCATTACACCACCGAGGCGGACAAAGTAGTATGTCAACAGCACACGGTGTTCCCAGGCGGTCACCCATCCAAGTACTGACCGCGCCCAATGATGCTTAACTTCGGTGATCGGACGAGAACCGGTGCTTTCATCATGGTATGGACGTTGACTAATGGTATGGACGTTGACAATGATTGATTTCTCCTTATAAATTATCAACTCTGCTATTCTCGGAAAACTCACTCTTATATACCTGCCCTTTAATTTGATCACAGTTATGATAAAAGAAAACCCTTTTACTATATATCAGCATTAATTTGTTTTACTTGGTCACTTTCTGAAGCAGCGGGTTGTGGGCGAGAACATTTTTGACTTTAATTTCTCCCTTCATTGGGGGAAAACAATATGCTTGTGGTTGGCTACTCACTGGATATCATACATAATTGCCCCCCTTTTTTACTTTATCCAATGCGAAGCATGGGAGAAAGTATTGGAATCGCTCTCGCGGCAAGCGCGACTTCAAAGGGTCCTCAGGTAAAGACTACGGAACCCATAGACTCAATTAAGGTCACAAATTGAAGTATTCAATGAAATTGAATTTTAGCACGTGACGGTTTTGCCAAAAATTACCTGGAATCTCGTCGAGAGGCCAAAAAGTGCCATTTTTTTGGAAGTGCGTGGGGATGTATGTATGTATGTATGTGTGTGTGTTATCGTTTTTTTCGTCCACGATTTCTTCCACACCTTTGCGCTGATTGAAATGAAATTGAAAACCTACCATTAGTTTAACAAAATGAAGCGCTGATTAGTTTTTGGTACATATCGGTCCACAAACATTAGTACTTTATTTCAGTACTTTTTTAGTTTTTTCTAAATATCTTGAAAATGACTTAACCAATTTTGATGAAATTTAATATCCTAATTAAGTACCTTGGGGTCCACAAAAAAGGTTAAATAAAGTTTTTAGTAAAATTATATCTTAAAGTACTTTACTCAAGAACATATTAATATTTCAAATGAATTTGGATAAAGTTTAGCAACGATCCGTTGCAGTTTATTTTATAGTTGCTTTCCATTCGACGCTGAATATAAAATGGAAATAAATTCTACCATTTGTCTGATATGAGGCTGAGCCTCGAAGCCTTGCTTTCTTCTTTGTCTTCTAAAACCCCCCCTTATGCCCCTCTCCCATAACATTTGGACGCTCTTGTAAATTCCTGCCAACTTAATTTTAATACTTCCTGTGTAAAAAATAAATAAATATTTTAATTATATTAGCTTGGAATATTATTATTATTATTATGACATTTTTATTAGATATAGGGGAATAGAAAATTTTATATTATTAATCTCTCTCTCTCTCACCATATGCTAAAAAGAATACAAAAAAACAATGTTAAAATTTCATAATTGCCCTAAACATCTTTTAAGACCATAAAAGTTGTTGTTATATTATGGCTTCCAAGCATATTCATGAAAATGATTTTACAATATCAATTACTTCGATGTACATACAATTCCTTTCTATTTGGAGAGCATTCTTTTTAAAAAATTCGTATCTATTAATTACACTGTTTGACAAAAAATTTCTCCCCTTAAATCTAACAATGGATTCCGGTAGAGTTTTATATGCTGATTATCATGCAATTTCTCAATTTTTACAACACGTCAGAGTTTTGAGATATTATAGGTCAAAATGACGAAAAATGCCATTTTAACCTTATTTTCGAGTCCCATTAAATATTAAACAGCAATATTCGAAATCAAAATATTTCGTTGCCGTAATAGAAAACAGCTTCCTCTTTGATTTTCAAATTACCATTTGTTTTTAGCTCAATTAGAACTCGAGTTATATCTAAAAAACTAAAACTACGTGATTTTAAAGGATAATAAACATAGATAAAAACATAAGTTTTTAGTCTTTTAGCTATAACTCGAGTTCTAATTGAGCTAAGAACAAGTGGTAATTTGAAAATCAAAGAGGAAGCTGTTTTCTCACATTAAATATTAAACAGCAATATTCGAAATCAAAATAATTCGTTGCCGTAATAGAAAACGGCTTCCTCTTTGATTTTCAAATTACCATTTGTTTATAGCTCAATTATAACTCGAGTTATATCTAAAAAACTAAAACTACGTGATTTTAAAGGATAATAAACATAGATAAAAACATAAGTTTTTAGTCTTTTAGCTATAACTCGAGTTCTAATTGAGCTAAGAACAAGAGGTGATTTGAAAATCAAAGAGGAAGCTGTTTTCTCACATTAAATATTAAACAGCAATATTCGAAATCAAAATATTTCGTTGCCGTAATAGAAAACGGCTTCCTCTTTGATTTTCAAATTACCATTTGTTTATAGCTCAATTATAACTCGAGTTATATCTAAAAAACTAAAACTAAGTGATTTTAAATGATAATAAACATAGATAAAAACATAAGTTTTTAGTCTTTTAGCTATAACTCGAGTTCTAATTGAGCTAAGAACAAGAGGTAATTTGAAAATCAAAGAGGAAGCTGTTTTCTATTACGACAACAAAATCTTTTGATTTCAAATATTGCTGTTTAATATCTAATGGGACACGAAAATAGGTCAAAATGTCCTTTTTCGTCATTTTGATCGATACTATCTCAAAACTCTGACTTGTTGTAAAAAAATCGAAAAATTGCATGATAATCAGCGTATAAAATTCTACTAGAATCCATTGTTAGGCTTAGGTGGAGAAATTTTTGTTTAACTTTTGTCGATCAGTGTTATTTAGTCCCTGGAGCACCGAACGATGCTCGGTAACTTTTTGCTTCACTTAAAAGCCATATATTAAGATTATTTTTAATTCAAAATTCTGATGAAAAGGTCGATTGTTTATTTGTTGTTGATATGTTTATTTACTTTCTATCAATAATGAATACATTGTTTTTCCCACGGCAACTTAATTAGTATCAATTAATTAGTTAATATATAGGGTCCGCCATCTAACGTTTTTTTTCAACTAGTGCTTATTTCGTGAATGGTAACACTTAGCTTATGTTTGATTTGACAGATAATTAGTTTTATCCTTCCGCTGAAAGAATATGGTGACCATCTAATGCGTTTTCGCTTCGCTAATTGGGCCTGCGATCGACTTACAGAAGATGCCGATTTTGCCAAAAAAATCATATTTTCAGATGAAGCTCATTTTGATCTTGGCGGGTATGTAAACAAGCAAAATTGTCGCATTTGGGGCACAGAAAACCCGCACGCATACATTGAAAAGCCGAGGCACCCAAAACGAGTCACTGTTTGGTGCGGATTTTGGTCCAGAGGCATAATTGGGCCATTTTTCTTCGAAAATGAGCAAGGAGTGGCCGTTACAGTCAATGGCGATCGTTATCGGGCCATGTTGAACGAATTTTTGTTCACAAAGGATATTGGCAACATTTGGTTTCAACAGGACGGCGCTACGTGCCACACAGCCGAAGCTACACTCGATGTTTTGCGCCCTGTTTTTGAAGATCGCATTATCAGCCGCAGAGCTGATGTCGTTTGGCCACCTCGGAGCTGCGATTTGACACCGTTGGACTATTATTTGTGGGGTGCCGTCAAAGATAAGTGTTACGCCGACAAGCCAGAGACAATTGACGCTTTAAAGGACAATATTCGTGAAGCCATTGGTGAAATACAGCTGCACACAATCGATAATGTGCTTAAAAATTGGACCGATCGTGTAGGCTACTGCATGACCAGCCGAGGCAGCCATTTGAATGAAATTATTTTCCATTATTAACCGGAAGGATTGTACTTTCAAATAAAAAAAGAAATTTGAGAAAATATTCAGTAGTTTTTTTTATAGCATTTAAAAAAAAAGTTATTTGGCGGACCCTATATATCTAACAATAGTTATTTATATATATAAAAATTTAATATAGTGCATAATGTAATTTTTATAAAAAATTCATTAAATATCTACATATAAAACATGGTAATTAATAAAAGCTATTTTTTGTTTGTTTTTCCAGGACGTAGCGGCCCGTGGTTTGGACCTTCCTCATGCCGACTGGGCAGTCCAACTGACCGCGCCTACTACAGTGGCGGATTATGTCCATCGAGTGGGCAGGGTTGCTAGAGCAGGCGCTGTCGGGAGATCCCTGCTCATGCTGGCACCCTCAGAAGTAGAGTTCTTGAGATCACTCGAGGATCGGCGAGTTCGGTAAGTTATTAATATTTTTAATAATAAGGATGCATCAACAAAATGAGCCACCTTTTCTCGTTAAACACTTCTATTCTTTTTTTTACAACTGATGGTTTGGTGCCTCTTTTTTCCTTCAATCCTTCAAGATTTGAATGAACAAACACCTCAATAACAAGCCTGTAAATACACTCAAGAACAAAGAAATGGAATCACTTTTTTTTCATTAATTCAATGATATTTTGTATGTATCTTTGTAATATATTAGAAATTTAAATATTTTTTCTACAAGTTTCATTTTTCAGCATTTAATGGGCCCTCTACACTATGAGCCAAACATGTTGAACATGTTGGCCACCAGTAAAACGAGTTAATTTGACTGTGCCTCCACACAGTGGTCCAAGAGTTGGGCCAATGTCTATGGCCTTGTGGAAACGACATCTAGACACTGGGCACTTTCGTTGCCTAACATTGGCCTTCTTTGATATATCGAAAAAACCGCTCCGAAGGCCAACCATCGACAATTTCATCGCCAGCGTCAACCAATGACCAATAAAAGTCAACCCCCCTCTACACATTGACGTTGGCTTGAATTGGCCCAAGTTGGCTCACAGTGAAGAGGAGGCATAAAATAAATGTAGAATGATAACTTAATGGAAATATATTATATTATTATAAATGTTTAAAAGGTTGAGACTAAAAGGACCTCGTAGAATGGATGGATAATTCTTGTTAAAAGAAAAAAATTCCAGCTTAACAGAAGCATTTTCTTTATTTAATTACTACAAACGAGAGACGTTTCAGCCGTGACTCACAGCCATCTTCAGTCTCACTGTTGTAAATGCAAGTGCGTTTTTATGAAAAACACATTTTCAAACATATGACATGCATATAGGCTCCAACCAGTTCATCAAAATTCAAAAAAAATCAGATTACACAAATAAAATTCAAAATAAAAATCAAATCAAAATTAAAATAAGATAGATATTTTGTGCAATATGTCAAAGTATTTGTTATAAGATATTGTATTGATTTAATATGATTTGACAATGTTTTTGTTTGTTGTATTGAGTTTTTTCCTTGGACATTTTCCCTTATTTTAATTTTGATTTTATTTTTATTTTGAATTTTATTTGTGTAATCTGAATTTTTTTTTTGAATTTTGATGAACTGATGGCTTTGAGTCACGGCTGAAACGTCTCTCGTTTGTACTAATTAAATAAAGAATCTAGTGAAGCTGGAATTTTTTTCTTTTAACAAGAATTATCCATTCATTCTACGAGATCCTTTTAGTCTCAACCTTTTAAACATTTATATTTTGGACCTATCAAGTGACTCCTATTTATTATATTATTATATTTGAGAATGAAAATTACATTTAATAACTCGAAAGGGAGGTGATTCCATTTCTTTGCTCGTGAGTGTAGTTTAATTTTGGGGGAATTGCTGCTGGTAATAAGTCTCTCCTATCCAAGAAGGAAGAGAGTAATTATTATTCAGGGGTGAAAAATTGAGTTGGAAATCTTGAATCTTAAGGGGCCTACAGACTTGCAACTTTGTTGCCAACTAGGTTGCGAGCATGACATGTTACAAAGAATGTTGAAGATCTGTGGGATGACTTTTGCTTACTGATGTTGATGTGCCTTGTGGTTACAAGGTTAGGTTGCATACTCTGTGGCAAACAAGTTGGCAACCAAGTTGCAAGTCTGTAGGCCTCTTTACTGATTTCGGGATTGTAGATTGTAGGACTTAGAGTTATTAAACTCAAAATCAATTTATTGAAAATAGGTTTAGCCTGGCTGCCGAGCGTACCGAGAAATTGCTAATTTGAGTGTGAAGAGTGAGATTTAAAAGATAAATTTCTAAAACTATCCTAAAATTTGAAAATCTGAACCCTGGGATTAATCGGCTAATCCATTTAGAGAGATTTCTCGTTATACACTAAAAGCTTCAAATTTTGGGAAATAAAGTAGCGGTTTAATTTGCCAAGGGCAATAAATTAAATAAATGTCCATTGGCGATGGAGAGTGTCCATATGGATCTATTAAACGATTGCGGAGCATAGATGCATGAAGGCTTGAGCTTGAGCGATTAGCTCCAGGCCATTAACAGGGCTTGAGGGTTTGAGGCTTTTCGGGCGCCGCAGCCGGCTAGGGGGGCAGCTGCTCCTCTTGGCCATTCATGCCTTTCTTTTATCCTTCCTTCCAAGCTAAAAACCAATATTTATCGGACAAACTGGGTTGAAATCTCAGGGAACAGGTTTCCATTTTATTAAAGATTGTTAAAAACATGGTATATTATGTATTTAACGAGCACACGGAATATAACCATCTTCTGGAGAATTTTGTGGTTAAGAAACATGGGAAAAGATATAAATATATTATATTGCGCAAGATAAGATTAACAATTGAATCGTTGATTGCAGAAATGATACGAGTAAGTAAACTGCAGTTCTGAAAAAAAAACAAGGTAAAAACCCGTTTTTTAGAACTTGTGTATAATAAATGAAGAACCTAATGCACAAATCACAAAATTTAATAAAAACACCAACTTTTTCAATAGTTTTCTAATTAATATATTAAAGAGAATTGTTTTTGATCGCGTTTTTAAACAAGATATATATATCGCTAGACTACTGCTGGTCGAGGCTATTAAAGTCTGCTGAATCTTAAGTCTGGACCTTAGACCATGAAATATATAGCCATGCCCTCTGCTACTCTCCACACAGAGTGAAGTGAGGCCAACATCGCCTACAGATGACGTCACGTTCTCGCATAAATATTTTGGTAATATTAATTTAATATTAATTTGCGATTATTGGAATCCAAAATAAATAATCTAAACTACGATAAATTTATCTCAATGTATAATAATTCCTATAGTGGCCATGCTATTTCTGGGTGTTCCTACCTACAGATGACGTCAAGTTCTATAGGAGTTGTTGGCCTCACCAAATCGACACCAGGCCGTGTCTATATATTTCATGGTCTAAGATCTGGACCAAGAGAAAATGAAAAAGATGTGACCCATTTAGCTATAATCCAGCATCATTTCGCGATTAGCCCGCATGACGCTTTACACCAAACACTGATATGGATCACCAAATGGATTTGTAATCTGAGATGTGTTATTTCTTACACAGAAATATATAAATTCGGATATTATTATTACTTAATATCTGACAAAAATGACCTGCATTCGATTCGCGACCGAATAAAATATAGGAAACTTATGGTTAATTGATACCAACTTTTTCGACAGTAGTTCAAAACTATTTGCTTTAATTGTTTAGGACTTATTGTTTATTATAAATTTTTTATAAAAATAAGATATAAATAGCTATTGATATATATATTAACTAATTAATTGATACTAATTAAGTTGCCATGGTAACAACAATAATATATATTATAAATAAATTACTAAGTAAGTACATATTAGAACCAAGAAAAAATGTTTATTTACTTTCTATCAATAATGAATTCATTGTTGTACATTGTTGACCTTCAAGTTGACAAACATATATCCATAAATATAACTTGTGCCCTTTCTGCAATCAGTGATTCAATTGTCTTTTAACATATGCAATATATGAGCCGAATAGAAGCATTTGAGATATGGACGCTACGAAGAATGCTTCGGATCTCCTGGACTGAATATACGAGGATAAGTAAAAAATTACCTACACTTTTCGTTCTACAACTTTATTAAACTAAGATAGGAGGCGGCCACATGCGCATTGAGTTGGCGCGTCTGTGGTCACGTGTGCGGAATTTAATCACGATCGCGTCAGTTGTCGTCTAGCTACAACAGCATAAGCCAATGCTCGAACTTTGCCTGCGCACGCAGTGCGCTTTGATTGAGAGCTTTTTATGAAATATACTTACTTCTAGCTACAACAGCATAAGCATGTCAGCTCCGCTATCAGATTGCACCCAAGAGGAGCAACGAGGAGTGGTCAGATTTTTGTGATCAGATGGTGTGAAAGGTGATGAAATTCACTGGAGACTTTTGTCACAATACGGGAAAAGTGCTTTATCTCGTAAAAGCGTTTTTTATGGATCAAAATGTTTAAAAGTGGACGAACGTGCGTACTCTTTGACCACTGACGACAACATTCAGCAAGCTCTAGAGATGATTTCAGCAGATAGGCGAGTTACCATAGATAAGGTAACATTTTCTTTAAACATTAGTCACGGTTCTGCCTATCCCATTATCCGATTTGCCTCAGACATGGACGTTCGGGATGCGGTGCAAAAGTGGCTTCATGACCAACCGAAAACCTTCTACCAAGAAGGCATCCGGAAACTTGTGGCTCGCTGGGCCAAGTACATTGCTAAAGGTGGAGTCTATATCGAAAAATAATGTATCTTTTGTACTCCTATCTTAGTTTAATAAAGTTGTAAATAATTTTTGACTTATCCTCGTACTAATCCTGAATACAATGTACATACCTATTCTTACTATCCTTATTCAATCTAAATTCATTTAATTTCATGCGCAAATATTTCATAAAATGATTTCACATACAACAAACAAACCAACAACCCTATTTTCCATGATCTCTGAATACTTTTATTTAATTAAAAAACAAAAACAATTTATTCTCAGATACTTATATGTGTTTTTCTCCTTCGGGTTAAGAATTTTTAAATCCTTTTTTTCCCTCTAATCTCTGTTTCGGATCTCTCGATGCAGCCAGTGTGTTAAATCCGTCTGATTATTATTATTTCTCTCAAATTGACAGACCGTTAACTGATAAAGGTCTTTTAATTTGAGAAAACCTCACTAGGTGGGAAAAAAGACATTAACGAGATAAATAATCTCTCCAAGTTTTGAATTCCATCAAGTTTTCGACATAATAGAATTTCCATACCTTTCTTAAAAGTGTATATATACTAAAATCAAAAAATGATAAAAAAGAATACAAAGTAAGTGAAAATAGAAAATGTTTTTAATTTACTTTTTAGCCAAAATCCTACTACTAGATGGCAGAGGAGAAATCTTGCATATATAGCCATAGAAATTAATTTTTTTATTGTGATGAAAATGACAGTCAGGGTGGGGGAATCTTTGCCCCCCCCCCCCCCCACCTCCAAAGCATTGGTGAACTAAATTTTGTATATGTTTATTTAAAATTATTTTCCATTTTTACTTTACCATACAGGGTATGGTCAAGTATTGTAATCGTGCATGAAAAATGTGGTTTTTTCCTTGTTTTTTTCGAAATATCTCAAAAATGCCTGAAACTATTTTGATTAAAAAAATTGAGCAAAACCATGGCATTTTGGTCTACAAAAAAGCCCTAAGTAGGGAACATCGAAAAAATTATATTTTTCGAGATAATAATTGTTTTGTCAAAATGTCTGTTAGTCTGTGTGTTACCAAATTTTAGGGTCAAAAAATGAAAATATAGGCCCTTGTGCCAAACTCACCCAAATTTTGTATACATAATCAGTGGGCCCACAGTAATCTAAAAATGCAAAAACTAACCCCCCTCCCCTACATGATTATAAATAATTTTATTTAATCTATATATATAAAATTAAGGTTTTGTCTGTACATTGCTCCAAATCACGCCAAATTTTGGTTGCATACGTTTCAAGCAAAGTTATGAACGAAAACACCCTCAACAAAATTCCTGTCTGTCTGTTTGTTTCCGTCGTTTCCGAAAAGTAGCTCACGATTCACGTAAAAACGGCTGAAGGGATTATTATGAAATTTCATATTTACATCAGATGTCTAATAACTTACGTTTTTAGCTATATAACGTTTTGATATTTTGACCCGAAAATGGGGTTTGTGGGGGGGCACGAATGAAAATTATCAAATAACTCCTAAACTATTAACCCTACAGCAAACTTTAAGATAAACAAAGTTGTAGAGGATGTGATTTCTGACAACTTTTGTTTAAAAAAATTTCCCCAAAAAACGTCCCAAAGAGAGGGGGGGGGGGAATGTAAATTCTTCCCCTTGGAACAAACTCAACCAAATTTTGTATACATAATCTCTGGGCCTCTAGAGAGCTAGAAATGCAAAAACTAACCACCCAAAATGGAGGGGGGGGGTCAAAAAATGAAAATTCTTTCTCTTGGGCCAAACTCAACCAAATTTTGTATAAATAATCTGTGGGTCACTAGAAGGCTAGAAATGCAAAAACTGGGTGCGGGGGTGGGGGGGGGGCACGTGGTGAGGGGTGGAGTGGAGGGTTTAGGTGAAGGTCCAGAGGCATAATGAGGGGGGATCAGGTGAGGGTCCAGAGGTGTAGTGGGGTTGGTGCGGGGTGGGGTCCGGGGTACGGTGAGGTGGTGCAGGGTGGAGTGGGGGGTTCAGGTGAGGGTCCTGAGGCGTAGTGGAGTGGGGCGGTGGTTGTGCACGGGTGCGGGGGCGGGATGTGCTGGGTGGGGGTGGTGGGGAGAGGGGTCCGTGGTTTGGGGGTCCAGGGGGCGTGCCCCCTGGGGAGCAAGAGGGCCGCCGAAGGCGGGCCTTGCAGCTAGTATTAAATATAAGTGAGGGGTCAAGTTGTATGGTAAAGTCAAGTGAATGGCCACATCAGAACACGTCAGCTTATTTTTATTATGATGTAAATGACAGTCAGGGGGCATCTTTGCTCCCCCCCCTCACCCCAAAGCATTGAAGAACTAAATTTTGTATATGTTTATTTAAAACTATCTTCCATATTTTTTTTTTTTTTTTTTAATTCCTTAAAATTATTTAAATAACGCTGATGAACAAATTCAAACTTTTTTTTGCTCCTTTGAACGAAAATAGGTGATTATTTTTAATTCGACCCTACTGAATCCAAATCTGAAAGTAGAAATCCTGTATCACCTATCGTTTTCCTTGGCATTTCATTTTTTTGTCTTTGATAAAAATTTAATTCCATGTGTAAGTAATAATACTTCGAAATTTGAAATTATTTTTGTTTGTTGGCTCATGAAATAGGATTTAAATATTTAAGTGAATAAATATGAAATATTCACATTCAGCGATCACCTGGCCTACATTGTAGGTAAAGCTAATCGGAGTTGGGGATTTATATTTCGAAACACGAAATCATTTAAAAATTAAAAATCCTAATACAATTAAATATTTATCTTTGACTCTAATCAAATCTTTGGTAATGTATGCATTAACAGTCCTTAGGACTGTATACTCAATGATGATGATGATGATGCATTAACAGTCTGGAGGCCAATCGGAAAGAATAACATGGACAGACTGGAGAGAATTCAGCACAAAGTGTTAAGACATCTTTGGTAGGATACCTCTAAGGGCAATCCTTTGTCGAGATACGACCTCATGGTCATACACTTCAACTGCTGAAACTTTCTGTCTTGCTTCTGTTACATCTTCCATGATTGCATCCGATGTTATATTTGTATACAAGATTAAGTCCAACAAGGTGAATTGTCCTGATCTTCAAAACTTGTTTCCAATTCATAACTCAAATTATGTACTGAGTCATTTCGTGCCAAATCAACACACCTTAAATAAAATTTTTACCTCACCACTTTAGATTTTCTTGAAATTTAGTACACTGATATATTGTGATAATATGAATGAAAATACAAAATTTCAAATTTTTATCTTGAATAGTTTTTTTGATACGGCCTTGTGAAGTTTTCAAAAAATCACAAAAAAACCACGAACAAACAATTTTGAAACTGCTCTAAAAGCTGTCTTAATTGAGTTAGAGAGGTGGGACAGGTGTCATGTTGCAGCTTTTTTAATGCTC
The DNA here is from genome assembly GCA_024734495.1 of Forficula auricularia. Lineage (NCBI taxonomy): Eukaryota > Metazoa > Arthropoda > Insecta > Dermaptera > Forficulidae > Forficula > Forficula auricularia. The sequence continues at coordinate 6,136,909 of JALMQS010000136.1, forward strand.
TTTTCAGAGACATACAATATGACATAGGTTGTAATAAAAATTTTATTTCAAAATGTAAATCAAATTTTTGATTTTCATTTTTTCTAAAAAGTACCCCCTTTAAAATTTTCAAAAAAATTCTGTAAATAGATAGTACTTTCATAAACTACTATGCAAAGTATAATGATGGGATGGTAATGGGGTCTATGTTTAAAAAAATTATTACTGACTCTTGTTTTTCATAAATACCCAGTTTTGACCAAATAATAATGATTTTAATGTAGTGAAACGACATTTTATGAAAAATTACTTTGTGTATATTAAACTATAGTTATGAAATAAACATCAACATTTTAAATAAAATTAAATCAATTTATGCTATGTCATGAAAAGTTAGTTAATTTACAACAAATATTGTTGTAGGCTAAATAGTTTGATAAGCACATGTTATCTGAAATAGAAATTTCCCTTGCATTCACTTGATCCAGTCTCTGCAGGTCTAGCAAGTTGGAACCTGTCTGTGGTTGTGAGCAAGTTAAAACAAATACCAGTCTGCCAAAAGCCAGGCTGTCTCCACAAGCATTCATTCAGTGACTAGAGTCCTTGCTGACAAGTAGTGTTTTAAATGTTAGTAATGTCTTAAGTTATCAATTCCATAATGTAAAATACTTGTTATACCTTACATAAAACAATTGATACTTTAAACTTCTGTGTTTTTGTGTGTGTTTTAATAGCTAATTTATTTCTTATTGGTTTACAATTAATATTTTTAGTTCTGTGTAAATTTTTAATGAAGTTAAAATAAATCTCACCCTTCAATATCACTCATAAATATATAGTCTTGTTATAAAATCTGCTAACTATTGTAAAGCTGACCTAATGAAATAATTATTCATGTATTCACCAAACAACAAAACAATATGTTCAACTTGAATTGTAGATTTTTATAATGTCATTTTGTTATACAGCCCTAGCAATTTTGCCCGAAACCGCCATTTAAATATAGCCTAAGAAATATATGTTTCATGAATTTATTATTAAACAGTTATTTAATTAGCACAGAGTGTTTATTTCATAAACATAGTTTAATATACACAAAGTGATTTTTCATAAAATGTCGTTTCACTACATTAAAATCATTATTATTTGGTCAAAACTGGCTATTTATGAAAAACAAGAGTCAGTAATAATTTTTTTAAACATAGACCCCATTACCATCCCATCATTATACTTTGCATAGTAGTTTATGAAAGTACTATCTATTTACAGAATTTTTTTTAAAAATTTTAAAAGGGGTACTCGACATAAAATCAAAAATAACGATCGATTCTCATCTAATACTAGAGGAATAACCTTATTGCATTCTATTTTTGATGTTTTGAGTATTAATGGCAATCTCTACTGAAAACGTGGAAGAATCGACTTAAAATCAAAAAGACTAAATTTTTTATGGCAAACAACTCAAGCTTGAGTTGTTTACAAAAAATTTAGGTGCTACAGGAAAACGGATGCGATATTCGTTATCAGCACATCTGAATACATAAAGATCACTTAGTTTTAGTAAAAGGAAAATTTCATTGTCCTAAGACGCTCTTGTTGACATCAGTAGCAATCCAAAATTCATCCAAAAGAGGAAACCTTCCTCTTGTAAGGGACTATTCCAAAGAGCTAGCTTCTTTTTTAACCGACTTCAAAAAAGGAGGAGGTTCTCTATTCGACTGATTTTTTTTTTTTTTTTTTTTTTTTGTGCCTATGTTACCTCATATCTCAGCCAATTGTGAACCGATTTTGAAAAAAAATTTTGCATTGGGTCAAGTCTACCTTCCGATTGGTCCCATTTTTTTTTATAGGTATAGAACTTTTTTGGTTAGTTTGTTCAGGATTAACTTCTTTGTTTATGAACCGATTTCGATGATTCTTTTTTTATTGGAAAGGGGGTATCTTAGGGATGGTGCCATATTAATTTGGTCAAGTTCTGATGATATGATCACTATTAATAACATCACTAAAAAGAGAAAAATAAAAGTACTTTAAGAAAATAATCTTCAAAAATTAAATGCAACAAATAAAATACACTAAAAGGTATAAAATAATTATTATCTTATTTAGTTACAATCTAACTACGAAATATTAACATGAAATTACTTTTTGAAGTCGGTGCCAAACAAACTATACCTATAAGCGAGCGTGCCAACCAAACGTACTAAGATCCGTCGAGTGCGATTTATAAAAGGTATCTGTTTGGCACCGACTTAAAAAAGTAATTTCATGTTAATATTTCGTAGTTTAGTTGTAACTAAATAAGATAATAATTATTTTATACCTTTTAGTGTATTTTATTTGTTGCATTTAATTTTTTGAAGTCGGTTTTTCTTTTTTTCTTAAAAATTATTTTTTGAACGCATCCTTTTTATTTCTTAAAGTAAAAATATTTGTATTTGAACCCTGCAGAGAAACATTAACTTTATTGAGTAGACTAAATATCTTCGCCATATAAGCAAGAATTGCCAGTCATTCTTCATTCGACAAAAGCTCCAGTTCAGATTTTCGCTCTCGCAAAAACTTCTTCTCTCAGTTCAAAAAGTGGCGAAAGAACCCTTCCTCTCGATAACCACCTCACTTCTGCATGGAGAAGAAGATGTTGGTGGGGTGAGCAGTGGCGTAGCGAGCTTAACTCGCGCCCGGGGCACAATACCTTTTTAGCGCCCCCCCCCCCCCCCCATTCGAAAACCATAATATTATATGTAAAATATACTCGCAAATCAATAAAGTCATAGGCTCAAGCTAGGCTTTAAATTTGAGACAAAAAATGTATTGAGAAAACAAGACTAGATTTTGAAATGTATATGATCATCTAGAATTAGTTCAAAAGATACCTATTATTTATTTTACATATTTATAAAGAAATATTTTAAAAACACGCAGTTTTAAAACAATAAAAAAGTAAATATTTATTATCTCTAAGGAGATACATATATTTAATAATAATATGATTATAATACATTAATAAAACTAATTACTATGTTTAAATTTTCGTTGCTTTTGATGAATCAAATTTATCAATAATATCATCAAAGTTGATCATTTCAAATTTTTCTCTTTCCACACTTAAAAATGCAAGGTCACTTGGGCGATCTTCTCCCATAGTTGATCGTAGATATGTCAAAATTAATTTTAATTTGCTGAATGAACGTTCGCAGCTAGCAATTGACTGAGATAGTCAGGAGTATTTGAAGTGCCACTCTCAGGTTTGGGAAAACATCTTCTCCATACGAGATTATAAAAGTAAGAAATTCTAATGGAGTTTTAGGTTCAATTTCTTTTCTACTGCCGAGTAACATTTTGCAGTCACATATTTCGATAAAGAGTTCTATTCCATTGAAATCTGTATTATAAAATTCACCCAAATTTTTACAATTTTTTTCAAGCTCGTTATCAACATTATCCTTGTTTAATAAATTTTCAACATCTAGCAGAAATCAAAATTTGAAATTAAGGTCACTAAATCGTGTAAATATTTCTTGTTGGAGACGATCAAGAACGCTTTTCATAACGCGAGAAATTTCACTTTCTGCGGAAAGACCAACATCTCTAGCCAATTCTCCGGGCATTTTGCGGCGTCTTCTTACACGTATTGTTGTATCAATATCCCATTTTCCACAAAGAGACTTCGCTTTTTCTATTGCCTCTTCACAGAGCTTGTCTCGAATTTCGGCTAGTTCAGTCGCTAATGATTCAAGATCATGGAACGCTTCTCTAAAATTCATTCTAGGATCTTGTAATCTGAGCTGCACACGATCAATCCTCCTTAAGATTTCATACTAGAGATGAACTAAAGTTATAAAACTAAAAGTGAGTATATTTTGCAACAGAATTGTAGCTTCACTTCTGGTGTCATTTGTAGTGTCCTCTGCTAATTTTTCTAATAGTTCTACAATATTCTCTAGCCCGTCGACGATAACGGCCATTGGCGCCCCTTTGTGAGTAGCGCCCGGAGCATGATGCCCCCCCTCGCTACGCCACTGGGGATGAGTTCATGCTCTCACATAGTGCTACGATGAGTCTTGAGTTTTTGGAATCGTCTCCACCCTTTACTATAGAAGTTGTTAAGCTATTTTATTAATTTATAGGAAGAGGTGCTTTGCTATTTTTATTTACTCTTTGGTCTTATGAATGTTTATGTATTGATTGTATTGTTGGTGTTTTTTTTTGTTGATTAAAGTTATTTTTTCTCCCAAGTAAATATAAACGGCCTTTTCTTTTCTAATTAATCTTAATAGATTAATTAATACTATTTAATATTAATATCGTATTAGAAGTAGGTATATTTGCACCATAAACACGATTATAAAAAAATGCGATTTTCATATGCTCCCCAAATTGGATAAGAAACAAACTAACGCATTCTCCAAATCGTTTATCCCTATAACGTCTTTTTCGCGACCTGCATCCTGCACCAATGTCTTAACAAAAAAAAGATATACTTTACTGTTAACTATAAATATAATCATAATAATTTCCTAATTTCAGAGTAATTAAACTTGAAAATGGCTTGACTGCTCTTTTAATATCCGACGTGGAAAATATTAAAGAAAATGATGAGAGTGAATCAGAAGGTAAACTAATAATTAACACATTGATTTATAAATTCATTAACTAATTAAATTAAAAATGTTTTATTAGATGAAAGTGATGCTTCGTCGATTGAAGACGAGTCGGAAAGTGAAGAAGAATCTGATGAAGATTCCTCATGTTGTGAAGATCCTGAACTTTGTGAAAGTATAGCTCATAAAAAATCAATCAAGATAGAAGAAAAAATGGTAAACTCTAAAATTAATATTGTGGGGGAAATCAGTGGCGTACCTAGAACTTTTGCCGCCCTTTCTAACCCAATCAAATGGTGGTTTTTATAAATTAATAAACATAAATAAATAATTGTAATTGAGACAAACTAAAGGTGGGGAACTTTTTTATCATTAGATGCCATTTAAATTAGGCAGTAATAAAGGAGGCCGCATAAATTGATATATAGTACCTATAAATGAAACTTTTATAAAATTACAAGATACTAATCTGCAGCAAGGAAGTTGGCCACTTATTCAGGTGCAAGCGATTTTTCACGCCCCTACATCTTCTCACCACCTACATAGGAGCTGCATCTTTACTGGTGCGCCCCTTCTTGCATTCGATTGCATAACTCACTAGAATTCAGAGATAAAATTTCAATGCTAGCCGTAACTCTAGGGTCTGACCTTTCTTGGAAGGACTATATCTCAACCACTGCTAAAGCTGCAGCACGCAAGCTTGGTCTCCTATTTAGGTTTAGTCGCTATTTTACGCTCAGTCAACTTCTTATACTGTATAAGGCTCAAATTCGTCCCTGTCTCGAATATGGCTCTCATCTGTAGAGAGGGGCCTCCAAGCATACTCTTGCCACACTGGATGCAATTCAGAAGCGAGCAATTAAACTAATAGGAGACCCGGCTATAACTAACTCACTCGATTCTGGCTCAGCGAAGAACCTTTCCCTGTACTACAGATACTATCACGGTGTCTGTTCAGTCGAGCTGAAATCAATTATCCCCCCTAATGCCCTCTTTACGAAAAACACGCGGTTTTCGAACGCTCAGCATCCCTTCGCTGTCAAATTGGATAAAAATGGAACAAGCGCTTTCGCCAACTCTTTTATCCCTATGGCCTCCAGAGACTGGAATTCGCTCCCAGTCACCGTCTTCCCCGCGACTTATAACCTTCAGCTTTTTAAGACCCGTATCCACAGATACCTTCGACCCCTACCCAGCCCATAAAAAACCTTCTTCATCTTCTTTTCACGATGGAGGGGCGAACTCAAGCCTTTAGGGGATGCACCTTTTTGGTGTAACTCCTTCTCTCATCATTTTCATTAAAAAAATATAATTACAATTTTAGTGTTTTTTGAGGCTCTTGAAAACCTTGGAAACAGATGGAATGTCTTCGTTAGGAAAATGAAATAAAATTTCCTTATATTCTAACTATTTATTTTCACGAAAAACTTTTGAGACGTTTCAGCGGATATTCTCACGCCATCGTCAGTCTACAAGGAAAACATAATCTTAATTACAGTCAAATCATATTCACATGTCATTCTCAAGATAAAAGAAAAAACAATAGAAAGAGGAGAAGAGAAAACTCACCCTAGCTTTCCATATCATAGTACATTTATCTGTGTAGAATGTCATTCTCTTTTTACAGTTACGACAAATAATAATCAACAAAGCTTGTAAAAAAAAATAACAACAAATTAAAACATATTCATTTAAATAAATCAAATAAAAATCTTTTATATTCGCTATTTACCTTGTGAGTTTTTTGTGTGAAATTATTATTATTATTAATATGGTATGTCAATCCAATTGAAACGAAGACATTCCATCTGTTTCCAAGGTTTTCAAGAGCCTCAAAAAACACCAAAATTGTAATTTAAAACATTATAGTACCCTATTAAAAAAAAATATGTTAGATATGTTTCAAATTATCAATTGTACATTGTTGGGTCGCTAATATCTGCCTTCACGATCCCTCTTTTGGTAACCAAAGAAACTCTTTGTTTATTTACGTTGTTTGCCTTTTTTTTCTTTTATGTAAACATAATTTTCTTAATGAAAATCTCATTTCCTTTTAAATAATGCCTTATTTTTCATCCTGCGGTTGTTCTCACGAACATACATAATGATAAATGAATAGTAAATATATAAAAATGTGGAATTTCACAGGACTTTTTATGAAAACTGTTTTATTTTTATTCCTGTGAAACCCCCAGTTTTTTATATATAATTTTTATATTTTTTTTTTTGGCTTTTCGGCCTTTCTAGCCATAAGCCTAATTACGATACTAGTTATATTTTTATTTTTTAAATTTGTCTCTACCCCCGGGGTCAGATTTTAGCTGGATGCCTCGAGTCAGATTCGACCCGGATCCCCTGGTTAGCTCGCTGTCATGCTACCGCCTAGCCTACTGACCCCCCATAATTTTTATATATTTACTATTCATTTATTAATAATTAATAAAGTTGTTGTAGGGAAATAAGGACAATAGCTTATGCAAATAATATTTATTTTTTGCCAACGTTTCGTCAACTTTGTTGACTTCCTCAGGGCTCAAATAAATTAACTTCTTTGCATATTTGTCATTTTAACAATATTCCTTCTAGCAAACACATCAGGCCAGTCATCAAACAGATTGAAAATATTTTCTTCTTGTACTTTAAGTGTTTGCTAAGAATGAATATTGATAAAATGACAAATATACAAAGAAGTTAATTTATTTGAGTCCTGAGGAAGTCAACAAAGTTGACGAAACGTTGGCAAAAAATAAAAATTATTTGCATAATCTATTGTCCTTATTTGCCTACAACAACTTTATTAATTTAATCGATGGACATAAATAATCAAAAAAATTTATTAATAATGTTTCACTTAAAACCTACGCCGCTTTCCTTAAAGGTAATACATAATGATACCAAATCGCTTGTTTGATTACTATAATGGGGACTTTGAATAGGACCAATTTGATTTCATTTTGATTGACAATTTTTAAATTTGAATAGAAAAAAAAATAATTCTATTTGTTAAATTTTAATTATACTTTAATTATTATGAATTTCAGGCTGCTTGCGGACTTTGTGTTGGAGTCGGAAGCTTTAGTGATCCTCCTGAAATTCCTGGAATGGCTCACTTTTTAGAACATATGGTTTTCATGGGATCTCAGAAATATCCAAAAGAAAATGATTTTGATTCATTCATAAAGGTGGGTTTATTTCTATTATATTTCTATCAAGTCGGATATTATTAACAAATCTTATTCTAAAGCGTCGAGGTGGGAATGATAATGCTAGTACGGATTGTGAGACCACAACATTTTATTTCGAATGCCATGAAAAACACCTTCTTCAAGGATTGGATCGATTTTCAAATTTTTTTATTTCGCCCTTAATGAAAAGAGATGCAATGACCCGTGAAAGAGAAGCAATAGAATCAGGTTGGTTTATCTTATTTATTTTCCATAAACTTAAATTTTAAATACTTTGAGATTCTTACCCATTATTTTAAACTAGCTGCAAGGCCCTCCTTCGGCGGCCCTCTTGCTGTTTCCAACCCCCGCTTCCACACCACCACCCGCACCCCACCCATCTCGGTCCCCGCACCCCATCCACCCGGGACCCCACCCCGCGCCCTCCAACCCTGCGCACCACACCCCCGATATGCCCCCTGGACTCCACCCCGCACCACCCCCTGCACCCCCACCCTACTCCGCCTCACTCCTCACCCCACCCCCATTCCACCCCCGCACCCAGTTTTTGCATTTCTAGCCTTCTAGTGACCCACAGATTATGTATACAAAATTTGGTTTAGTTTGGTCCAAGAGCAAGTTTTTTTCATTTTTTTAACCCCCCCCCCCCATTTTGGGTGGTTAGTTTTTTATTTCTAGCTCCCTAGAGGCCCACAGATTATGTATACAAAATTTGGTTGAGTTTGCTCCAAGGGCAAGAATTTACATATTTTTCACCCTCCCCAAGGTTGAGTTGTTTGCCATAAAAGAATTTAGTCTTTTTGATTTTAAGTCGATTCTTCCACGTTTTCAGTAGAGGTTGTCATTAATAGTCAAAACATCAAAAATGGAATGCAATAAGGTTATTCCTCTAGTATTAGATAAAAATCGATCGTTATTTTTGATTTTAAGTCGATTCCTCCATGTCTTCAACACAGGTTACCAATAATAATCGAAGCGACAAAAATCTAATGTAGAATTGTTATTCCTCAAGTAATAGATGAGAATCAATCGCTATTTTTGAATTTAAGTCAACATGGACTGCAAATAGCAAGTGTAAATCCTAGGTATCAAGGGAAGATGATCACGTGGAAGTTACAGAATAAAAATAATTAATTAAAAGAATTTAAATAAATGGTTTAATATAAAAAAAATAGTTTTAAATAATCAAATAACAATAATAAGTAAACAAAATAAATAAACTAATATATTTCAGACACTATTTATTTGAATAGAGGAAATTTGATATTATGAAATAATTGGATTTCAATATAATATAAAAGTTAGAAATAAAAAAATAAAAATAGATTATTTAATATTAAAAAAAAACTAACAGCTCTAAATTATTTTAGGAAATTATTCGGAATTACTCTTACAGGTTAATTGACCTATAGTAGGTAAATAGTTATATACAAATACAAAAAGAAGACAACAATAATTCAACGGCGTTTGGTCGAATATTAAGAAACAATAGCAACACAACAAAATGAAATCTGTGGAAAGGCCCGAGCTAGGAACCGCCCACCGGCCCTGGTCGCGTCAATAATTAAATATAATACAATTTTCAATCTACTTCACCAAAAGAATGTAGCGACTCGTTTCTAGTACAGAGATAGGCTCCGCGGTCCAACAAAACGCAGGCCCGGTTCGTATCGCCTCGCGAGAACACCCGCTGCTTCGCTTAGCACAGCCGAAAGCAGACTGATCTCTCTCTGTCTAGTACCGCTTGTCTCCAGGCCTGGCGCTGGTATCCCGCTTCCATACCCTCCACAGATTAATATATATATTCATGGTAAGACCGCCTGTTTACATTACCATCCACTTTCTAAAAGTTGGCTTCCAAGAAGCCACACTTTTCCTTATATATATATATACTACACTTTATTACACCTTTTCCTATCAGCACTTCACTTTTTCAAATTCACGATTGATTCACTGGGATTTTCTTCGAAGGCAGCGTAGTTTGAACCATCTATTTCGACGCCGAAATTCTTCTTCCGACTGGAACCGTACTCCCGATTTCTCGACCTCGTAGTCGCCTCAGGGTAGACTTGAAGAAAATGATTCTTCCTCGACGAAATCCTCCCTGGTAAGGATAAGACCATCCCGAAGACGGTTTTCCATGATAGCTTGTCTTCTTCATCCGAGTTGTCATCTCAAAATCTTATGGTAAGGATTCCAAGATTCCGAAGACGGTCTCCAATCTCCAAGGATTTGAAGGAAGCAGGAATATAGGCAAGGGTGGTTTTAGAAGTTAAATTTTTTTTTTTTTTTTTTAAGAACTAGTAGATTTAAAATTTTTAAGTATGGTGCCGCCACCGAACCGACACGACCCGACAGAGATCGCAGGACCGCAGAGCACGAAGAAAGACAGATATTGACACAAATAGTCATAATGACGATTCTATACCCGATAGTGCGACAAAAACCCGCGGACATTCCCCAAATCCAGCCCCTCACAGACTTCTTCCCCCTCTATATATCCCTGTATCTTTCTTTTTTTTGTTTTTTTTTCCTGCAATAACTATAGTTCAATTACATGTAAGATACCCTAATTTTTTTTTTTTTTTTTTGTGCTTATTAGTGGAGTAGTTAATCATCTTTCCGAGATACTGTCCAAGGTGCAAATAGCATCTCCCTTTATGACCATTTCTCTTAACAGGTGTACCTGCCTACGTCCTCTCACCCCCGCCCACGTATCTATTAAGATTGTTTCCGATACCACGAACGCGTTCTAACCGGACTTGCTTGAATATCGGTTTCTTCGTTTATCCCCTTACCCTCTCCTGAATTGCTTGGAGCTTCTGGCATGGGCTCTCCCTCGTTCACATCTGACCCCTGGTGGTTGGTTTGATTCCTGAGAAAATATGGTGACCTTGGGCCGAGATGTACATCGTCCTCGGGTGTCCAGGTGATGTCATCTCGTGGTTCGGGCTCATTCGATGAGAGTGAGGATGGAGACAACGACTGTGGACTAGGAATCCGAGAGCGGGAGTCGGTTTCTTGAGATGGCCCAGGTTGAGTTATAACTACTTCCCATCTTGGTGGAGTTTGAATTTTAGTTGATTGGTTGTCACTTATCTCATTACTTCTACTGGCTGCCTGGTCCAATTTTTGATTATATATTGTCAACGTAATGGGGGAGTTACAAACAGCTTTCCCTAAAATTTTTCTGACCTTAGTCCAATTTAGTCGGTCGCGCCCGCAGCCGATCCGAGGAAGCCCAATGTTCCGGATTCTGTTTTCTGTGGCGTGACGGATCATAGCCTCTACGGCTTTTCTAAGGTTCCCAAGTGTTGGTTTTTCATTACTACGAGCCTTCGTCACCATGTAATACACCACCTGTCCATTACGTTCGAGGATTAGGGTTTGTCCCACCTGAGGGTTTTGAGCTCGAAGTTCATCTCTACCACCGAAATGATGCACGAAATCCACAGCGATTCCCGCATTCATTTGCAAATCCGCGGCAACACAATGCGCTATGGCTTGTCCTGGGCCATGCTTGAAAAGATCACCGTCACATTCAAAGATCTGCTTTCTTTTATGGTGCCTAGAAACAGAATAACTCGGTTTTAGTCTATTGATGTGAACAATAGTCATGGTTCCTCGTCCCATTTCGATTTCGTAAGTCACATCCGATATACGTCGAGTTATCTGAAAAGGTCCCTTCCACGGCTTAGCGAATTTTCGAGCATCGTTTGGCCGAATAACAGGAGTGTAAAGATACACCCAATCACCCTCCTGAAATTGGCGACTAATTCGACGTCGATTTTTATAGGAGTTCCTAATTCCTTTCTTCTGGCGTTCCCTTTCCAGGGCGGCACTATGGGCTACTTTTAATTTGGCTTCCATATCTGCCAGGTGCTCGTCCCGCTCCCATCCGTCGTTTTTCTCTTGTATATCGCAGTCAAAGGGAACGATGGTCTCCCTTCCGTAAAGAAGGAGGTTTGGTGAAAAACCAGTAGAACTGTGCGGTGTGCTTCGATAGGCCGCCAGGCTAAATGGTAGCCACTGATCCCAATCCCGTCCGTCTTTCCTCACATAATGGGACAATTGGTCTATTAGGGTCCTGTGGAATCGTTCCAGAAGACCATTAGACTCAGGGTGGTATGCCGTGGTCTGTAATTTTTTTACTTGAAGTAATTTACAGGTCCACGTGAACATTTTAGATAAAAAGTTTCTACCTTGGTCAGTTAGAAGTTTAGATGGAGCCCCATGCCGACAGATAATATACTCCACGAAAGCCCTGGAGATAACTTCGGCTGATTGGTCTTTTAGTGGAATGACTTCCGCATATCTAGTGAAGTGGTCTATGAAAGTGAGCATATATTTATTGCCATTATAGGTAGGAGATAGGGGCCCCACTATATCCATCGATACCATTTCCATCGGTCTCGTTACTTCCGTTGGTACCTCGATTGGAACTTTAAGTCCTATAGGAGATTTCCTTTCTGCGCAGGTGTGACAGCTGCGAACAAAATTCCCTACATCTTGATGCATAGTCTCCCAAAAGTAAGTGGTTTTAAGACGCTCTGTCGTTGAATCAATGCCCCGGTGCCCTCCCACAGGCGAAGAATGGTAAGTCTCAAGTAGGTGAAATACCATTGCTTTTGGTGCAAGTAATTTCCAATCCTTTCGTCCCGGTGGACCCTGCTCGACATACCACACTCCTTCCTCATCTTGTCGGGTGTTATTTTTATGATCATTTATAACTTTACGGCAGAAATCGTCCCGTTCCTGTTCCTTTCTTATTAAGGATCGATTCCACCCCAAAGTAGGTTCTGCCTCTACTTGCGCAATTATTCTACTTAGGGCATCAGCATTTTTGTGCAATTTGCCCGGTTTGTGTTCAACTGTATATTTGTACTCTAACAATCTCAATGTCCACCGAGTGAGTCGTGCTGAGGGATCAGCTAAATTGAGCATCCATTGAAGTGATGCATGATCCGTCACTAGTTTGAATGTCCTACCATAAAGGTAGCAACGGAACTGTTGTACCGCCCAAATGACAGCCAGTAGCTCCCTTTCGGTAGTAGAATAATTCTTTTCTGCAGGCAAGAGAGCACGGCTGGCGTAGCAGATCGGTCTCTCTTGACCATTCTGAATTTGAGACAACACTGCCCCAATCGCATGTCCAGATGCATCTGTTGCCAAGATAAAGGGCAGTGAAAAGTCTGGGTATGCCAGAACCGAATCTGATGTCAGATACCCCTTAAGTACTTTGAAGGCCTCTTCCTGTTCCGATTCCCACCGAAATCTACCGTTCTTTTTTGTAAGTTCATACAAAGGCTTCGCAATTTCGGCGAATTCAGGAATATAGCGCCGATACCAGCCGGCAAGCCCCAAAAAGGATCTGACATCGTGAACGGTTTGAAGTTGGGGGTATTCTGCGATCGCTTTAACAGTGTCGGGATCGGGTTTAACCCCTTGCATTGTTATAACATGCCCTAGATATTTGACTTCGGGTGCAGCAAATTCACATTTCCCGAGGTTTATCTTCAGGTTTACTTCTTGCAAACGAGACAAAACTCGGCTCAATCGTTCAAGGTGCTCCTCAAAAGTTGAACTGTGGATTATCACATCATCCAGATATACAAAACATTCGTGATTTTTAAGTCCCATAAGAACGGTATCCATAGCCCTCTGGAAGGTGGAGGGAGCCCCTGATAATCCAAAGGGCATTCTTAAGTATTCATAATGTCCGTCGGGTGTAGAAAATCCGGTCTTCTCTCGATCCTCTTTGGCAACCGGAATTTGGTGATATCCGCTTGCCAAATCGATAGTAGAGAAGTAACGAGAATTTCCGAGACTTTCAAGGGTTTCTGATATCCGTGGTATAGGGTAGACATCTGGACGTGTAACAGCGTTTAGCGCACGGAAATCCGTGCAAAATCTGTACTTAATTCCCTCACCTCTATCCTTCTTAGGTACCAGGAGTACCGGTGCCGACCATGGTGAAGTTGAAGGTTGTATTACCTTTTCTTTAAGTAGCGAGTCTATTTGATTACGCATTTCTTCTCTTAGGTGATATGGTACCCTATATGGCTTTTTGTATATTGGTGCCGCTTGTCCCGTAGGGATATGATGATTGATATTAATGGCACAGCCCAAACCTGTTTCACTATCGTAGATTAAGTCAGAGTATTGTTCGAGCAGATCAAGGAGCCGCTTGCGTTCGTGATTGGGTAGGTGTTCTGTCTTAGCTACTAACAGTTCTTCAATTTCTCGAGAGCATTCTACCGGAATCTGACTTCGAACACTTGCGATGTTCTTCGATTCTGCTATATCGTAAATCGTGGCCACCTTTGTACCCTTTCCTAGTTCCAGGCTAATTGGAGTGGAATTAATTACTTTAAACGGAACACTATTTCCTTCCAGTTTCACAAGAACTCTGGCTCCTTTGAGGCCCAGTACAGGAATATCGAACGGTTCCAGTATGACGTCCTTGCCCCTATGTTCATTGGTTGCGTATCTCAGATCCACCTTAGCGTGAACATACATTTCACTCCAAGGGGGCACCACAATAGATTTTGCGATTCTCGCCACATTAACCATCTGCTTCTCTTCTTCCTGTGGCCCCACGGCGGAACTGTATGTTTCCTTGCTGGCTAATAAATTTACATGATCTTCGGGAACCACCATGCTGTCACTGGCTAGGTCAATGCGTGCCTTGAGCTTCCTAAGTAAATCTAAACCCAGGATTCCGTCATGGAGTGTTTCTACACCGGCTATCAAAAAACAATGGTCAATATCCGAGCCTTCGATTTTACCTACAATTCTCTGCTCGCCCTCTATTTCTAATAATCTCCCCGTGACGCCCCTGGCTATAATAGTGGCTTTTTGTAACGGTAGAGAAGGAATTCCACATTTCATAATAGATATTTCAGCTCCTGTATCAACTAATAATTTATATTTCCTAAGTCCCACTTCCAAAATAGCCACTAGCCCCTCTTTGGACCCTGTTAACACATGTGGAACGAGCAGTCCTAACGACGGCCGAGATGGGGGCTGTTTCCCGGCCGTTGGTAGTTTGGGGAAAAAGTTTCTTTACCGGTAATTTGAGGGTGTGTAGGTGAATGCGGTTGCACCGCCGATGTCTTCCATTCTGCCCTGTCCCTTTCGCTAAAATCTGGAACTCGAGGCGAGGGTGAACGCCGCCTCCCAGGAAATGCTCTGCGATCATCATAGTGCTCCTGAGGCTCCCCGTACCTACGGCTTTGGTCTACTCTCTGTGAATCACGCCCTCCTGTTGTCCCGTGTTTAGCGAAATGTACCCTTCCTCTGGGTGGGTTTTTCTCCCGCTCATCTTCATCTGGGTAGCTATGGGTGTCTCTGTTGAGACTGGCATAATCTAGTCTCCGATCCCATCGATTAGAGCAATCCCTGGAAATATGCCCATGGCTCCCGCAGGTGTAACATTCAATAGTCCTACTTTTTGTAGGGCATCTTCGGGCAACATGTCCTTGCCCACCACATCGATGACATTGGATATCTTTGTGGTCCGTTCTAACAGACCGCGCTGACGCATGAGTTGGCTCACTGCCCCTGCCTGCTCCACAATAACATTTCAAGTTGTCCTGGGGTATATATTCGGGTAGGCTCGTTTCTTCCGGATTCGGAAGTTTACTGTTCCCCGCCACAGTTCTTACATGCAAACTAGAATGCCGACTACGTTCAGTTTTGTCCACCAGTTCGACTCTAGTGGCTACCTCTTCTGCCTCCTCGATTGTTTTGGGTGGATGAATTCGCAGCACTCGTCCCGGGTTTCCCTGCAATCCTTGTATAAATATTCGTAATAACTGAGAGTCTGGGGTTGTTAGCACATCTTTGGAAATGTGGGTGACAAACATCCGTAATCGATCGAGGAAATCTTGTACTCCTTCCGTAGGATCCTGCCGAGCCGTCATTAATAGCATTAGCCACTTGTCTGCATCGTCCTTTGGTTGAAATCTATCTCGAAGTGTTTTTTTTAAGCTTTCCCAGCTCTTGGGGTGGTCTATTCCCTTAAGATAAGTTGAAGCACGTCCTCGTAATTTTGCAATTAGGATTTTTTTACGCTGTTCGAGTGTCCAGTTTCCGACGTCAGCAAGGTTCTCAAATGTCTCAAGATACTCATTAAGAGACAGCTCGTCATCATTCCCAGACCACGTGGTTAGTGAAGTTTGTAAGTGTAGATCAGGGCCCTGTTGCACTTGCACCTGTATCGGAGGTGTAGGCTCGGTAGAAATGTTACCGCTTGCTCTGGCCCGCTGATCTGTGACTACCTCCTCAAATTTGTTTCTCCAGTCCGCCTCTCGCTTTGACAGAGTTTCATTCTCCAATTCCAGTAACTGAAGTTTCTTTTGTAGCTTCTTTTTTACGCTCATTTTAACTGGTCTTTATGGCCCGAGGGAGAGAGAAAACGGTCAACACTAGTCCCACCCGTGAAGAGAGAGAAAAGAGAGAGAAAAAAAATAATACTATTTATTTAACTTAATTTAAACTGTGAGAAAAGAAAAAAAAACAATGCCATTTAATTAACTTAATTCAAACTGTTCGTTCGATAATGGATTGCCTTGTTGCAGCAATCCCACTTCTGACCACCATTTGTAAATCCTAGGTATCAAGGGAAGATGATCACGTGGAAGTTACAGAATAAAAATAATTAATTAAAAGAATTTAAATAAATGGTTTAATATTAAAAAAAATAGTTTTAAATAATCAAATAACAATAATAAGTAAACAAAATAAATAAACTAATATATTTCAGACACTATTTATTTGAATAGAGGAAATTTGATATTATGAAATAATTGGATTTCAATATAATATAAAAGTTAGAAATAAAAAAATAAAAATAGATTATTTAATATTAAAAAAAAAACTAACAGCTCTAAATTATTTTAGGAAATTATTCGGAATTACTCTTACAGGTTAATTGACCTATAGTAGGTAAATAGTTATATACAAATACAAAAAGAAGACAACAATAATTCAACGGCGTTTGGTCGAATATTAAGAAACAATAGCAACACAACAAACTGAAATCTGTGGAAGGCCCGAGCTAGGAACCGCCCACCGGCCCTGGTCGCGTCAATAATTAAATATAATACAATTTTCAATCTACTTCACCAAAAGAATGTAGCGACTCGTTTCTAGTACAGAGATAGGCTCCGCGGTCCAACAAAACGCAGGCCCGGTTCGTATCGCCTCGCGAGAACACCCGCTGCTTCGCTTAGCACAGCCGAAAGCAGACTGATCTCTCTCTCTTTAGTACCGCTTGTCTCCAGGCCTGGCGCTGGTATCCCGCTTCCATACCCTCCACAGATTAATATATATATTCATGGTAAGACCGCCTGTTTACACAAGTGATATCTGATTAATAATAAAGGAATAAACATATTAATATTTCAAATGAATTTGGATAAAGTTTAGCAACGATGCGTTGCAGTTTATTTTAAACTTAATACATATGTTTCTAGAGTGTGATTTTTTTAAGGGGGATAAGCTTTTTGGCTTTAATATACAAATAACATCTACGGCTAAAGAAGTTTCAATTCCCCCGTGAGCTTATGAGGATGAGGCTCACAAATATATTTTTATTCTTTCGCCGACTTTTTGGATCTTCAACGATATCTTTCTTCAGGGCAGAGGCTAGTACATAGATATTAAAATCTCCAACAATATTTCTTCATACAATTTGAACTTATTACAACTTTCTAAGGTTTCCAATCTAATTCGATCTTTCTCCAATCTCACTTGAATAATAAATTTAAATTTGATGATGAAATAATATTTGTGTACTAGCCTCTGCCCTGAATAAGGATGCCGAAGGCCGGCGTCGCATCTAGTACTTTATATAAAAATCTGTGAAGGTGGTAAAATAATTTACTTTTAACTCAATAAATTTTACAATTGATTCAGAAATTGAGTCATTAATGGTGAAATATGTGCCGATAGTTTGTTTGAAGCCGAAAATGGTGCAGATATTTCGTACACTGATAGTAACAGATGTTTATTCGGATTTTCTATCCACAAAAAGAAGAAACGTGTTGCCACTTTTAATCGAATTGGACACGAGTGATATAGAATGTATCAAAATGGAAAATGAAGAAATTATTTCAAAAGTCATTGATCTTAGAATGATGTGAATATAATACCGGAGTTGTTTTTAGGAGATGTAGGTATTAAAGTAATTTTGAAAGTCCGCGAAGATATTTCACAAGCTGTAAATTTGTTTAAAATTTGAATTTTTATTTAAATCACACATAATTAATTATAATTATTTATTGAACACGAACAAATAATACAATATAACTACGACGTTTCGATCGACTTATTCTGCGATCGTTCTCAAGTATGAATAAATTTGTTTGTTGATGATAATTTGTTTGCCTTCTTGAAGGCTAAAACAAATATCGCGATCAAAATGCTCATACTATAAGTATAAAGGGCCCGGACTCAGTAGAGAGCGTTTGGCGGAGTGGTGCGTGGGAAAAAAACAAACACAAGCTCTTTTATTAAACTGTCCTCAGTGGACGCTGGGCATTCTACTTAGGCCAGCATACCATACAAACGTTCACCGCCACTCGCACCGCTCCGCCAAACGCTCTCCTCTGAATCCACAGCCTAACTAAAAAATTCTTGGGACTAAACATACTAATGGGACAGGTTAGGAAGAATAGTATAAATGACTACAGGTCCACAGATCCCTATATGGAAACACCTTTCTTTGGCAAAGTAATGAGTCGAAATAGATTCAGACAAATTCTACAATCCATCCATTTTCCCAACAATGAGGAAATGCCTGAAAATGGTAGACCTAGTTCTAAATTATCTTTTGGATAAATTTGGTAAAGTGTAGAAACCAAAACAAAACTTCTCCTTAGATGAAGCAATAATTCCATATCGAAGACGGTTAAAGTTCAGGGTTTATAATCCAGAGAAACTTAAGAAATACGGACTTCTTGTAAGAATGCAATGCGATGTAGAAAATGGTTACACATATAAATTTAAATTATATACTGGCAATGGGAAAAAGTTGTTTTTGTTTTATGTATTGTGTTCTTATAAGGGCAAGAATTTTCATTTTTTGACCCTCCCCCCCTTGGTTTTTGCATTTCTACCTCTCTAGAAGCCCACAGATTATGTATACAAAATTTGGTTGAGTTTGCTCCATGGGTAAGAATTTCATTTTTTGACCCTCTCCCCATTTTGGGTGGTTAGTTTTTGCATTTCTAGCTCTCTAGAGGCCCACAGATTATGTATACAAATTTTGGTTGAGTCTGCTCCAAGAACAAGAATTTTCATTTTTGACACCTCCCCTTTTTGGGTGTTTTTTAAGGGGAATTTTTTAAACAAAACTTGTCAAAAATCACATCCCTACAACTTTGCTCATTACAAAATTCGCCGTAGAGTTAATAGTTTATGAGTTATTTGACAATTTCTATTAGTGCCCCTCCCCCAAAACCCCTTTTGGAGTCAAAATATCAAAACGTTATATATACTGGTATTAAATTAGAAGACATATGATCCAGATATGAAATTTCATAATAATCCCTTCAGCCGTTTTTACCTGAATCGTGAGCAGAATTTACGGTGAACCCACGGAAACATACAGACATGAATTTTGTTGAGGGTGTTTTCGTTCATAACTTTGCTTGAAACGTTTCCAACCAAAATTTCGCATGATTTGGACCAATGTACAGACAAAACCTCAATTATATATATACATGTATAGATTTAGTATTTAAAAATCGCAAATTTTAAACACTTCAATCTTACAGCCTTTGATTCGTTGTTGAGCGTGTGTGACGTTTTGTGGCGCTTGGTAAAATGAATGTCATGAACTATTCGTACTCAAAATTATTTATTATAGTCAAAATGTAAAAAAAAGCTTTTTTTATTTATATTTTCTCATGGAGCACTTGCTACCTTTCTGCGAGGCACTATTGCCCCGCGGAGCACAGTTTGGGAAACCCTGCCTTAGAACGTACAAAAATATTGTTTTAAAAAGCAATAATGGCGAAATTAGCATGTCTAAATTTAATTATAATACATAAAGAAATCCCTACTTGGATAAAATATACCGGCCTTCAGCAGTAGGACTAATGAAAAACTGAGCGGCTATATTGGAAAGTAGTTGAAAAGTTTTTGTTTTGCCGAGAGTAGCAGAGTTGTTGATTCACAAAGAGAAACAAAGAGGTTGTCCTCTGCTTGATGCAAATAAACATATACACATATATCTCAAGATGATATATCTGTATATATATTATTTATTTGTCATCAAACAAATAAATAATATATATACAGATATATCATCTTGAGATATATGTGTATATGTTTATTTGCATCAAGCAGAGGACAACCTCTTTGTTTCTCTTTGTATATTGGAAAGAACTAGGCTATAAATATACGGAAAATAACATATGTATTATTGATATGGCAACGGCCAGCAAGGTGTTAAAAATATAATTTTTTTGTTTTTAATTAACAGGTGTCTAAATCATAACATTACAGGTGGATTCATAACAAAACATGTTTGTTTACAAATAAAGTGGTTGAAGTGGCTTTTTTTATATAACTTGGAAACAAATCTTATTTAATTTATGTTTTTATTTCAGATCCTATAGATTATTTTTTTTATTATTATAACTAGCTATAAATACAACAGCTCGGCAACTTTTTGTTTCAGTTAAAAGTTATATATCAATATTATTTCTAATTTAAAATTCTGATAAAAACTGGGTGCGGGGTGGGGCTGGGGGTGCAGGAGGTGTGGTGTAGTAGTGGGGGCCAGGCGCGGGGTTGGGGTGGAGGTGGGGGGGCGAGGTTTGGGGGGATATCGGAGGGTCCATATATACTATATATAGTGTACTATATAAATTTGTATTTTTATCAGAATTTTAAATTAAAAATAATATTAATATATAGCTTTTAGCTGAAGTAAAAAGTTACCGTGCATCGCTCGGTGGCTCCAGGTACCTACTAGAATAATAAGACGACAATAAAAAGTGGAATTTCAGCAGAAGACACACTCTTTTATTGTCTCCTTCAATATATAAAAATTCTGCTATCCTCAGCAGAAAACTTTCAATTTAGAATAATAAGGTTTCAATAGTCAGATGCGCCGTGAAAAGTTGGTGTATAAACGTATGATACGTATTTGACCAAAAATCGGACTTACGAGGTTTTGTAAGATCACCGACGATATGTGTCCATAATTATTATTAATAATAATAATTATGAAAGTGGTCTAAGTCATTGATTGTTAGTTTCGTGATATTTAAATAACCAAGATTCGAATTCTGTATATTGAGACAACTAGATATCAACTTAACGGTTCAATTTTCTGCGATTTTTCAAAACCGACATTAGTGTACTTTTTAAATGGATGGAAAATAAAATATGAAAAAACTAATTTTTTGACTTGGTGGTCCACTTTCTTAATTACGGGCACAAATTGCTCGCACTTCTATTTAACTATTTATTAATAAAGAATTTATTTTTTATTCTTTTTAAACTTTTTTGAAATAAGTCATGTTTATTTTTTATTTTTCTCCTAAATATTTTAAATGTTAGGAATATAAACGGAATATAAAATGGTATTTATATTTTAAAATCTAATTATTATTTAATTTTTAAATTCTTTCAAATTTCTTTTAAAAGAATTTCAGTTATCTATACCCTCGGATTTCTCTCGCAAACAACAACTCTTAAGTGATTTTGCTCAACCGAATACTCCAATTAGAAAATTTATGTGGGGAAATTTAGAAACACTTAAAGATAACATTGAAGATGATGATTTATATAAAGCTGTCCACGAGTTTCGTAAAAGACATTATTCTGCTCATCGTATGACTTTAGCTGTTCAGGTACACGTGTGAAATAAATACAAATTCTCTTAATACTTTATTAATAAATTATTTCTAATTTTAGGCGAGATTACCTCTGGATATTTTAGAACTATGGATAAAAGCATGCTTTAAAGATGTCCCTAATAATAAATTACTTCCAGATGATTTTTCATCATTCACAGATATATTTGACACTAAAGAATTTAACAAAATATATTACGTAAAACCAATGAAGGATGTTATTAAGGTGAACCATTATTCTATTTTATTTTATCTACTTTGCATTAACAAAATGGTCAAAATTTCTTAACTTATCAAGTCCATCTCTTTAATTTTTACAATTTTCGACATCTTTTCCGTCTTTGTTTTGACTACAACAATATTTCATAGTAATACAATAAGACGGCAATAAGACAAGCTTTTCTTTAGTTTTCTAATTAATATATTAAAGAATAATTAATATATCAAAAAGAGAGTTGTTTTTGACCGCGTTTTTAAACAAGATATATATATTGCTAGACTACTGCTGGTTTTAGGCTATTGGAGTCTGCTGAATCTTAAGTCTGGACCAAGAGAAAATGAAAAAGATATGATCCAGCATCATTTCGCGATTAGCCCGCATGACGCTTTTACCAAACACTGAAAAAATCACCTAGTGAATTTGTCATCTGAGATGTTATATACTTCAATCCAGTCCATCACACCTAGATGGATCACATCTTTTTCATTTTCTCTTGGTCCAGACTTAAGATTCAGCAGACTCCAATAGCCTCAACCAGCAGTGGTCTAGCAATATATATATCTTGTTTAAAAACGCGGTCAAAAAACAACTCTCTTTGATATATTAATTATTCTTTAATATATTAATTAGAAAACTATTTAAATTCATTATTTCTTACCCAGAAATATATAAATTCAGATATTATTATTAGTTAATATCTGACAAAAATCACCTGCATCTCGATTCTGCGATTTGAATCCAAATATAGGAAACTCATGATTAAGCTTTTAATTGAAAAAAGTTTTGTTTTGCCGAGTGTATCAGAGTTGAAGGATTTACAAAGAGAAACAAAAGCAGGTTATCCCTGCTTGATGTAAATAAACATACACACATATGTACATCGAGATGATATATCTGTATATATATATTATTTATTTAAGGTTTGAGACTATAGCTTCGAAGACTTTGGTCAACTATAGTCTCAAACAAATAAATAATATATATATATATATATATATATATACAGATATATCATCTCGATATATATGTGTGTATGTTTATTTGCATCAAGCAGGGGACAACCTCTTTGTTTCTCTTTGTGGATTAAGCCTTTTCTTTGCCTAGCAATTGTTACGACAACACTTTAGATTTTTGGTTGCAACCCTTCTTGACCAGAGAAAGGTTGACGATTTGTAGATTTATCTCGAAGAATCTTCCCCGCAGAAATGGTCTTGGTAACGTAGCCCAGCGATTCAACCTGTTTCAGTCTTGATGCTGATTTGATGGTAATTGAAGTAGGAGAGATGTATTTAAAGAAAAGAGTATTATTTAATATTGGTTTTTTTTATTAGTTATTTATAAATTTACATTTCTCCATGCTGATGGCTGGAGAGCTTAAAACTCGTCTCTCAACTCCAATTGACAACTGACCACCCCAACTGGGTTTCAACTTCGAACTGACTAACTCTCTGACTGTCCCAAGCCTGCCTCTCGAAAATTCCCACGTAAAAATGAAAAACCCCAAAGACTTTTACAATCGACATGTGTTAAGAGCCATTTGACATTTATGTACGACTCGCTAGAAATGCAATCGTAAAGACCCTTTCCTAATGTAAAACGTTCGAAAAATAAAAAGGGAATCGGCCTAAAAATATTACCCTTAAGAATAATTATATTTATATTTAAGGAAAAAATTCTCGACGGCACAACACAATCTTTGCCCATCATCTCAGCTATGTCGTCACACCATATCCTTCTTCTTTTCATTTCGATTGGGCACCATTCAGTAATTAACTTGGACCACCTATCATATTCTCTCTTAGCCAGATATCCTGCCCATCTACATTTACATCTTTTTTTATTAATAATATTCTTCGTTCTTCAATCTTAACCCTTTTATACATGGATTCAGTTTTTATATGATTAATTCTATTTATTTGTAGTATAAATCTTATAGCTCTTTGCGCTCTCTAGTTCTAGTGATGTTTTTGTTATAATGGTACAGGGAAGTTTTCTTATATATTATATGTGGGGTTTGTATTCTTCATTAATCCCTGCGTGTGGGTTCACTGTGCCTTGACGTCTTATGTGTCTAGGGGTTTATCAAATAAAAGGTGTTCATTTAGGATAAAATATTTATTAACAGGTGAAATATTCTATAATATATACAGGTTTAAATAACAACTTTCACTTGAAGGTCGTTAATTATAAAAGGCGTAATAGTAATTCTAATCGTTAAGAGAGACTTCGTTATTCGTTTAAGTTGATGGGGTTGAATCTATCGTGTCTCGTTTGAATCTGAAGCTCGACTGTTCGTTGTGTGGTTGCAAGTCTGCATGTCTGCAAGTGCAGCTAGGGCTCTCGTTGACATCATTTCGTAAAGGGTGGTGGGAACAAATATCACGTGACATGATGGAAAATGCCATACATTCGTTAATAACAATATTTGGAGAATTCACAGACTTGTCATCATACTCTTGAATTTATGATGTATTTCCTCTCGTCATATAATCTCAAAGACTTTTAAGGGTAAAGGATCCATGGCGTACTTGACAAAGGGCGGAAGGGGTCTTTTGCAAGGGTGTTCGTTTGTAGGGGCGGAAATCACTTGACCATTATATCTGGTTCACAGATGAGCGTAATTAAAAAATTTCTTATTAAGATTTCAAACCTACATTATATATAATTTATTAAATTATTAACAATTTCGTTGAATAATTTTTAATTGATTAATGTAAATTTCTTTTGCAGGTAGACATGACTTGGGTGTTTCCTTCTTTATTAAATAAATATTATTCTAAACCCCACCATTATCTCGCAGTTTTACTTGGCCATGAAGGGGAAGGAAGTCTTCTTTCTTATCTTCGTCAAAAGTAAGAGCATAATATAGACAATACTTTTTATTTTTTAATCATAAATTATTTTTTTCTAGACTCTGGGCTGTTGATCTTTTTGCTGGAAATACTGAAGGGGGTTTCGAACATAATGCTCTATATTGTATGTTTATGGTAAATATAACATTAACAGAGGAGGGAATAGAGCATGTTTCGGAAGTAAGTTAAATTTAAATTCATTTATATTTTATCATAAAACTTATATTTTTAAATAATTATTTCGTTTATCAAGGTTGTAACTGCCGTCTATTCTTATATCGAGATGCTTCGTAAAGAAGGCCCTTCTCAGAGATTGTACGATGAAATAAGTTCTATTGAAGAATCACACTTTCGATTTTCCGAAGAAACTCCCGCTGGAGATAATGTCGAAGATCTTGCCGAGGCGATGCAATTCTATCCTTCAACCGATTACATTACAGGATCTAGTCTCTATTTTGAATTTGACCCTCAGGTGAAATTTCCTCAGACTGATTATAAATACAAATTTTCATCTTTAAATATAATTCTATCTTTTTAATTCTATTAAGACATCAATATTTTTCTATTATAAAAAATAATTTCTTAAAAAATCACTTCAATATTTACCAAGAGATCATAGATAATTTTTATTGACATAACAGACGGTTGTGTTATGACATAATTATGATTAGTGCCGTCGGTAACTATGCAGGTGCAACAGATACTCACCACAAGGCCTGAATGGAAAGAGGGCCTTGAAATAACCCTCGATATCAAAGATTTATAAAATTTAAATTTAACCCTGCTATTCATGATGAAATTAATTTTTACTTTATCCAATGCAAAGCATGGGTAAAGTATTGTAATCGGTCTCGCGGCAATCGAGACTTCAAAGGGTCCTCAGGTAAAGACTACGGAACCGATGGACTCAATTAAAGTCACAAATTCTAGTATTCAATTAGGTTGAATTTTAGCACGTGACGGTTTTGCCATAAATTACATGGGGTCTCGTCGAGAGGCCAAAAAGTGCGATTTTAGTCTTTTTGATTTTAATTCGATTCTTCCACGTTTCAGTAGAGGTTGCCATTAATAGTCAAAACATCAAAAATGGAATGCAATGAGGTTATTCCTCTAGTATCAGATAAATCGATCGTTATTTTTGATTTTAAGTCGATTCTTCCATGTCTTCAGCACTGGTTACCAATAATAACCGAAACCCTTAAAATCCAATGTAGAATTGTTATTCCTCAAGTATTAGATGAGAATCGATCACTATTTTTAAATTTAAGTCAACATGGCCTGCAAATAGCAAGTGATATCTGATTAATATTAAAGGAATAAAAATATCAATATTTCAAATGAATTTGGATAAAGTTTAGCAACGATCCGTTGCAGTTTATTTACAAACAATAACGCATTAGACTCCTTATTTTTTTTAAATTTATTTAAAAAATGGGTCCCCGAATTTAACATCTAGCACAGGACCCTTCAAAGGCTAGTTTCGTGATAGCATATAATAAATGTGTATTTATCTTCTGACATGTAATAAAAATTATCTATCATAGATCAGATTTAATAGAAGACAATCGTCTCCTACCATTCTCAATTTTAACTTATAATGGGTGTTTTTTTTAGAGGTATAGAACTTCGAATTGAAATAAAACACAAGAAAATCGTTTTAATGTCCATCAATTTGGCTTTATTGGAAGGATAATTTTATGCCATTAATGTTTAAATATGATTTCGGGCATGTGGCCGCCGCGGCTGGCTCGAATAAATCCAATTCTACAGGTCCAATTTTCAACCACTTTTTCGAGCAAATTTTGTTCAGTGATGAGGCTCATTTTTGGTTGAATGGCTACGTCAACAAGCAAAATTGCCGCATTTGGAGTGAAGAGAATCCACATGAGACCCTTGAGACGCCATTACATCCACAAAAACTGACTGTTTGGTGTGCTCTATGGGCTGGTGGAGTCATTGGGCCATACTTCTTCCGAAATAATGCTGGAGAGTCAGTTACCGTTAATGGAGACCGGTATAGAGCCATGATAACCGACTATTTTGTTCCCGAATTGGATGGCATGAATGTGGATGAGTTGTGGTTCCAACAAGACGGCGCTACATGCCACACAGCGCACGTCACAATCGATTTATTGAAGGAAACATTCGATGAGCGCATAATTTCGCGGAATGGACCTGTCAATTGGCCACCAAGATCGTGTGATTTGACACCATTGGATTATTTTCTTTAAGGATATGTGAAGTCGCTCGTCTACGCCAACAAACCACAAACGTTAGGGGACTTGGAAGCCAACATTCGTGGCGTTATTGCCAACATACGGCCCCATATGCTCGAAAAAGTGGTTGAAAATTGGACCTGTAGAATTGGATTTATTCGAGCCAGCCGCGGCGGCCACATTGCCCGAAATCATATTTAAACATTAATGGCATAAAATTATCCTTCCAATAAAGCCAAATTGATGGACATTAAAACGATTTTCTTGTGTTTCATTTCAATTCGAAGTTCTATACCTCTAAAAAAAACACCCTATATGTATATTCATTTAGAGGAAGTCTTACGAGCTAAGAAGAAATTCAAAACACGAAACACTCAATTATTTTTATTTAAACTAAATATATGGAATGTGGCGTCTGTGTCTAAATTTAGAAACACTAAACTGCCAAATTTTACAAATGAAAAGTCAACCTTTGAGTGCAATATTTAGCGTGATACATGAATGTATGTCCGCCTCTCAGGATAGCCATTGGCCCTAATTCCTTTTTGGACTCGGGTTCAATTAAAAGTTAACCATAATTCAGTTCGGGTTCAGTTGATCACAATCTCTCGTAATCTCATGAGCAATTTTTATTAATTTAATCTTGCATAAAAAATAATTTTTCCAGTTTGAAAATTCGCTACAGAAGGAATGTTAAATTCAGATTTTTAACAGCTTAAATTTTGAAACTTATTATAATGATTATATCTACAATTATCAATAATGAGTTAGAGGCGCATGTATTCCATTGAAGTTGAGGTAGATTTGAAGTAATAGAAAGATATTGCAGAATATGGCCTCAAGTAGAGAAGGAACACTATTCCATTATTTTCTCTATTTGTTGTCTAATGCAAATTTCATTTTGCAATAGAGCTTCATCTACTGGCTCTCTTTAAACCTTAAATATTAAAATGTATTTCATTTTTTAATCTAAGTTTTATTTTCTAGGCAATCGAACTTTGCTTAAATGCTATGCGACCTGATAAGTGTAATATTATGATTTACAATAGTAATAAAAAAATATCACATACACATATAGAAAAATGGTTTAAGACTGAATATTTAATAGCAGGTAAACTCATTGTCATATTGAAATATTTCTAGTTAATACACTTTTTAAAGTTACGTTTAAGGTAGTTGTTTCGCGACAATACTAGCAAAAAGCTTAAGCTAGAGTATATAGAACAGACAATAAGGATTCATAATTCATAAGCCCAAAACTTTTTGCTGTTGTTTAATGTTGGTTTAGTGTTTTATAAAAATGATAAGAAGGGTTTCTTAATTATAATTAAATATGTATGTAAACTTTCCGATATGCCGTATAGTCCGCAATGTTGGTATAAGAGTCTCAAAAACTCTATTTTTCGAATTTAATATCTCCGGAACTATATTGTTCATAAATTTCGTTTTGCCACCAATCGATGCAGACGTATTTAAATAATAATCTGCCTGAATTTCAAAAAGATCCTAAGAAAACTCATTTGGCGGAACAACTACCTTAACAAGTAAAATGGGAACATATTTTTGTGTCCACAATGATCTGTTTATCAGAGCATTTATAACTAAATAAGTTACAAACTTGAAATTTAGAAGTTTTTTGTATGTATATATTTTCCCCGAGGGGTGAACCGCGACCTAATATCGTGTACACCTACTTCCACTTGCATTTTCATTTCCAAGTAGAAGACAATAGATGAAGGAGCATTATCTAATGAATTCCAAAATAATTCCAAAGACGGTGTACATCTAATTCCAATCGAAGTTCACCCCTCAATTTTCCCGTAAATCAAAAATAATGATAATTTTTTATCGAATGAGTATTTTTGGAGGTTTATGGGGAGTTTTTATTATAGAGTGTAAGATATCTCTCCAAGGATCCCTTTAAGAAGAATCAAATGTAATTTTTTTTTTTATTTATTTATATTTAATATGACCGTTTGAGAGACCCAAAAAGTGGGCATTTTTAGTTGATTTTTGTACCAGCTTAATTTCAATCAAGTACTTTAGACTTTTTTCTCTGGATACATTATTTACTTTAAATAATCTTTTTGACATTTCTTATTAATATTTTATAATTTTTTTTTCTTTTAATATAAAATAATAATTTATATTTATTCGATTTTGTTATCGAGAGTAGCACGTTAAAAATATCTTCTTAAACTAAACTTAAATAAGAATCTGTTCATAATCATCTACATTATATGTTGTATACTTATCTCTCATAGATATTCCTCCTGCTTGGCTCAATTCCTGGAAACATCCTCCTAAAATGGAGTTTAAACTCCCTGGCCCTAATCCTTTTATTACAACAAAATTCAATTTACTACCGATTAAATGTGTGGAATGTGAATGCCAGGAAAATAATGCTAATGCAACCGAGAATCAGCCTTATCCTCTGAAAATATATTCCGATGAAGTTTCAGAGCTTTGGTTCCGCCAAGTGAGTTATAAACATTTTTCTAATATTTTGAGTTAAATTTTTGAACTAATTTGTTATTTTGATATTCAGGATACGAAATTTTGTCTTCCATATGCATATTATTACTATTATTTAATTTCTCCTTTAACTATGGCCTCTGCTGAAAATGCAGCTCTACTAGATCTGATGGTCGCAATTTTAAAGCAGCAGCTTACCGAAGAAGTTTACCCCGCTGTGGTAGCTGGATTAAGTTATTCTCTCTATGCAATGGAGAAAGGGCTAATAATCAAAGTGGAAGGCTTCAACCAAAACTTGCCAGTAAAAAATACTAATTATCAAAATTACTCATTGAAGGAGACAATAAAAGTGTATCTTCTGCTGGAATTATAAATTTTATTTATTTATAACGAGATTCATAAATTAATTCCTGTGAATCCATTGTAATAGACTGATGAAGAGGACAAAGTCCTCGAAACTATAGTCTCGTTATAAATAAATAAAATTTATAATGTCAGCAGAAGACACACTCTTTTATTGTCTCCTTCAATATATAAAAATTCTGCTACTCTCGGCAAAAGAAACTTTCAATTTACTCATGATCATTATTTTTTCAGTTACTTTTAGAAAAACTATTTATTCATATTATTCGATTTGAGCAAAAAGTCAACAATGACTTATTCGAAGCAATGAAAAAATTACAAACAAAAAGATATTTTAACACTTTTCTTAAGCCTAGTAAGCTTAACAAGTAAGTTTTCACAGATTTTTTAAATATCTTTTTATGGTTCCGTTATTAGTAAATCGGGACCCTATTAGTTTCACTTACAACGTCTCTCTGGCAGACCATTGTTGAAATTTAGAAGTTATACAAGGTGATTCGTGGTCGATGGCACGTTAGACGTTTATGGAAAACGGAAAGCAGTATTTTTCTGAAAAATTAGCACCTTACATTTTATTACCTATTCTATCGATCTAAAATATTTTCAGCATTGCGACGTTTCAGCTTC
The DNA here is from genome assembly GCA_024734495.1 of Forficula auricularia. Lineage (NCBI taxonomy): Eukaryota > Metazoa > Arthropoda > Insecta > Dermaptera > Forficulidae > Forficula > Forficula auricularia. Next base: position 6,167,304 of record JALMQS010000136.1, read on the forward strand.
CATCGAAAAGTCTTGCAACTTAATTTTTTTTAATGGAACACCCCGTATATTAACACGTTTTTAGAACCGCCCTTTTATTAAAATACTTTTTTGTTAATATTGTCCTATACCTATCTATATCGGTTTTCCAGATAAAAATTAATTTGAACATTGTCAATAAACTCTTTATAAGTTTCTTATAAATAGTCAACAAACTGTCATAATCTTGATAATTCCATGGTTAGTTAAAATTAAATTCATTGAAATGTTATTTTTCACGAAAAAGCGGCCTTATTAAGAAAACTTGATGTTTTAGATATAGGGACATGGTATATCGTCATAAAGCATTTTTCTTCGTCTTTCAATTTATTGACTAATATACGGGGGGTCTCATTTGAAAAAACGAACTTTTGACCCCTTTTATGAATACCGGAAATAATAGTAATCTTAGCACACACCCTGTATAATATAGAGTCGATTTCTCGGCGTAAATTAAATACTTCGGGTGTGTCTAAACTACCACCAAAATATCAACTTTCCATGAATGGAGAGAACTAATTTATTTAAGTTTAATTAGGGCCATGTTTTGGACCATATTTAACACAAATTATTTTTTATCTCGATAACCGATAGAGATGGGTATAGGATAGTATTAACAAAAAAGTATTTTAATAAAAGGGCGGTTCTAAAAACGTGTTAATATACAGGGTGTTCCATTTAAAAAAATAAAGTTGCTACGACTTTTCGATGGAAACCAAAACGTCACAATCCTGAAGAGGTGCTAAATTTTCAGAAAAATCCTGCGTTCCGTTTTCCATAAACGTCTAACGTGCCATCGACCCTGAATCACCCTGTATGGGGGTACATAACCCACTCATTTTCCCGCAAATCAAAAATTGTATTAAAATTTTAATCCTATTATTTTTTGAGAAGGTTTTAATCAGTGGCGTAACTATACGGTTGAGGCCCGTAGCAAATTCATCGGATGGGCCCCTCCCTCAATGTAAAGTAGCTAAACCAACGTTGTAGTTTCTTTTTAATAAATCACTACATAAAATATGTACAAACGCTTTTATAATTATTGCGTGCATTTTCATTTATTTTCTAGTAACTATTAATTTCAAAGAGCGTATTGGATTGAATTTTTAATCAACATTTTAATTATTAAAATTTTCTTTTTCGGGCTTTCTGTTCAGCAAAAGTGTTAATGACAACTTCAAAATTCAAATTTCGGACCATGGATAGAATAGATAAGTTGCGTAACCTTTCTCGTCCCATATGGATATGGAATATCATCTTCCCCCTTTCACACCAACGCTGGAGTTCCTCAGGGATCGGTTATCTCCCCTACGCTTTATCTTATCTATATCAACGACCTTCCAAAATATATATATAGAATCGGTTTCTCAAAAACGGCTCTAACGATTTGGATGAAATTCACGGGTTAGGAGTGTTTTGTGTTGGCGATTCGATCTGTCACGATCTCATCTTCGGCTAAGTTGTTTTTGATGGGTTTTTTGTTAATTGAAATAATTATTCACAGGTGGTTGTCTCGATAAAATTGTAGAATTACATTTTTATTCAATTTCCTTTTAATAAATAATTGGTTTTTTAATTTTAAATCCCACAAAAAGATAATTATTATATATTTAAAGTTGAGCAATTTAATTGAATAAAAATCGAGTTTTAAATCCCACAAATATTAATTTGACAATTTAATTGATGAACTCAAAAATTATTATTTAATAAAAAAAAAATTATACCGTATTTATTTAAATACCTATATACACATATTGAAGGAGACAATAAAAGAGAATTTATTTATTTATAATAAATAAAATTTATAATTCCAGCAGAAGACTCACTCTTTTATTGTCTCCTTCAATATATAAAAATTCTGCTACTCTCGGCAAAAACTTTCAATTTTATATACACATAACCTGTGGGCTACTGAAGGCTAGAAATGCAAAAACTGGTTTCATGGGCGGGGTGGAGTTGCAGGGGGTGGGGGTTTCGGGGGTGGGGGTGGGATGGGAGGGTGCAGGGGGTGGAGTGAAGTGGTGGAGGTCCGGGGGGTCGAGGTGGGGGGTTTCGGGGATTGATATATAGCCATTAACTGAATCAAAAAGTTACCGAGCATCGCTCGGTGGCCAGGTATTAATAATTATATTTAATAGGTTTGTTATCATTAAGTTATAATTTTACTTTTTTTAATATTCTCTACTTATTGTTTTTCGTAGAGACGTTGGTCTGCAAATACCAGAAATAAATAAATTCAAGCTAATATACCTATAGATATAAATTAACTATTCTTACTCCTGCAATATAATTAAACATATTATCTTCCCTTCTTCCCTATAATTATTATCTGCTCAAATTAAACAACTCAATATCTTTTATAGGGATATCCGGATTTCAGTTTTAATGCAAGTTTATTGGAATCCATTTGAAAAGTATCAGGCTGTCCAAAAAGTTACTTTAAAGCAGCTTCGTTACTTTTCCAAATCGTTTTTAAGTCAATTGTACATTCAATCCTTGGTACAAGGAAATGTCACTCAACGTCAAGCTTTTAACGCTCTCACAAATATAATTAATTCTTTGAACTGTGGACCGATTGACCCAGAGCGACTTCCAAAGGTATATTTTAATTTCTCTCGAGATAAATATAAAATTCACACTGAAAATTACTTTTTCCTTTAAGTTACGGGTAAATCAAGTTCCTTTGGGAGAAAATTATGTTCGAGTTCTAACATTTAATGCTGAAGACAAAAATAGTATTATAACAAATTATTATCAATCAGGACCTGCAACAATTAAATCAAGTTGTATAGCTGAATTAATTACTGTAAGTACCATTATATTATTAATTATAAATTGCTCTATACGTCTGAAAGGCATTCACTCCATTTTTTTTCTCTCATTGTGTTTGAATATGTCTGAAACGTCGAGAAATTTTTTTTTCAGCTTTGATTATATTTATCTGTTAATCTGGATTCTGATACCCAGTCAACTCAAGTACGACTAGTTGTAAAGATTTCATTCTGGGGCCTAAATATTTGTATATCTATTGCGGAAAATTTTGGCCTCTAACTTCAGAACTTGAATTTTTTATTGAGATTTCCACGCGTTGTAATGATAAAGGCATAATCATACAAACTTTTTTTTCAATTTCACTTTATTTAATGAATCTTTTTTTTTAATAATAGTTTATTACAAATAATTATATATGTGGGGTTTGTATTCTTCACTAATCCCTGCGTGTGTGTTCACTGTGCCTTGACGTCTTATGGTTCTAGGGGTTTATCAAATAAATGGTGCTCATATAAGATAAAATATTTATTAACAGGTAGAATATTCTATATACAGGTTTAAATGACAACTTTCACTTGAAGGGCGTTAATTTATAAAGGCGTAACAGTATTTGAAAATCGTTAAGAAAGACTTCGTTATTCGTTTAAGTTGAGGGGGTTGAATCTATCGTGTCTCGTTTGAATCTGAAGCTCGACTGTTCGTTGTCTGGTTGCAAGTTTGCAAGTCGGATTGCAAGTGCAGCGAGGGCTTCTCTGCTGACATTATTCCTTAAGGGTAGTGGGGAGAAATATCACGTGACATAGATGGAAAATTCCATACATTCGTTAATAACGTGCGCCCCTTCTTGCATTCGATTCCATTAAAAAATAATAATAATAATAATAACAATATTTGGAGAATTCACAGACTTGTCACAATACTCTTGAATCTATGATGTATTTCCTCTCGTCATATAATCTCAGAGACTTTTATTAAGGGTTCCATGGCGTACTTGAAAAAGGGCGGAAGTCACTTGACCATTACATCTGGTTTACAGATGAGCGTAATTAAAAAATTTCTATAAAAAGTTTTCAAACTTACATATATTAAAATTAATAAAGAAATTGCATTTATCCCAAGATAATATAATAAAATTAAAATATGAATTTTCAATAGTTTATTATACCTATTTAAATTTATTACTAGGGCTGTTCAAACCGGAGAGCGATCGGAGTCCTTTTTTTTTCTTTTTTTTCCTCGAAGTTAATTTAAAAAATGACTCTTATAATTTTATTAATTTTTTTCTAAGATGCTAATGGAAGAACCTGCATATGATGTTCTACGAACCAAAGAACAGCTTGGCTATGATGTTTCTTGTGCACTTAGCACTGATGGAGTTATTGCATTCTCCATCTCAGTTACAACCCGATCAGATAAATTTACATGTGAACATGTTAATAATAGAATTGATGCATTTTTCAAAACATTCGCTAAAAAATTACGAAAAATGCCCGATTCTGAACTAAACTCAGCTAAAAAGGCTTTAAGCAAACTCAAAAATATTGATGAAGAAGAGATAACAAGAAATTGGTTTGAAATTTTTACTGGAGAATTTATGTTTGATCGCTTGCAAAAAGAGGTATTTATTATATTGACATTTTCATGATTTTGAAAGTTTTTTTAGATTAGATTAAATAGAAAATTAAATTATGCATGAAATTTCAGTTTATATTTCTCATCTCAAAAGGTTAACTTATAATGAGAATTGATCAAATAAAAACATTTTTATAGAAAAGCATGAAATGAATGAATAATAAATAATATGTGATGTGGGGTTTGTATTCTTCATTAATCCTTGCATGTGGGTTCCTTGTGGCTCGTCGCGTTATGTGTCTAGGGGCTTATCAAATAAAAGGTATTCGTTTAAGATAAAATATTTATTGCCAGGTATAATATTCTATATACACGTTTAAATAACACTTTCACTTGAAGGGCGTTAATTGTAATTGTAATCGTTAAGAGAGACTTTGTTATTCTTTTAAACATAGGGAGTTTAATCTATTGTGTCTCGTTTGAATCTGAACCTCGTCTTCGTCTGACTGCCTGTTTGCAAGTGCTTCTGATGACATGATTTCTTTAAGGATGGTGGGGGCAAATATCACGTGACATAGATGGAAAATTCCATACATTCGTTAATAACAATATTTGGAGAATTCACAGTCATCATACTCTTGAATTTATTATGTATTTCCTCTCGTCATATAACCTCAGAGAAGGTTAAAGCGTATGTGGGGAACATATTCACCCGCAATAAGACTTCAAGAGAGAGCGCCACCGCGGGAGCTCCCGTCAACACTCCAGTGCCACCACGCCGGCGGAAGCTTAGACCTAAGGGCGGAAGCCTATGGCTTCTTCTGTTCTCGAGAGTTATTATGTGCTGACAGGGTGGACGCCGGTGTAGTACTGATGCGTGATGCTATGCGCTCAGCCTCCGCCGGCGTGGTGGCGCTGGAGTGTTGACGGGAGCTCCCGCGGTGGCGCTCTCTCTTGAAGTCTTATTGTGGGTGAATATGTTCCCCACACGTACTTGACAAAGGGCGGAAGACGTCTTTTACAAGGGTTCGTCGGGGCGGAAATCACTTGACCATTATATCTGGTTTACAGATGAGCGTAATTAAAATATTTCTTATTAAGATTTCAAACCTACATGTCATATAATTGTTAATTATTCTTCTATTTACAGTTGGAAGTTTGTTTCCAAATAAATAGTTTATTTTGAAACCAATTTTTTAATTCCTAATTTTTTTAGGCGGAATGCATTAAAATCATAAAATTAAGTGAAATTCGAAAATGGCTAGATGATCATATACAATGGGGCTCTAAATCCAATTTCAGAAAACTGTCCGTTCAGGTAAATATAATCAATTTTATTCAGGTGGTTCATTTTCATAGTTTAAGAATAATTTATATATTTAATTTTCAGGTAATGGGGAATTCGGAAAATTCATCTTCAGATAAGTCTTCTAAGAAAAACCTAGGTAAAAAATTTGAATAATATATACAAGTCACGCTCGCTAATAATACTTTTTTGTTAATAGTTTTATTAGATAGGCCAAATTGCAAAATAAAAGTATTTAAGTCCAAAATCCCGAATAAAAAAAACTTTAAAAAAATATATAAAAATATATTTAAAAATAACATAACATTGCATATACCGGGTGAGTTTTTTTATCTAGAGACAGTCTTATAACTCAAAAACAATGCATTATATGAAAAAAAGTTTTAAATAAAAGTTTGTTTATATTGAGGAGGAAACTAAGCTACGGTATTGTCTGTGGACCTAGAACAAGATTTCAAGGGTATTTCAAAGTCAACTTCTGTTTTTTAAATGAAAACCTATATATTTCTTTACGGATCCTTAATCTTCAAAAAAAACTGAACAACTTTCATAAGAACTATTTTTTTATCCGACATCAAATAAAAAAAATATTAAATCAATTAGATCTCAAAAAAAGAATTTTTAATAATTATTTTTAACAATTATTCAACTTAATTATCAAAAAATAATGATCAAATAATTAATTATTAAATAAATAATTTAATTATAAATAATAATTTAATAATTTTTCGACACTGTTCTGAGACATTCCAGAGTGAATCGCAAGTCTTCTGGATGAATTCCGATTTCGTTAATTTGGTCTATTGTAATTTCTTCGTAGCGTTTAGACTACTTGTTTTTTAACAGATTTTACAAAACAATAAAATAAAGCTTGTGAGGGTGAATTTCTATTAGGAAAACGCTCGCCGTCAATTTCAATGGCAGCCCCATAACAAAATAAACTGCAACGGATCGTTGATAAATTTTATCCAAATTCATTTGAAATATTAATATGTTTATTCATTTATTATTGATCAGATATCACTTGCAATTTACAGTTCATTTTGACTTTAAGTCAAAAATAATGATCAATTCTCATTTAACAGTCAAGGAATAACCATTCTATATTGGATTTTTGACGTTTCTGTTTTTATTGGTAACCATTGGTGAATACATGGAGGGATCGACTTAAAATCAAAAATAACGATCAATTCTCATCTAATACTAAAGGAATAACCTTATTGCATTCCATTTTTGATGTTTTGACTATTAATGGCAACCTCTACTGAATACGTGGAAGAATCGACTTAAAATTAAAAAGAATTTAGTTCAGTAGAAGTTGCCATTAATAGTCAAAGCATCAGGGATGGAATGCAATAGGGTTGTTCCTCTAGTATTGGATATGAATTGATCGTTATTTTTGATTTTAGGTTGATTTCTCAATGTCTTCAGCAATGGTTGCCAATAAAAACAGAAACGTCAAAAATCCAATATAGAATGGTTATTCCTCAAGTACTAGATGCGAATCAATGGCTATTTTTTATTTTAAGTCGATTCATCTATGTCTTCAGGAATGGTTACCAATAAAAACCGAAACGTCAAAAATTCAATATAGAATGGTTTTTCCATAAGTACTAGATGAGAATCAATGGCTATTTTTTATTTTAAGTCGATTCCTCTATGTCTACAGCAATGGTTACCAATAAAAACCGAAACGTCAAAAATCCAATATATTTATAGAATGGTTATTCCTCAAGTACTAGATCAGAATCAATCGCTATTTTTGATTTTAAATCGATTCCTCTATGTCTTCAGCAATGGTAACGGATAAGAAAACAACGCAGTTGCTATGGTTACTTATAAAATGTCCTCCAAAATTTTCAGCATTTCACAGAGAGAAGCCTATCCATTATTACTTAAACAAGGTTAAATGAGCTATATTAAAACGATCAAATAAATAAATTTTAAAGAATTAAAAAAAGTACTATCTTACTTTAGAGTAAAGTACTTTAAAATATAATTTTACTAAAAATTTATTTAACATTTTTTGTGGTCCCCAAGGTACTTAATTAGGATATTAAATTTCATCAAAATTGGTTAAGTTATTTTTAAGATATTTAGAAAAAACTAAAAAAGTACTGAAATAAAGTACTAATGTTTGTTGGCCAATATGTACCAAAAACTAATTAGCGTTTCATTTTATTAAACTAATGCTAGGTTTTCAATTTCATTTAAATCGGTGCAACGGTGTGGAAAAAATCGTGGGCCAAAAAAACGATAACATACATATGGTACATACATACATCCGCACGCACTAAATGAAAAAATCACACTTTTTGGCCTCTCGACGAGACCTCATGTAATTTTTGGCAAAACCCTCACGTGCTAAAATTCAACCTAATTGAATACTACTATTTGTGACTTTAATTGAGTCCATGGGTTTCGTAGTCTTTACCTGAGGACTCTTTAAAGTCGCGGTTGCCGCGAGACCGATTACAATACTTTCCCCATGCTTCGCATTGGATAAAGTAAAAACTAAAAAGTACCGAAATAAAGTACTAATGTTTGTGGGCTGATATGTGCCAACAACTAATTAGCGCTTCATTTTGTTAAAATAATGGTAGGTTTTCAATTTCAATTCAATCGGTGCAACGGTGTGGAAAAAATCGTGTGCCGAAAAAACGATAACATACATCCATTCATCCATCCATCCGCACGCACTTCCAAAAAAATGGCACTTTTTGTCCTCTCGACGAGACTACAGGTAATTATTTGCAAAACCGGCACGTGCTAAAATTCAACCTAATTGAATACTACAATTTGTGACCTTAATTGAGACCATGGGTTCCGTAGTCTTTACATGAGGAACCTTTAAATTTGCGCTTGCTGCAAGACCGATTACAATACTTTCCCCAAGCTTCGCATTGGATAAAGTGAAAAGTGTCAACTTTAATATCTTAATAAAAAAAATTGTGCCAAATCACACAAATATGCTCAAAGCCTACCTAGTCTTGAAAAAAAAAGTTACTCTTTTCTCTCTCTTTTTAATAAACTAAAATGTTCATAGAATTCTTTATTTTTATCATTTTAGATTCAACTGGAAATTCGTTAAGCATGCATTTTATGGCAGATCCGAAATCAGAAAACAACTGCATTGAAGATATCCTAGAATTTAAAAAAACATTGTCTGTTTATCGTTAAATTGAAGGGTTGGTTTTGTCACAAATATAATAAAACAATAATTTTAATAACTATTTGTATTATTTAATTGATAACTATACAGTTTCGGTCACCACTGGTCGACCATCCTCAGTAGTTCTAAAAATTGAAATGAAACACTTATTTACATTTTTTCTTTTTATAGAGAATTATATAACACAAATTTTTTTTTTTATAATAATTTGAAATCATACATACATCTCGTTCAAGAACCGGAATTTGTCATTTCACATGAAACATTCATTCTTAAATCTTCAATATAGATACATCACATAATTCATTACAATCACACACATATATATATATATATATATAGCAACAATTTATCAAAACGTTTATCACTGAACTAGAAACTATTTTGAATTAATGATTATATTAAATATTATTTTCAATTTTATTTTTTTCTAATTATCTCATTGCATAGTCAATTATTATATAATTAAAAAACCCATTATAAATAATCCATTCTAGAAACACATTATAAGTTAATTTACACTTTATTTTTTATTTTTTATTAATGAAATATCAAAAAATACACATCTTCCTATTACATTTTTCTTATAAAATCAATACCTGTTTAATCAACATACTAAATCAATTCAACACTCTCACAACAATGACACAATGAGACTGTAGCATTCTGATATGTTTTCCGAATCCATTTTGAAATTTACACAATTATCGATATCCTTCAATATATAAAGAGATTCTTTTATTTTTCTCTTGGTCCAATTTTTCTCATAATCTAGTATCTTAACTCCTTCAAAATCGAAACTATGCTCGTTGTCAATAGCATGAATGGATAACGCGGAGACCAATTTATTTCCATTAATCGATGAAATATGTTCTTTAATTCTTTGTCTCAAATGTCTTGAAGTCTCACCTATATATTTGTGTGTTTTTTTATCTTTTTTACATGAATCACAGACCATCTCATAAACAACACCCATTTTATCAAGTTTTTCAAGATGAGTCTTATTGTTGAATATGTTCATGAGTGGCCTGCCAACACTGTGTACCAATTTTATGTCATTATTATTCAGAATTCTCAAGATTTTCGCAGATAAATCATGAATATATGGGATGGAACCTTTAATAATTTTATCTTCTTTTTTAATCACTTCCGTTACTAATTTATTTTTTCTATATTTAGTTAGAACTTTATTGAAAAATTGTTTCGAATATCCATTGCTTTCACATTTCTTTTGCAAATCAATCAATCTTATGTCTCTGTAGCTCTCATCACATATTCTATCCAATCTACCTATTTCTCCATATATTAAACTAATCTTATGCTGAAGTGGCTGTATTGATTTAAAGTTCAACATTCTATTTGTTTTTGAATCTTTCACATACAGGTCTGTCCTCAACCGTTCCTCAACTCTGACAATTTTAATATCCAAAAAACTGATGTTATTGTTTATTTCTTGTTCATATGTGAAGTTTAAATTATCAGTGAAACTATTAAGCGCCTCTATACAAAGGTCTACGCTGTTCTTCTTAACAATAGCCAGGCTATCATCAACATATTGTATAAATAGTTTCAACTTCATTGGTTTTATTACCTCAACATATATTTTATCCATCACTAAGTCCGCAATAATGGGACTGAGACATCCTCCTATTGGAACTCCTTTTAATTGTTTGTAAATGTTATTATCATGTCTGAAAAAACAATTGTCAAGACACAGACCTATAGCTTCAATGAACTGCTTTTCTGTCAGATATGTATATTTCTCAATTTCACTCCATCTTTCTTTCATGATCCTATAAACAAGATCAACCGGAATACTTGGAAATAGGTTTCGTACATCAAATGAAATCAAAGTCTCATCATGCTGTATCGTTATTTCTTGTATTATATCTACAACCATGTATGAGTTTTTTACTCTGACTTCACTTGAGATTATATTTTTTAAGATATTAGCAATGTATCTTTCTTGTTTGTTTATCCTTTCAATTTTCTTCCATGAATAAGTTTTAGAATACTATTAAAAATAAACTGCAACTGATCGTTGCTAAACTTTATCCAAATTCATTTGAAATATTAATATGTTTATTCCTTTATTATTAATCAGATATCACTTGCAATTCGCAGTTCATGTTGACTTTAATTCAAAAATAATGATCGATTCTCATTAATTCTTGATTCCAATATAGAATGGTTATTCCTCAAGTACTAGATGAGAATCAATCGCTATTCTTGATTTTAAGTCGATCCCTCTATGTCTTCAGCAATGGATACTAATAAAAACCGAAACGTCAAAAATTCAATATAGAATGGTTATACCTCAAGTACTAGATGAGAATCAATCGCTATTTTTGGTTTAAAGTCGATTTCTCTATGTCTTCAGCAATGCTTAGCAATAAAAACCGAAACGTCAAAAATCCAATATAGAATGATTATTCCTCAAGTACTAGATGAGAATCAATCGCTATTTTTGGTTTAAAGTCGATTTCTCTATGTCTTCAGCAAAGGTAACGGATAAGAAAACAACGCAGTTGCTATGGTTCCTTATAAAAATTCCTCCCAAATTTTTAGCATTTCACAGAGCGAAGCCTATCCATTCTTACTTAAGCAAGGCTAAATGAGCTATATTAAAACTTTCAAATGAATAAATTTTAAAGAATATAAAAAATTAAAAAAAGTACTCTCTTACTCTAGAGTAAAGTACTTTAAAATATAATTTTACTAAAAACTTTATTTAACCTTTTTTGTGGTCCCCAAGGTACTTAATTAGAATATTAAATTTCATCAAAATTGGTTAAGTCATTTTCAAGATATTTAGAAAAAACTAAAAAAGTACTGAAATAAAGTACTAATGTTTGTGGGCCGATATGTACCAAAAACTAATCAGCGCTTCATTTTGTTAAACTAATGGTAGGTTTTCAATTTCATTTCAATCGGTGCAACGGTGTGGAAAAAATCGTGGGCCAAAAAAACGATAACATCCATACATCCATCCGCACGCACTAAATGAAAAAATGGCACTTTTTGGCCTCTCGACGAGACCCCATGTAATTTTTGGCAAAACCGTCACGTGCTAAAATTCAACCTAATTGAATACTACAATTTGTGACTTTAATTGAGTTCATGGGTTCCGTAGTCTTTACCTGAGGACCCTTTGAAGCCACGCTTGCCCCGAGAGCGATTACAATACTTTACCCATGCTTCGCATTGGATAAAGTAAAAAAATAAGCATTTTTAAAAAACCGCATTTTCTTTCCATTTCATGAGGTGAAGTCGAAGAAAAAGTCAGTTAAGTATATTAAAAGATTTATTTTAATATTTGTTGAAGTTGCGATGGTTTATTCACATCTTTATAATTGGGGCTTATTTATAATCTAGATTCATTTTCTCGGTATGTGGATTGAAAATACCGAAATTGAAATGGAACGATCACATTCATTATCTGATCCAAAAAATAAAAGTCATAAATATATGAATATATTTAGATGCCTAGCTGGTACTAGACCTGAACCAAATCCAGAGAGAGCATGCTGAATATCTTTTAAGATCATGTATGGTGCATTTCTGTATCTGTATCCAACTGCTTTAAGAGATATCAGAACTGTAATAGGTCCAAGAACATCATCGCCAACAAACGCACTTGTGGTGGAGTGCGGAGCTCCTCCATTGCAAATACGCAGACAAGATCTGGGGGATAACAATTATATGCCAAAACATGGCACTGAAGGATAATCCCATCACTGGAAGTATAACCAAACTCTCTTTAGCATAATAATTAACCAACCAAGAAACACAAACTCCACTAATATACGAACAGTTCCACATTAATATTGAACAGACAAAAATTACTAGCCATATTAGAAATATCCTACTACTCTTTATAACACAAACCTCACGTAGACGCTGAAGATTATGCTATAAAAGAATTATCTTCTCTTAGAAAACATTCATAAATAAATAAATAAATAAATATTTATTACTCGACCTGCTTAGAGGCACAAGTCCGAATCTCTTACATTCTAGAATTGTACACACGTGAAAATAGCAACGCTTTTGGAAAAGAACATGACAACTCATTCGTCATTCATCATTGGGCATGAAAGCAAGCATGGAACTGGCACTCAACTGGCCTCTTGTCTGTTAGCTTTCAAATTGAATACATTTACACACGTAAAAATAATCATTCTTTTGTTTTTAGATTCTCTGCTTTTTTTAAGCTAAATAAAATTATATAAGGGATTGTAAAAATACTACCGTAAGTAATGCATCATTTCTTTTTAATTTTCATTGATAAAGGTAGAGGGATTCACAATGCTTTTTTCTTTTTACGGATTTTTTGTTTTGTCTAAAATATTTTTAATTTAAACATATACCATTGGAATAATTAAATTAAATTAAATCCTGGCCCTTTATTTATATGCAAAAATAAACGTCTAAAATATGTAAATTCAAACATGAAATATATAAATTCAAAATATTAAATATGTTATTATTATTAATATATTATACGATCTTTTTATAAAATGGAAATATTATATTTATATAGACGTTTATTTTGGTATATAAATTCCATTAACAAGTTTTGAGGAAGCGATCTGGCTAGGTCTGGACCTCGGCAAATTTAATCTTTAATTGATCTTTTCTTAATTAAAGTAATTATTTATAGATGAAAAATCTCAATAAAAAAAGTTTGTTTACATTTTTTTGAATTAGGTATCTTTTATTTTTAATTGTTTTTTTAATTTTAAAACCCACTAATAGGTTATAGCAAATATTATTAATATAGCGGGAGATGGAATTGATCAATGGAATTGAAATAATTATCGGAAAAGAGGTTTTTTCTTTAATTAGTTTTTTCCTCTTATTAAAAACAAGGACTAAAAGATGATCAAGGACAGTCGATGGCGGAGAAGTAATCTCCGGAATCGAAGCTCAAAACAATGTATGCATAAATTCATG
>JALMQS010000136.1:6182232-6241226 GCA_024734495.1 Forficula auricularia
ATTTAGAGGGTACAATATGGTAAGACACGATAGGTCTGGAATAGGAGGAGGTGCCGCGATATTAATCAAAAAATCTATACATTTCAAAATCTTGAATTAAGAATAAATCAAAATTCTAATGCTAAATTTATGGAAGTGGTGGGGTTAGAGTTCGGATTGGTAAAGAGCTGGTATCTTTAATCAAGCTTGTACTTCCCTTTGACATATGTGTCTCGGGAGGAATGGTTGGATCTATTTGCACCAGATCTCTGGTCCCTTAATTGTGTGTGGCGATTTTAATGCACATCATCCAGCGTGGGGTGACTGTAGAACGGATTCCATAGATTGAACTATATAAGGCTGTCCAGGATGGAATTTGACCATTGCAAATGATGGTTCAAAGACATATTTAGGCCACATTGCATTCCATCAGCAATAGACATCACTATATGTTCTTCTGACCTATTGGCTCGTGGAAATTGGCAAACTTTGAATTATTCTTTAGGTAGTGACCATGTCCTTAAATTTTATTTCAAATAGCATTTGATTCTCATAATAAAATCAATGGCATATCACTCCTCGATCTCCATGGAAACTAAAAATGCTAATTGGGATCTGTTTAGAGTGACTGTGTCACAGAAGTTATGTCTAATTCATATATGAATAAATTTATAAATTCATTAAAATCAGCAGCAAATTCCATACTTGTTCAAAGACAGTTAATCTGAAAAACTGGTGGGATGAAGATTGTCAAAATCAAAAAAATATTAGAACAAGCGTTTAATAGATTCAAAAGAAATCCATCTGCGGAGAATCTATCTACTTATAATCAAATTAATAAAATTACACAAAATTATACAAACTTAAGAAAAATAAAAATGGGAAGAGTTTTGTGAAACTATAAATCCTGATAATTCTTCCTTGATAAAATCTGGAAAATAATTAAATCTTTAAAAAATGCATTCTCTTCACCTCATAAGAATTCCCCAATTATATCTAAAGAACTTCTTGAAAATAGCTGATAAAATCGCTCCTGCATTCTCGAATCCGAAACAAGCGGATTTCTTAAGTAATGGAAATAACACGAATAATTATATTTCTGATCCCATTTACAATAGAAGAACTTTCCCATGCAATAATTAAGCAAAAAGACTCCTCGCCCGGCCCCCGACCAGATCCCATCACAGTTAATAAAAAATATTCCTCTTTCAGTCTTTTTTCTCCTCTAAAGACATATTAAATGACATTGTTATATATGAAACTAGTAGAATCCCACCAGATTGGAAAGAAACAACAGTTATCCCTTATTCTTAAAGCAGGTAAAAATCCAGGAAAAGCTGAATCATATAGACCGATAGCCCTAACATCAACAGTATTGAAAATAGTAGAAAGAGTACTAAGAATCGTCTAGAACATTATTTAGAAAATAGAAAAATAATCCCAAACACACAATTTGATTCAGAAAGAAAAATCGACAATAGATAATCTTACGACATTCTTAACCGATTTAAACATTTCATTTCAAAAAACGAACAAAATAGTGCCGTCTTTTTGGATCTAGAAGCTGCATATGATTCAGTTATTCCAAATATTTTGTGCCATAAATTAGTTGGAACTAGGAATTCCAAATAAAACAATTACATTTATAAAATTCTTTATTAACAGATAGGTTATACGAGTTCAATATGGTCAAGAAGTGTCATCATCAAGAACAATGGGATCTTTAGGAACTCCTCAAGGCAGTGTATTAAGTCCTCTTCTTTTTATTATTTATATTATTGTTATTCAATCGATCATTCCCCCTCAATTTCAATCCTCCATGCGGATGATATAGTGATTTACAAAAGTTCGTTCCGTAATGGGTTTCACCAGACACCTGCAACCAGCTATTAACAACATCGTTGAGCATATGGATGGTTTGGGAATAAATATAAATACTGGAAAGTCTGCATTAGTTCTTTTTTTCTAAACATGTAACAAATAGTGTTATCCAAATTAAAATAAAAATAATATAATCCCGAAAAAGAAAACAAAAATTTTTAGGTCTCATACTCGAAGATAACTTAAATGGGATGACCAAGCATAAATAATTTAGTGCGAAGGTGAAAATTTTTTGAATATTCTAAGATGTAGCGGGTACTCGGTGGGGTTCTTGGTCCCTCGAGCATGCTGAATATATATAAAGGATTAATAAGATCTACAATTGATTATGGATCTTTTCTATATGCATCAGCAAGTAAAAATCTTTTAAAGAAGATTGATCAAATTCAATATTCTGCTCTTTAGGATCATTATCGGCTCAATGCCATTTACCCCACTAATTCCCTTACAAATTGAATGTGGTGAACCCCTACTAGACTTGAGAAGAAAATTTCTAGCAAATAATTTTTATTTGAAACATATGAAGTTTAAAAATAATCCCATAAAAAATGTAATAGAAGATTATTCAAGTTTACTAGTTATAAATCCATCAAATAAGCCTACCCCTCCTATAATTCTAAGTCACATAAAATTGAAACAATACGAGGATAAGATTGAAAAAATGGAGATCTCGCCAATTTTCGACTTTCCATACAAATTAGTATATTTTAAACCTAATATTGATATGCAGCTAACTAGTGAGCAAAATTTGAAAATGAGACCTCAAATTGCAAAGGATATCATTAATATTCATCTATCTAAATGGACAAATTTTTTAAAAGTCTATACAGATGGTTCCAAAACATCTGAATATACAGGATGTGCATTTTTTATTCCGGAAATAAAAAAATGTGGAATTTATAAAATGCACCCTAATACTTCGATCTTTTCGGCGGAAGCAATGGCAATCCTCAAAGCAACGACCTATTTAGAAAAGATTGATCACACAAAAATTTTAATTATAACCGATTCATTAAGCACAGTAAAACATATTCAAACAATTAATAGAAATAGTAAAGTAAATCCCATTATTTTCAAAATTTTAAATCAAATAGACTCATTAAAATTCCATAATAAATTAGTTGAGTTCGTTTGGATACCATCTCATACAGGTGTTTCGGGAAATGATACTGCAGATTCTCTGGCTAAATTATCTGGGAAACTACAAGAAATTAATATTCCGAACTTCCCAGCGAATGATTTAAAACAGATAATCAAATCTAATTTAATTCATGACTGGCAAAATTATTGGAACCAATCTTCACTCACTAAAGGTTACAATTTGTTTAATATTCAAGAATTAGTCGATAATAAGCCATGGTTCCACAATCAAAATTTATCTAGAAAACAAATAGTAGTGTTGTCAAGATTGAGAACAGGACATAATGTTTTACCAAAACATTTAAATCGATTGAAAATGGCGCCTGAAGAAATATGCCATTGTCAGGAAAGCCAACCTGTAGATATAAATCATATTTTATTTATTTGTCCCGACTATAGAGAACCCCGGGTTGATATGTTGCGGATTTTGGGGGAGGAAAATCTAGTGACGCCTTATAATATTAATCAAATTTTAAAAGAAAAAATATTAAAATAAATCATGCCCTGTTAAATTTTATTTCAAATATAAATATAAGGATATGAAAGGATGGATAGGACAATATTTATTTGAAGGCAAATTAAGTTGGCTATAGCTCAGTACATCTTATTGTGGCTATTGTCATTACACAAAAAAAGTGGTTGAATTTCCGCAAGGATGGTGACCATGCGAAGATAGAAATGAATGAATGCATTAGCAGAACTCGTGTATGTGTGTCTCCAGCATTCTATATCCAATAATGTAATGTATATAGTATATACAGTGGCGTAGCTAGGTAACCAAGGGCCCTGGAGCAAACCAAAAATGGGGGCCCACTGCTATCTAAACTGGTTAGGTTTTATCAAGTAAAAATATTAAATATATAAATACTTTAAAAATGCTAAGCTACTTTATCATCAGCTCTTTTTCGTGCACTGCAGGTCAGGTAATAAAAATATTAAACAGTAACAACATAAATTACAATTAATACTTGGTGTAGGTATTGGGCAATAAAACGAAATAGAAAAGATTCAAGGGCTTATTATATAAAAGTCGGACCTACCAAGGCTACCAACTGAGTAAATAACAATTATATTTACAATCTTTTCCTAGCTTTAGTTTTCGCAAAAGTATCAATGACTTCGGTTAAATCCAGGCTTGATGTGGTTTTGTTTTCAATTGCTATTAGCGATAAATGCCGGAGTCGAGTTTGGCCCATAATATTTCTTAAATAATTTTTTATTATTTTTAATTTGCTAAATGACCTTTCAGCTGCTGCAGAAGTGACAGGAATTGTAAAGAATAATAACATTGCTGTAAATACTTCCGTTAGGTCGCATACTAGCACTCCATATTTGCTCATTATTTCCTTACATAATTGGTGATCTAGCGCTATCTAGTTACGGAAGACAGTACTTTTTCCAGTAAAGAGAAATATCTTTAATAGACTCAGCAGATCAGATGATATTAATATGGAATCAACTTCTACCTTCGCCAATCATCTACATTTGAATAAACACACCTCTTCTATTAGCCACCTAGTTCCGTTACATTTCGAAAGAAAGGGCTTACGTTTAGATTTTTTAGAGTCAACGGAAATAAAATTAGCTCTCTCGAATAAAACGAATATACTAAATAATCAATTAGAAGTCAAGAAAAGTACAATCATTGATTACATTCTTTAAATATTTGCAAATTTGTTTTGTGTGTAAATTCTCATTTCTCAGAAGACCATTCAAAATTAAACAAAAATAGACTTCTCTCTCCACTAATTTTAAATACTTACCCTTTTGTTATCTTAAAAATAAATTTTACCATTGAGTGGTATTCAAATTCGAAATCCTCATTGCTCAAAAGGCCATTCAAAATTAAACAAAAGTAGACTTCCTACCTTTTCTCCCTCAACTAATTTTAAATATTTACCCTTTTGTTATCTTAAAAATAAATTTTACCATTGAGTTGTATTCAAATTCGAAATCCTCATTTCTCAAAAGGCCACTCAAAATTAAACAAAAGTAGACTCCCTACCTTTTCTCCCTCCACTAATTTTAAATATTTACCCTTTTGTTATCTTAAAAAATAAATTTTACCATTGACTTGTATTCAATTTCGACTTATCCAGGTCAGTTACTTTCTGTTTCTCCTGAAGATGGGTTAGTCACCCGAAATATATATATCGAGATTAAAGATTCTCCAAAAATAAATTCGTTTTATTTTTTTATATCTTAATGTGAAACCTACCAAGTATTTTTATCCAATAATTTTAAGAGAAATATCACCAATTTATACGGTCAATAGCGACATCTTGTATTGAATAGCAATACCACGAAGAACGTTCTAGCATGGACTATTCTGGAAAGGAAAGACAGTGATAGCAAGTATGAGACAAGGATGGAAATTAGGTCGAGTATTTTCTACGTATTTCGGGAGCGAGAATATTTGAATATATAAGCGGGATCGTGATTCGGAGCGGGATTCGAAGGCTGTTCTACAATGGCAGGGAAAGAGGGTGGCGTACAAGCCATTTTGAGAAAAAAATATCCTCGTGCTTTCTATTTTCATTGCTCAAGTCACAAACTCAACCTTGTTGTGAATGATGCGAACTCAGTGCCAGAAATTAGAAATACTGTCGCCACTGTAAAGGATGTTATAACGTTTTTCAGAGAATCGACTACACGTCGAAACTACGCTCCAAACCTATCACGATTGTGTGAGACGAGATGGTCCGAGAAATATAAATCAATCAGAAAGTTTTCTCAACAATTCCCAGAGCTTGTGAAATCTCTAGAAACGTTATCCGTAGAGGGAAATTATGCCACCAGAAAATCTGCATATCAGTTGCATTCAGCCGTTACAAAACCAATGTTTATTGTTGCTCTACAAACAATAGCCAAATATTCAGCAGTTTTAGAACCAGTAGTTAACGCACTGCAAGCTAAATCGATCGACATGATCTCGGTTGGGGGAACACATCAAAAATATCAAGGACATTCTCAGAAATGACCGCGAGTTTCCTGATAGAATAAGTAATGAAATGCTTCAAAAAGCGCGAGCTGTTGCAATGGATTTGAACATAGAAATTTCGGTTCCACGTCTTGCTCACAAGCAAACACATAGAAGTAATCCGCCATCAGACAATGATAACGAATATTGGCGGCGTTCCCTGATAATACCATACATTGATTCACTCATTTCATCCTTGAATATTCGATTCTCCCAAGAAAACACTCCGGCGTTTGCTTTAAGTAAGATACATCCCTTGTATATGACCAAAACCAGCATTACAGACTTACACAAGAACGCAGAATCATTCCAAGAATTTTATAACCTGGATATCACCGGAGAACTGAACCTTTGGAATAATTTATGGGTGAAGAAGGCTTTATCAGATGATCAATTAAGGGACATAGAAGTAGTTGATCTGTTCAACGAAGCCAACATTTTTTACCCTGCTGTCAGAAAGGCATTGATTATTTTAAGCACTATCCCATGCACCACGGCGACCGTAAAACGGTCATTCAGAGTTAAAACGTAGCTTAGAAGCACCATGGGTGAAGAAAGGCTTACTGGTTTATGTCTGATGAGCGTACATCGCAATTATTTAAAAGAAAACAGTGTGTTTATTGAAAAGACTGTCATAAACAAATTTTCGGCAAATCCGAGAAGATTACTGTTAAATTAATATATATACCATATATATAATATTTTGTTTTGTGTCATAATCAAACTAATTAAAAAAAGTCAATTTTCATGATTTTTTGTTTCAATATACCCGACCGACCATCTTCTCGAAACAGGAATGAGCCGCCCTCCCTAGCTGAAATCCTGGGTACGCCCTTGAGCAGAACTGTGGTTTAACTGAATTATAAATAACGAAATTTATCGAGCATCTGTGTTGATATTTGTGCACGAGAAAAGAAGACAAGATGGCTACCAACGAGATTAACATTCCTTTGTTCGATGGAGGAGAATATTCTAAGTGGAAAATTCGGCCTACCGTGTTTTTAAAAATGAAAAAATGTGTTGATGTGATTCAAAGAATAAAATCAGCCGAGGATAAATATGAGGATTGGGAAGGGATGGACTGGAAACTACATCTACAGTGCCATATCGAATAAGCAGCTGGAATTTATACATGAAGAAGATACGGCCTACAAGATAATAAAGAGGTTCGACAATCTTTATTTGAGAGAGTTAACGGGTATACAAATTATTTGTAGAAATAAATTGGAGAAGTTAAAACTTAACTTTAATGACGCGGCAACATTTTTCAGTGAATTTGAAAAGTCGGTAAACGGATTGAAAAACGCGGGTGCAGAGTGACTGAAAAAGAAAAAATGAACTATATGTTGAATACGGTTCCCGAAACATTCAGCTATATTCCTGATCTAATAGACACTCTAAAAGAGGAAGATCAAACAGCTGATTACATTAAAAGCAAAATTAAAATGGCCGAACTGAAAAATCATAAGAATGAAAATTCTGGAACCAAGTCAAACGCATTTATGGTGAATAAGGCCCGACAGGATCGGACATGCTATGGATGTGGAGAAAGAGGACACATACAAAGGGAATGCGGAAATGGCGGTCAACAAGCAGGCACCAGAGGGTCATCGCGGTCTTCACTAGGGCAAAGAGGATCTGGAAGAGGATATCACAACAGAGGGAGAAGCAGTTTCCGTGGACAGAGAGGAGCAGGCGCATATTATGCTGATCATCGGAGAATGGAAAACGAAGACGGTGAAGTTAGAAATAGTGCATGGATTACCAAGGTTACCAAAGCTCAACATGAGGTGCAGAACACTGGGATAAGTATCAAAGATAATAACGAAATACAGTGGCTTCTAGACAGTGGTTGCACAGATCATATAATAAATAATGAAAATTATTTTGAAAACTGTAGTTTACTAAAAGAACCTGTTAATGTATACCTATGGGATAATAGAGCTGTGAAAGCCACGAAGATAGGAACAGTTTCAAGTTTGTTTAATGCTTTTGGTAAAGAAAATTTAATTGAAATAAAAAATATGTTTTATGTCAAAGAAATGAAATGAAATTAAATTAGCTATAGTAAAATAACTGAAAATAATACAATAATTTCTATAATTTGCTATTTGCAGTTCATGTTGACTTTAAGTAAAAAATAATGATCGATTCTCATTTAATAGTCGAGGAATAACCATTCTACATTGAATTTTGACGTTTCGGTTATTATTGGTAACCATTGCTGAAGACATGGAGGTATAGAGAAAAATCAAAAATAGTGATCGATTCTCATCTAATACTTGAGGAATAACAATTCTACATTAGGTATTTGACGTTTTGATTATTATTGGTAACCATTGCTGAAGACATGGAGGAATCGGCTTAAAATCAAAAATAACGATCGATTCTTATCTAATACTAGCGGAATAACCTTATTGCATTCCATTTTTGATGTTTTGACTATTAATGGCAATCCTCTACTGATAACGTGGAAGAATCGACTTAAAATCAAAAAGACTAAATTCATTTATGGCAAACAACTCATTATTTTTGATTTTAAGCCGATTCCTCCATGTCTTCAGCAATGGTTACCAATAAAAACCGAAACGTCAAAATCCAATATAGAATGGTTATTCCTCAAGTATTAGATCAGAATCAATCACTATTTTTGATTTTAACTCGATACCTCCATGTCTTAAGCAATGGTTACCAATAAAAACCGAAACGTCAAAAATCCAATATAGAATGGTTATTCCTCAAGTATTAGATCAGAATCAATCACTATTTTTGATTTTAACTCTATACCTCCATGTCTTCAGCAATGGTTACCAATAAAAACCGAAACGTCAAAAATCCAATATAGAATGGTTATTCCTCAAGTATTAGATGAGAATCGATCACTATTTTTGATTTTAACTCGATACCTCCATGTCTTCAGGAAAGGTAACGGATAAAAAAACAACGCAGTTGCTATGGTTACTTATAAAATTTCCTCCCAAATTTTTATCATTTCACAGCGAGAAGCCTAACCATTCTTACTTAAACAAGTTTAAATGAGCTATATTACCGATCAAATGAATAAATTTTAAAGTTTTTCTTTTTAAATTTTGGTAAAATAAGGAATTTAAAAAAAAGTACAATCTTACTCTAGAGTAAAGTACTTTAAAATATACTTTAACTAAAAACTTTATTTAACCTTTTTTGTTGTCCCCAAGATACTTAATTAGGATATTAAATTTCATCAAAATTGGTCAAGTCAGTTTCAAGATATTTAGAAAAAACTAAAAAAGTACCAAAATAAAGTACTAATGTTTGTGGGCCGATATGTACCAAAAACTAATCAGCGCTTCATTTTGTTAAACTAATGGTAGTTTATAGTTTCTATTTTCATTTCATCTGACGTTACATTATACCTTTCACACTCTTTCTCAAAATTTTCTAGCCATTTTTTTGGTTCCCTCGTATTATCAAATTTATTTATTAAGAATTTTTTTTCTAATTCACTTACACTTAAAATGTTCTGAGATGACAATTTCTCTTCAAGTTCTTTTATCCTTTTCAATAGATTTTTATCTGTACTTCTTGGTTCCTCTTTTTCTTTATTTTCTTTATATTCTTCTAAATAAATATCTTGGATACAAAAATTGCCATCCTCGTCCCAATAGAAGGTTTTCATAGCAGGGTTAACCTTTATCGCTATTTTTCTATATCCATTTACGGCAGAAATAGGATCTAAAAACACTATTCACTGTCTTCAGTTTTCGTAGTTCACTGTGTACCTTTATGTTTTTAAATTGTTGTGGTATTTCATACCAAATTTTCTTTTCTTCTGAGATAGCCTCCACTATTTCTTCATCTGCTTTCTTTATGAGATGAAAAAAACATTTTTCTTGTCCATCAGCCATCTTGATTGAAGAAGTTTCCTTTAATCAATTTGTAAGTCAGTGATTAAAAGGACTACTTTAATTGATTGCTAAAACATATAGATTTTATTTACATTAAATATACAATTGAATAATTAAGTTATTATATACAGGTTATAATCAATTCTCACCTAAAACATATAGAATTGATTAAATGTAGTTTCTTCGGGATGGATGATAAAATATAAAATAAATGTATAAATTACACTTTAACAATATATCTTCAATTAATATTATTTAATTACTATTATTAATTATATTAATGTTTTGATTCTCTTCAAGCGTGAATTAGATGACAGTTAAGCTTAGAACAGTGTTGGCAACTTAACTTATTAGCTGTCCCTAGTTAGTGGCGCTTAAATATAAAATGGGGTATTTTATATTTATATATAAATATATATATATAGGTACCTAGCTAAAATTTATATATGACTATAAAGAATATTGATATAAAATTTGAATTTAATTAAAATAAACGTCAACGTTTTACGTTAGTCATGTGACTTTTAGTTAAGTACCTACTAAAGAAAGAATTATTTTCTTCATTTTTCTGTATTTTTTGAAATAAAGACATGTTGTTGTTTTATTTTAGAGAGAGAGATTTTTTGATATATTATTTATTTAAAGAAAATTCCCCGAATATACTTTCTCTATTTTCAATTAAAGATTTCAGTAAAGTGCAATTTATTATTTTTTTATTCTGAAGAGGAATAATTTATTCCAATTTCGGGCGTTTTTAGAATAATAATACATACATGGATTTCTACAAATCAGAATAAAACTTGTCTGGTCTTGTCCTGGGTTATTCTTGAAACTTATTTATCTCCATAGATAGCAAGAGGATTATTCTATCCGTCGGCTTTTCATAAAATAAATTTACAAATTCTTCTTTGATTCCATTTCAATTAAAAAATCGAATTAAATCCTATTTTATTTCCTTCGTTGGAATACAGATATATAGAGAGACATACAGACTCTCATAAACAGATAAACCGAAAAAAAATCAAACTTGAAAATGAATTTTCTCCTCGTTTTAAATACAATAAGAGAAACAAATTGAAAATTGTCAATGAATTTAAGACTTCAGCCCACTAGTCTTATCCCCACCATACCGAGTAATAATGTTAACCTTAGGTTTTCCTATTGACAATGATAAATTAATTAAATTTCATCTATCTTAACAAGGCTATATTTCAGAAATTCTCAAAATGTAGTCTCAATTTGAACTTAATTATGAGGTTGGTGCGCCTGTATTTAGGCAACATACTGTGCGCAACAGAACGAAAGCTGCGTAAGAGCTAGGCGAGTCCAGTTGAAGAGGAATAGAATTCTCGCTCCTGTGCTTATGGCATGGAATCCACCAAGTATGTATGAACGGATAATTTTTACATAAGTTTTAAATAGGTAGAGAATAGAAAAGGTAGAGTTTACTACATAAACATTTGAATTTTCCCGATTTGCTGCCTCAGTTCCATTTTATCAATGTGATTTTGCTTTTTACTTTACCCAATGGCAAGCGCAAGCGTTCAAAAGGCCCTCAGGTAAAGACTATGGAACCTCTGGTCGCAAACAAAGTCACAAATTGTAGTAAGCTTGAATTTTACCACATGACGGTTTTGCCAAAAATTACATGGGGTTTTTAACAAAGCACAAAAATATTTTTTCATTTAAGGAGTAGCTTATGTCCAAGAGTAGACAAAAGGAACTAAATTATCATGATTTTGAGGGATCTTTTGTTTTACACAATCAATTCTGAAAAAATGTGGCCATAATAATCTATAGAAAATTGTATTTATATAAATAGAAAAAATAAATTATATAAGTGTTATACTAAACAATCAATATCGACGTTTCGCTGTTTTATCACTAATTATTGGTAGTTAATAGAGATTGTTGTGTTGGTGCAAGGTGAACCATTTAATGTAAAACAAAGTGACCTAGAAATCTTAAGAGTATAAGTAATTTGAACGTTATTTAATAGAGTAAAGGGTGTGTAGTTTCACAGTGAATGAAATAAAACTCAAAGAGGTTTATACAAACTCAATATATTTCGGATTATTAGTCCATCATCAGGAGTTCACGTTAATACTATTACAGGCAGTTGTTTATACAAACTCAGTGCAACTCGGATTATTAGTCCATCGTGAGTTTACAAGTTAATACTGCTGACGAGTGAGTAACATGTAAGCTCCTGAGGAGGACTAATAGTCCGAAATATATCGACGGTTTGTATAAACCCTACTGGAGTTTTAATTTCGTTCAATTGAAACTACACACCCGTTTGCTCTATTAAATAACATCATGTTTCACCTAAAACCACTTTCCATAAGTAAAAAAAAAATAATAATTTGAACGTAGTTGTTTCTTTTTAGAGTCTGAAGAAGCTGAAATAAAACAACGAAATTTTATTATTAATCGTTTAATATACTCACTTAGTATTATTGTTCTTTTACCTCTGAAAAATTGATAGATCTATTAATTATAATGTTAAGTTGAACAAATATTTTTATTTTATCGATTCTTAAATTAGTATACCTAAATGGAATCTTCGATTGACTGCCATATTAAATAAAATAAATGATTTGAAATATGGTTTCATCGAAGACATCGCCAAAAAAGTGTGTTTTCTAAGAATAATAATAAACAAAGCCTAAATCAAAATATGACACGCGTATTTTACGATCCCGATAACAATCAAATCAGTAATAAGCTTGAGGTATGAGGACCATGCAAAACACTGATAAAGATTCATCCGTAAAAATGGATTGTAAAATCGAAGCCGACGACCTGCTAGAACTATGGTAAAAGTGATCTCGTAAAATAAGATCTGTTTAACAGTTTCACGCTGCTTAGCTCATGAAACTTTTAAGATTAAATAAATTTTGTTTTAATCAACGCCTGATAGGTTTATGCATGTATGCGTGTACAATGTACATCGAATAAAAACTAGAATTAAAATAGAAACTTTTTACATTATTTGGTTTCGTAACATAATGCGTTAAAAATAGGTATATAAAATATTAGTAATGGCAAAATGAAGAAGTAATGGTGAGATTGGTTAAAAAAGGAATTTCATAAGCCATTTTTCGTTATGGGAAAAAACCATCATTAACGATAAATTAATGGATTCATTAATATAATAAGCTGATGTGTTCTGATGTGGCCATCTACTTGACTTTACCATAAAACCTGGCCCCTCACTTATATTTAATATTTATAAAATTATTTATAATAATGTATGGGAGGGAGGGTTATTTTTTCCATCTTTAGACTCCTGGGGTCCCACTGATTATGTATACGAAATTTGGTTGAGTTTGGTATAAGAGCCTAGATTTTCATTTTTTGACCCCACATCCCCCATTTCGGGCGGCTAGTTTTTGCATTTTTAGACTTCATACCTTTGTATGGTAAATTAATAAATTTTGAAATTAATAACTAAATTTAGTATAGGATGTTGATATATTATTATCACAAAGATTTGAATATGCCATTTTTATTTAAATATTTCTATAAAAGATAATGTTTTGATGCTGATATTTGGAGCTATTTGAAGTAAAATATGATATCGAAATGCTCATATTGCAGTGTCCTAAGTCGGTGTTCGGCTTTTAAAGTCTGAGGGAATGGCCAAGTTGCATCCCTTCTGGAAACAGACTGAAAGGTCTTATTTAATGTAGATTGAGGGATCAACTGAAGAGCAATGTCCTCTCTTTCGAATTTCGGTTTCGGGATGCAAGTTCCCCCTACCCAAATTAAACCCCGAAACAGACTTGATATAATATAAATCAACTGGGGTAGTCACCACACAACTTTTAAATTCTCACTTATTTGAAATCCTAGTGACACTCCTAATTTATGCCCCCTTCATTTGTTTAATCGAAATAAAATTTATACAAGACTAATAACTCATGACACTTGATAAGTATACTAACTTTTTAAAAAATCGTTAGAGTCGTTTTTGAGAAAATCAAAAAAACGAAAATCTTTCATGTAAATGTCCACTTCCGGTTTTCCGATTTCAATTGACTGATTTAATGTGCCACGCAGAGGGGGGCAGCCCTTTACAAAGAAGATAACAGATTTTTTTACAAATAATCATTTAACAAACACCTCATCAGCCGTCCAAACAAAGCGCCAGATGTTGTGGCTAATAATTTGACTAATGCATATATGGGCGCCGGTAGATCAATATCTCCAGAACAGCGGCCAGAGTGTTGGGTGCACCAACAGTGCCCCACAACTGTACAGTGCGATTAATACATTAAGATAAATAAATAAAAAGAAAACAATAAATAAATATGATAAGTAGTATAATAAAATAAATAAAAGCTTTCTGTACTCCCTCTAGCCTATATCTAGCTTAAGTTCCGAATTTCGTAGCTCTGAGACTTATGGTTGCGAAACCCAGGGGTATATACCTACATACGTACGCACTGAGCAATGGATTTTTGGTCACTTTTTGGCCTCTGAGGATCACAAAATACGGTTTTCTGTCCTAAATCCAGTTTTGAACCATTAAGCGCATACATTCCTTCCACACAAGATGTCACAAAATGAAACTAACTTTTTTCATCTCTGAGATACAAGGTCTCAAAGAGTCAGGGACCCAGACAGGCGATCGCGATACTTCACATCATACTCTATATAATTCTTCTTCTTATAGTGTCATGACCGAACGGGCTTCTCGGCTCCTCCCCACATATATCTGTGCTGAGTGTGTTTAGCTGTTTTACACAGATATACGGGACCTACTTTTTAACGCCGGTTCTAAACAGCTGGTTTGGAGAGGTTGACTATGCAATTATACTCTTGGTAGTTTGCCATTGCTTTCCAAGAGACTCAGTCTCGAACCAGCATACTTCATGACATCGGTGCGACACTTGACCACTGATCCACAGCTCTTCTCTATATCATTACATGATATATAATGTAAATGTGAAAGTAAAAATTAATTCAAAAATCTCAACATCTATCTATAGATTCATTTAGAATCATAAATTTGATTAAAGAAAATTGGTATAAATAGGGAGAAACTTATGTGAATGTCGTGTGGTCCCCATATTATTTGATTTATTATTAATTCTTAATACTTGCAGAACTTATTTCGCGTCTTTAATAAAATAAAAGCTTTTCTTGAACAGTTTTTCTCAAAGTTTTGATAATTAAATTAAAATTTCAAGCTATACTAAAGAATTTAATAAGAAACGGTCTCAGAATCTCTGTACTTGTCTAGTAATAGCGACCGTGAAGTAAATTTCCAGACCAGTAGCCTTTGATGAAAATACCGATTACAATTAAGGCGGTATAAGAATAAAAATAGGATATAAAAGTAAGACAAGAGAAGAATTCTGATAGTAAAAAAGTAATAAGAAAGTAATAAAAACGCAAAGAGGAATTGAAGATGTTAAAGTTACCCCCAACTACTATTTAAAAACTCATTTTAAAGGTTTTAATTGTGAAATCGCCACCTGACATTTGAGATATACGTCACTATAAACCTGAATCGATGTTATTCGTTTCCGGGACTAAAGTTTTCAAATTAAATTGCTTATAGAAAATTAAACATGAGCATGTTAATCAAAAAAATCAATTTTGGCACCACGTGACTTTTTACATTGGTTTCTCTCTTGAGCCGGAAAATATCATCATACCAATTTTCTACATTCAAATTACTTTAATTTGGGTTTCCCTAAGCCGTTTTGAGAAAAGCCCGTAAAAAGACGATGTTGCAAAATACCTACCAAAAATATCTTCAGCCGCCAAGCTTATGTACTTCCTGGTTCAACTTCGATTTGTACTTCCAAAATTACTGATGAAGTACTCTAGTTTCTCTAGCTTCTAGAATTCTTAAATTTCCTTAAGTTTCAAATTCCAAAGCTCTCTGCATACAAGATATGAGACTATTAAAATATTTTAATTGGAGATATTGTAATAATCATTGTGGAATTTTTTTTTTAGATTTTTCAAAAATCTCTTAATACCAACTAGCTGCAACGCCCGCCTTCTGCGGGTCTATTCCTAGTCTTTCTTGTGTACTCCTGATGATGGACTCGTAACCCAAAATATATACCTACTAGTATATCGAGATAAAACTCGAAACATATATTTATTGTTTTATTTGTTAAACCTACCTTGAAATTTTACTTACTTATTAACCTATAGATAAATTGAATTTAAGGTTTTAAAATAAAATAGGTATTCTTATTTAATAAAAAGCGTAAATTAAGATCTTAAAAAGTCCTAGAGCTGAGTGGAGTGTATATAAAAAAAGTGATATAAAATAAACTGACACGTTCTGATGTGGCCATCCACTTGACTTTACCATACAACCTGGCCCCTCTCTTATATTTAATATTTAATAAAATTATTTATAAGCATGTAGGGGGGGGGGGTTAGTTTTTGCATTTTTAGATTACTGTGTGCCCACTGATTATGTATACAAAATTTGGTTGAGTTTGGAACAAGAACCTATATACTCATTTTTTGACACTACACCCCCCTCCCCCACCAATTTTGGGCGGTTAGTTTTTCCATTTTTAGACTTTTGGGGTCGCACTGATTATGTATACAAAATTTGGTTGAGTTTGGTATAAGAGCATATATTTTCATTCTTTGACCCTACACCTCTCTTCCCCCACCAAGTTTGGGCGGTTAGTTATTGCATTTTTAGACTTCTGGGGTCGCACTGATTATGTATACAAAATTTGGTTGAGTTTGCTCAAATAGCCCAGATTTTTCAATTTTTAACCCTCCTTCCACTCGCCTTAATTTTGGGTCGATATGCACCAAAATCTAATAAGCTCTTAATCTCAATGGACCAAAACTACCTGTGAAATTTGGTTTCGATATTCACACTAGTTTTTGAGCTAGCTCGTCCACAAAAATTTGGTAACTCACAGACTAACTAACAGACATTTTGACAAAACAATTATCTCCAAAAAATATATTTTTTTTGATGTTGACTTATTAGAGCTTTTTTGTAGAGCAAAATGGCATCGTTTTGCTCAATCTTTTTAATCAAAATAGTTTGAACCGTTTTTGAGATATTTCGAAAAAAAGATGGAAAAAAACCACTTTTTCAAGCACGATTACAATACTTGACCATACCCTGTATGGTAAAGTAAAAAAGGGGATTTTCACAGAAAGAACCCTTATATTTTCTAGTAGCATAGGTTGTATATTGCATAAAACCGGAATATATACCGCAAATGAAAATTAAACAAGAGAGAAGAACATGGCCCTGAAAAAGCATACAATCTTAATAAGTGAAATGATGAAATATATATTATGCTGAAGTTGTTTTGTTCTCGACAAGTTTACTATGCATGTTTGAAGTATAGGTATACTTGACTTAAAAATAATCATTTTTATTGATTAAATTTACGTCAAAATAACTTTCTTCATCACATTTTTTTAATTAAACCACAAGCCGGGCGAGAGACGGAGAATTTTACAAATAACTTCATTGGCAATCGCTGTTGAACAAATGACTTTATTAATTAATCAATCTAAATTCTCTCTTCGCATATATGTGTAGGTTTTCGTTTGTTGACTAGAGATACTTATCTTAATGGAATAGATACAGATATATATTTCTGGTGGTAGGTATCGCCCTATCCAGAGCTTAACCCTTTGGACATTAACCTGTCACGTGCCCTCGGGCATGCAATTTAATGAATTTATGAAATTGCAAGGCAGGAAAAGGCTTCATTAGGAATTACGTGGTGTCTCATGCATAGAAGCGATTCTCTCGAGTCTCGATGACCAATTTGCTTGGCCTTGCCGGTTGATCCTCTTCGGCGAAATTGAATCTGAAATGACCATCAATGCACAATAGACTTCAAACTTGCAAAACACAACATATCCTGCTTATAACTAATGTTTTATTGTCTAAGAACCATAACTAATACCTAAATATATTTCTGATAAATAATCTATCGATCTTTAGTATTTGATTGTTTGGATTTCTAAAATTTATTTTTTAGGTATTTATTTATCGATGTTGATATAAATATTTTTTTATTTTTAATTTTTCATAAGTAAAAAACTGATGTGGCCATCCACATGACATTTTACCATACATACACCTGCCCCTACTATTATATTTAATATTTAATAAAATAATTGATAATGAATTACGAAAGATCCCACCCCTCCCTCTATGAATTTTGGACTCATTAGCATTTTATAATATCTCCTTA
This sequence comes from Forficula auricularia, assembly GCA_024734495.1. Classification (NCBI taxonomy): domain Eukaryota; kingdom Metazoa; phylum Arthropoda; class Insecta; order Dermaptera; family Forficulidae; genus Forficula; species Forficula auricularia. The sequence continues at coordinate 6,200,319 of JALMQS010000136.1, forward strand.
TAAATGAGAATCTTATATTGTAAATATCAGCGTTATTCGATTTTTGTTTAGAAATTTTATTATTTTAAATTATTTTTAAACCCGCCCCCCCCCTTTTTTTTGAATCAATTTAACATAGTGAGTCATTTTTATAATGTCATAGGGTGCATATACGAAATTTTTTACAAATTGATCAAAAAGGTCTTGGAGTTGTATTGATAGTTCTAATTTTTGAACCCCTGCCCATAATTTTAGTCACTGAAAAAAATAATGCCTCTCTTTTTGGTTATAAGATTTCTTTTATAGCAAATTTCATTTTTCTTATAGGGGCCGTCAAAAAATTACGTCATACAAATTTCAATATTTTTAGACCCAATCCCATCCCCCTGTTTCACATTTTGTCACATTTTAATTGAGCCCCCCCTTGTATTGAAGTCACTTTTATTCACTATAATTTTCAGTTTGGAATAATAATAACCTGAAATCAAAAATATATATTTTAAATTTCTTTAATTTTTTAATTTGACTTTTGTGACGTCACAATTTTTAATATTCCCGCCCCCCCCCCCCCTATCACATTTTGTCACAATTCCGAGATGCCCCCTCTCCCCTTACTGTGTGACGTAATTTATGGAGAGGCCTTAGTTTGAAAATCTTAAAATTTTAATTTTTAAAGAGCCCCCACGCCCTTAATTTTTTATTCGATTTCAATCAAAATCCAATTATCTCTTAATCTAAATATAAAGAATCTACATGTGAAATTATTTTATTTAGTACCTACCTATATTATTTAAATTTTATTTATTAGGTATTTAAATTAATTAGTGTATTAGGACACTCATCTGGGTTTACGGAGAGTCGTTGAAAAACTTTCCACTTTTACTACAGTTTATTAATAGATATAAAAGGGCACTTTTATTTCACAATTATTAACGAACAGTCTGCGTTTGTAATAATTTTCTTCTTTTATTTATTTTCCATTTTAAATAGAATATATGTATTTAAGATCTGATGTAGGTATAAATATTTTTTTTTAAATAACTTAAACAATCCAAAAGATTTAAATTTTTTTTTTATTTAAATGTTTATCTTTTGTCTCTCTCGTACATGAATGGTTTGAACAATTCTCCTCAATGCAGTTCAGTAGTCAACAAAAATACACAAAACTCGACACAGAGAAAAGACAACTACTATAGTACTTGCCCCGTTGGCTGCTCTTGACTCGAAACGAAATAAATTCGTTTAAAAGTGCAAAAACAGAGCATAGGGAAAAGACTCTCGTTACTTGATTAGATAGCAGGAATGAAAATAATTCCAGGATAAAATAAAAACAAATTCAATCTATGCCCAATTGGCCTGCCTTATAATATACTCCTGATCATAACACTGTAGGCTTGGATGTTAATGGGCTCTTAAGCTCTAATAGGTATAATATTAATATTAGAAAATTATTTTGAATCAAAAATAATGCCACAATTTTCATACGGATAGCCAAAGTGATAAAAATAATATTCTGATAAAAAGGAGGAAATGGGGAAGAATGATGGGGGAAAAAAAAATCCACAAAAGAGGAAATCAAAACTTCCAAAAAACGTGCAACCGACCAAAAAACACGAAACACCCTATCCGGGCAGTCAGCTCTTTAATCTTTCCTATCAGGCATCCCTTGGCCGACACTTGCTACTTCGACAAAAACCTCTCTCTGAATCGCAATATATGATATAAGCACAGAAATTTTTTACTCCATTCTTCTAGAACGGAAATTAAAAAATTTAGCTTAAAATGAAAAAAAGTTTTTCATTCAAGTCCTCTTATTTAAATGTATAATTAAAGTTTTGAGCATCTTTTTTTTTTGAAAATAGTTGGTAGTTTTTTCAAAAATCAGCTCGGGTTCAGATTAACCAAGATGTATTTTAAAAGAGAAAGAATTCAATCAATCTTTTTCGGACAAATTCTAAGATTTTAGTAGAAATATTTTATTATTATTTATCGTTATATTTTATTTTAATCTGATTCCTACATGTCTTCAGCAATGGTTACCAATAATAACCGTAACGTCAAAAATCCATTGTAGAATTGTTATTCCTCGACTGTTAAATGAGAATCGATCATTATTTTTGAATTAAAGTCAACATGGACTGCAAATAGCAAGTGATATCTGATTAATAATAAAGGAATAAACATATTAATATTTCAAATGAATTTGGATAAATTTTAGCAACGATCCGTCGCAGTTTATTTACTGATAACTCGGGTTCTAATTGAGCTACAAACAAGTGGGAATTTGAAAATCAAAGAGGAAGCTGTTTTCTATTACGTCGACAAAATATTTATTTCTGTTTAATATCTAATGGCACTCGAAAATAGGTCAAAATGGCCTTTTTGGTCATTTTGACTGATAGTATCTCAAAACTTTGACCTGTTATAAAAAATCTAGAAATTGCATGAGAATCAGCCGATAAAACTCTACTGGAATCCATTGTTAGGTTTACGGGTACACATTTTTGTCGACCTGGGTAATTATAATTAATCATGTGTGATTTAAATAAAAATTCAAATTTTAAAGAGGTCTATGTTTAAGCTAATTTTAATATTTTTGATTATAAGATTATAACCAAACGGATATAGGGGCCGAAATTAAATATAATAATGAAAAAGCTCGCTCTATTGAAATGATATAACGAGTATCCGATGAAGTGTATGTAACTAAAAATATAGATGGGAATTAATGAACACGAATGTCAGCCCCTATATTAAAAAGCTCTTTGTTTTTTTTTTTGTTTGGGGGGGGGGGGTCGTCAGGTGTTAATGAAAGTCATTACCTTTCGAATATTGGCAATGTATTACAAGAGCTTTGTTTAATAAGGTGTCAGAGACAAATTCGATTGAGGAGTTAAAGCTGCTGCATATGACGTCATCGATGGATGAAGGATCATTGTAGGTTAATAAGTTTACCCTTTACCAACGGTTAAAAAAGGTTTACCAATCGACATACAACTGGCCCTAAGTTAGGTCTCATCTTTGAGTCTGTGGGTAAACAAAAAGCTGTCTTGCGAATTTGAAGAATTTTGGTAGGTTTTTATTAGTTCTTTTTCTGTCTCTTTTGGGGAAGGGGTTTGTTAATTCTTCTTTCCATTTAGAGATAGGAAAAGCAAGGGTTGGTTTTGAAATTAGGCTGGAATAAGGAAATCTCTGCGTTACTAAGGTAAATATTTTAAAATATTTTTCCCTTTTTTACTTTATCCAATGCGAAGCATGGGGGAAGTATTGTAATCGGTCTCGAGGATTGGAATGAGATGGGTGATGGGGATTGAAGGAAGTAAGAGAGATTGAATGACCAATCGACTTGATTGGGGAATAATGGAATTGAAATAATTATCGGAAAAGAGTTTTTTTTTATCTAATTAGATTTTTCCTCTTATTAAAAACAAGGACTAAAGATGAATAAGGACACTCGATGGTGGAGAAGTAATCTCCGGAATCGAAGCAAAAATACAATGTATACATTAATTAATGTAAAATAAATTGGTTTAATAAAAATTCATAAAAAAAAAATTCTCGAGGATTGAAAATGAGATGGGTGATGGGGATTGAAGGAAGTAAGACGAGACTGAATGACCAATCGACTTGATTGGGGAATAATGGAATTGAAATAATTATCGGAAAAGAGTTTTTTTTATCTAATTAGATTTTTCCTCTTATTAAAAACAAGGACTAAATATGAATAAGGACACTCGATGGTGGAGAAGTAATTCCCGGAATCGGAAGCAAAAATACAATGTATACATTAATTAATGTAAAATAATTGGTTTAATAAAAATTAAAAAAAAAAATTCTCGAGGATTGGAATGAGATGGGTGATGGTTTTAAAAATCCGATTAGTTGACCTCAGAGCTCCAGCAGACGCTCTTGCATTAAGCCAATTGCAAGATGCTCCGGCTTTTGTTCAAATGCAAACGCAAGAATCCATTACAAGTCTCTTGGGAAAGGTCAAAGGTATTCTCAAGTTACTCAGTGATCCCACTACATCACGGCTTCATAATGCCAAACATACACCAAGGTGAACTTAACACTTTTGTATTTATAATAGATTTTAAATTGTAAAAGAAAAATATGACCATAATCGGGTAGCTTATTTTAGCATATTTAGATATCTCGTTAAATTAAATTTTTCTCAGTCACCAATATAATGCGGAGACAGTTGTATACAAATAGTGACAAGTGCGATAAGGGCTTCTTAGTTTTTTTTAACCGACTTCAAAAAAGGAGGAGGTTATCTATTCGACTGATTTTTTTTTTGTGCCACCGCTAATTGTGAACCGATTTTGAAAAAAAATTTGCATTGGGTTCAGTCTACCTTCCGATTGGTCCCATTTTTTTTTCATAGGTATTAGACCTTTTTTGTTAGGTTTGTTTAGGCCTAACTTCTTTGTTTATGAACCGATTTCGATGATTCTTTTTTATTCGAAAGGGGTATCTTAGGGATGGTGTCATATTAATTTGGTCAAGTTCTGATGATATGATCACTATTAATAACATCACTAAAAGAGAAAAATAAAATAATTTTAAGAAAAAATAAAACCGACTTCAAAAAATTAAATGCAACAAATAAAATACACTAAAAGGTATAAAATAATTATTATCTTATTTAGTTACAACTAAACGACGAAATATTAACATGAAATTACTTTTTGATGTCGGTACCAAACAAACTATACCTATAAGCGAGCATACCTTCCAAACGTACTAAAAGTAAGATCCGTCGAGTGCGATTCATAAAAGGTATATGTTTGGCACCGACTTCAAAAAGTAATTTCATGTTAATATTTCGTCGTTTAGTTGTAACTAAATAAGATAATAATTATTTTATACCTTTTAGTGTATTTTATTTGTTGCATTTAATTTTTTGATGTCGGATTTTATTTTTTTCTTAAAAATTATTATCTGTTATCTAAACAAATTATTTTTAAAAACAAACAAGACAGCCTTCCTCTGCTTTGCGGATCTAACGAAGGCCTTTGATCGGGTTCAGCTGCAGGTAGGGTTGCCAGACGTCTGGTTTTCTTAATGTTTGTCCGGTCAAGAAAATCTGGGTAAACCGGACAAATGATTGTCTGGTTTTAAAGAAAAAAATCTAAGAAAACGAAATTTCAAGTGAAGCTAATGCTAATTACATTGAGCTATATTTGTATTTCACTCATAACCTTATAGATTCTTTTCAAGAAATTATTAGAGAAACATACGACATCAGCATATAATCTAGCATAACATAATGTTGAAATTTCGGGACACTATTTCAAAGAAAATAGAAGTGACAAACATTTCGGAATGAAGAGTCCATACGGCTATCTTATTAGACCATGAATTCGAAGAATTTACTAAAAACGCTACAAATGTTTACAAAGAGCACTAGCTTATATTGAAAAGTGGTACTCGTGTATATTTTTGAAAGATTAAGAAGAAGAAGAAGATGATTTAAAAAAATAATACCTCTTCCACTATTCTTTCATAATTGCTTAGAGATTTTAACATCAAAGGGAAGCCCACAACAAATTAAAAAATTTCATCTAATAACATGCTTATTAATGTAACTTTTAATGGCTTGGTCCGTACTGGTATGTTTATTTATAATGGAGCATAAAATGCATTTGCTTGTTTCCATTAATTTTTATTTATTTAAGTGATTAATCCAAATACTTCGAGAACTCCATATCACCCCTTACTCAGTGGATACTACTAGCTCACCAAAAAGACCAATATATCCACTGAGGTAAGTGGATGCTCGAAGGCCCTCAAAATATTTGCACTAATCACTTAAATAAATAAAAATTACTGAAAACTAACAAATGAATTTGATTCATCCTCCATTATAAACATGCTTATTATAATTTAAAAAACCTATTTAATAGTAGGTTCTCGGCTCGAAAAGGGGCACAATTTTTTTTCATAAACACTTACGTTTGGAGATTTGGCTCGATTTTTTTTTCTACTGTTAGAATTCGAACACCTGCGGATCATCAAATCAATAATGCAAAAATTAAATTTTCTAGTTTTAATACTTTAAAAGCTGCATGCCTATGTCAAACGTGAAAGACTGATAGACAGCAATGTCTTAAACTGATGGTGCGTTTACGTTGGAGCTTGTGAAAATCGATTAGATTCACTTTATGTTTCCTATAAATTTAATGAAAACTTTATAAAATTAGGGATTCTCAAAAAGAAATAATTTTTCAAGCGCTATAATGCTAAAAATTGCACAAAAAATGGGCAAATTTTCTAGCCTAAGGCTTCTTTTGGTACGGAATCCTAAAAATAATAGGGAATTTGGTTTTATCTATATATTATTTAACTATAGTACAATTATACTAGATGAAGGAGGAGGTATCAGCCAAAGATGGAATCACCGGGTTCAATAAAACACCTTAAATAAGACGTTTCGGCCTGAATTTTATTTGGCCATCTTCAGTCAATTAGGCTAAAAAATTTTTTTTTACAAATAGATGTTAATTGATATATTTTTTATACAAGTTGACCAAGTTGGTTGTTTAGTCTTACAGTTATACACAAAATGCGGTACACATATGTGATCGAACCAAGCCTTGTCAAAAATAAAAATTCTTTTAGCTTCATGCGAATTTATAACGTGCCTGGACCCAAAAGTTTCAGAATGAAAGTAATGAGTTTATATAAATTTTTTCTATATATTACATTATAATTAAGGGGGGTCAGATAGGCTAGTCGGTAGCGTATCATCATGCTAACCAAGAGGACCCGGGTTCGAATCCGACTCGAGGCATTCGGCTAAAATCTGACCGCCGGGGTAGAGACAAAATTTAAAAAAAATATATAGTATCGTAAATTGGCTTATGGTTAGAAGGGCCGAAAAGCCAAAAAAAAACAAACAAAAAAAAAAAAAAACATTATAATTAAATATTTGACCCTTATGGGAGGTCATCATAAATCTCATCATTATTTATTTACAAACAAAAGTCCAAATTAGAATTTAATTACTTTTAAATCCCAGAATGAAGCTGGATTGGAGAGGGACACCAATCGACTTGATTGGGGAATAATGGAATTGGAATAATTATCGGAAAAGAGGTTTTTTTATCTAATTAGATTTTTCCTCTTATTAAAAACAAGGACTAAAGATGAATAAGGACACTCGATGGTGGAGAAGTAATCTCCGGAATCGAAGCAAAATACAATGTATACATTAATTAATGTAAAATAATTGGTTTAATAAAATTTTAAATCCCATGCATTTTTTCCATTCAATCAATTCTTATCAAAAAATCTCAAAAAAGGTTTTTATATATTAAGATTAAGAGAGCAACTGTTGGCTCATATCACACAAGATAGATGTGTAAATATTGGATAGAAACATACAATCTCTTTTAAAATTGATAGCCTTTTCACCTGCTATTTTTATATATAGCATTTCGGCTATGGTTCTTCTATAGTAATTATCAATCTTGACCAATATTCGCATATTATCTTAATCAAAAGTATGACTATGTTCAGCTGCATGGGTGGAGAGTGCTGTGTTGTTCCTTTTTTTTTTTTGAACACTTAATTTATGTTCATATACCCTAATTTTTAGTGAACGTGAACTTTGCCCTATATAGGTGCTAGAATTTGGTGGACAATCTAGACAGTTAATTTGATAGACAATATTATAACATAATTCTCTAGGGGTTGGATCTTTATTATTAAATAAAAATTGAATATTGTCTATATTTTTGTGGGCAATGTTGTAAATTTTAAAAAGTTTTCTTATTTTTTCGGATATGCCGTGGATATAAGCAACAGAATAGTATGGTCCGACTTGGTTATTTGAATTACTATTATTATTATTTGTTAAAATGTTAACATTGTTATTTAAATTATTTTGTTTAGTTGAGAATTCTCTGATTGTCCTATTAATAATGTGCATAGGGTAGTTATTTGATACAGCCATATCTATGTAGTTCACAATATTTTTCCGCCTAAACTCATCATCACACAAAATAAAAATTCTCCTCAAAAAATAGTTCAGACTATTGATCTTATATAGGAAAAGTATGTTGGAGAGGTAGTTGGATATCCTTCCACTATTTGAAGCCTTTTTATATATATCAAATGATAGTGAGCCATCGCTTTTCTTTATTATTTCCAAATCCAAAAACGAAATCCTATCGTCCCTCTCTACCTCAAAAGTAAATTTGATATTTGGATGGAATTCATTAAAACCCCTAAGGATTGTTGAAATAGAGCATTCAGGCACACAAGCGATAGAATCATCGACATATTGCAAATAAAACACCAAACCCAGAGGTTCCACGCATTGATGGTAAAACTTTCTTATTACAATTTCTGCAGCAATTGGACTTAAGGAACCCCCATAGGGAGTCCTCTTAACTGTAAATAAATTTTGCCACGGAAACTGAAATAGTTCCTAAATAGACAAATATTCAAAGCTTCTTTGAATTTAGTCAAAGGCATCAACGTAAATTCACAAATTTCACCCCAATACTCCTCAACGCAGAGCAAAAAAAAAGTCTAAAGGGATGGATGTAAACAAACTCTCAACATCAAAAGAAATCAGGACTTGTCCCCGGGGTACGATAATATCTTTTAGTCTATTTTTCGTTGGAATGGAACACTTTATAATTATCGTTTGCCGTGAGGCATTGCAAAATACTGGCTATATACTTTGATAACTCAGAATTAACATAATTTACCGTGGAGACTATCGGTCTATATGGATGGTCAGGGTAGGTGCTCTAATGTATCTTGATGACAGAGTATATTTTAGCTAAGGTGGTATTTTTGGATTCAATTTATTGTAGGTCTTTCTATCAATTAAATCATCATTTAGGCAACCTGTCAAAAATTCTTTAATTTCACCTTCTAATCGGCTTATTGGTATATGTTTAATTTCCTCATATGTATCTTTATCCGATAAGAGAGATATCATATTGTTATTATATGACTCAGTGTTAGTAATAACCGAGACTTTTGATTTATCCGATTGGGTAAACGTTATTTGAGGGTTGGATTTTTTATATCTGATAGTCTTAGCTATATCTGAAAGTATAGACCTGTTACCATTTTTACATGCATCATTTATATTATTGTTATTATTTTTATTTCTAAAGTTGGTGAAAATGTTCGCTACCTTAGATCTTAGTAGGGTTTTTTGACAATCATCGAATTCTCCAAATCTGACTACATACTCGCAATCTGTTAGGCTTTTTATAAAATTACCATTCAGTTTACTTATATTGATGGGTTCTGGTGAGAATTTGGGTTCAAAATTCAAAGTATTCAACACATAGTCTGGTATATTTTCATTAGTCAGATTGACAACTCTATTTGTAACCGGTTGACTTTAGTATAGTACAATTATCAATATAATGAAATAATTGTCAAATGAACATAATTCAAAAATAAAATTTGTTTCTGGTTTTCATTCAATTTTTTTTTCTTTTTAAGATATATTGATCACCCTGTGAATGAACTAAAACAAAAACTAACAATCGAAGAAAAAATGAATCAAAGTCAACAACTTGTTAAGGAAAAACGCCAGGAATATTTAAATCGGGTGTTAGATTATAAACCCAAATTGAAATTGATTATCGAAAAGACAAAAGAACTTCAAGAACAGTAAAGACATACATACATATATTTTATTTATTCATATATTAATTTTTTACATAGAATCTATATTTGCTTATATTTAATATTTTTTTTTCAGATTCAAAATGATATTTCAAAGAAATATAAAGGTCGGCCTGTAAATTTAATGGGAGGAATCAATGCTACAATATATCCAATGATATATTGTAATAAGAAATTGCAAAGGGAGGCAGATTAGAGAAAAAGAAGGATAAATTAGTATTTGTTTAATTATAGCTAAATATAGAGATCATTAAAAGTAAATTGTAGAAAGAAAAAAAAAGAAAAAAAGATAACTTAATATAATTTTTTAATAGAATTGAGATTTGAATTCAAACAGGGAGTGGAGCGCGGCACGGACGGGGGATGAACCTCTTAGGAATTATTTAGGTGTATTTTCCTTTTGAAATAAAAACAAATAGTGATATGAATAATTTGAAAACCGCTGCTTGAAGGAAACAGGAGAAGTTAAGAGGAGAAAGACGGACGGTGGGGGACAGCTCGAGGAGTCCTGGATGAGAAGAGACGATAGAAACATCTCACGAGGCTCTCAAAAAAAAAGAAACAGCAGTCTTTGATCATACCTCGAGATATATATATAACACATTACAACAACTGAGACAGTCGTTGATGATACCTCACCACATACATATTCTCACGAGGCGTTCATTGAAGGAGGTCCATGAACACACACCTATAGATATAAAAGCACACAACGCAACTCCTAGGCGGTGATCAAGGAGACACCTCACTACACACATTGATAGCCATCGCCATAGCCGCCCGGCGAGGAGTCACTTCCACGCGGTCCTAGTGGCGTTAGTCCAGCTTACACGACTCGGCCCGTACCCAGCTTTCGTGGATAACACGTATCTACACATATATTTATATCGGCTCCTCGATACAAACCTGATCGAAGGCGCCTATCTCGTGCAACCAGACACCGAGAGATTGCCATCAACGAGACTGGATACCAGGAGAGCAAGTCCTCGAGTCCAGCAGATTGCAAGATAATATTATACAGCCTCTATCACAAGGAGAATAACCGCCATCTTGTATTTCTCATTAACCCATTTCTATATCTGCTGATATCAAGCGGCGATTAAATAAATTTACATTATCAACAATAAATGATTCTAACGTGATCTCTATTATTATTGAAAATTACTAAATCCCACTTTTCCATCCAATTTCCTTTTGTTTTTTTAATTTTTGTTTCAATTTCCTTAATCCATTTTTTTTTTATTTTTAATTTCACAGTAAAGAATAGTAAATAAATTAATAGTAAAGTCAGTCAATTTAATTAAAGATTTTAAGCATCAAGAGAGTTTACCCTGAGTTTACACCCACCAACTAAATATAAAATAGCCCTCCAACAATCAGATAAACCTTATACCCACTGCAATGTGATTTAAAATAATATATATTTCTTTATGATTCGAAGTTTTTTTAAGCTTTAACCAAGGATTTGTGTTCAAAAAAATTAATAATTTTTTTAGAAAATAGACCCTATGGTCTCTTTTCAACTTATCAAATTTTGTAAGGCTAATTCAAATAGGATCAAAAATGTCCTATAATCCCAAACAAATTTTATCAACCCTTGAACTTAATACCTGGTTAAAACAAAAAAAAAACATGTAAAATAGAATTATTTTGATTAATATGTTAATTTTTATAAAATCCATTATATATAAATATGTAATTATAAAAGAAAATATAAACAAACTTAAAATATCTAATTGAAATATCAAAACATGTTTGTTTTTATTTAAGAACTCATTAAATCAGATTTTACTTTATCATACCCCTATGAAGTATTGTAATCGTGCATGAAAAAAGTGTTTTTTTGTTTCATATTTTTGAAATATCTCAAAACAGCTGAAACTATTTTGATAATAAACGAACAAATTCTCAGCGATTCGGTCTAGAATAAAACCATAGGTATATAATGAACATCGACAAATTTATATTTCAATAAATATTAATTATTTTCTCAAAATCTCTATTAAGGTAGTTCTTTCACAAATGCAAAAATTCAATATGTCTTTGAAACTTGGAATATAAGTCATTAAAAGCATAATACACATACTGTTAAAATTTGAAGACGATTTACCACACCAAACATGATAATTGCAATTAAAAAATGACATTTTTAACATAGGGTAGATAGGGAAAGGGTGGGGATATGATCATTATTTTATTTTTTTCATTGAAGGACTTTCACCATCTTGATGAAAAACTAATATTTGTTAGAATATATATTCGGAGTAACTTAAAAAAAATAGAAATTATTTACCACGTAGTTTTGATAAAAAACAAAAAAAAAACATATTTGGGCGATTATTTTTAGTGAAGGGGATATAAGCACAATGACTTGGAAACGATCCGGCAAGTATGTGTTTATCCATATAGAGATTTCGTAGTGTGATTGGACAGTCACGTTAAAAAAACATAACCTAAAATTTTAGTTCTATTCATATTTATAGAGTGGTTACGAGGATAAAACTTTTTGTGTGGATTGTCGCGAAAGAACTACCTTAAGTGTTACTAAATTTTTTGTACGCTCTAGCTCAAAAAACAATCAAGGAATCAAAAGAAAATTTTATATTTAGATATTTTATTAGTTATTTAATTAGATTTTGGTTGAAATCGGATCAAAATTTTATATAATAGTGAGTGTAAAAAATTTGATCTCTGTCGAATATCAACTGAAACTTGAAACTAAGGAGTGTAATCCTACTATGTCCCGATGGGGGGATTTAAGTGTATGTTTCAGTAATGAGATGACCACATCACATATTTTTTCTTACCAATATATATGTTTTATTTTTCTATGCTTTTTATTTAACTTGATTCTCTGCCTGTTTATCTTAGTCGAATGTTGCAATTGAATTTTCACTTAACTGTGGAGCCGATTTTCTTGAAATTTTACGATGATAGTACAATCTTTCATCAATTTTAGAAATTAATTGAAAACAGATAATTGAAACATAGGAGTGTAATTGGGCTATAATCGGCTCTTACCGTGAATCATTTCTAAGTCTTTCCATAAGAAACGTGGGGTAACGTGAAACCTTCTGATAATGGCTTGATAATGGTCGTCTTCGATTTCTTTACCTCTTTAAAAGTTAAATTTGCGCTAAGGTCTTATTATCTTATAATTATAATTCACTTATAAAATAAAATTAAAATATTGATCATTTTGGTTTAAAAACATTTTTATTAGTAATAGTATGAATTTTATTTACATTTTGTTTCAGAGGTACATTTAATGTTCTTAGTTGTTAATTATACAATTGTATATATATAAATAATATCAAAATTGTTGAATAGGTTAATCAAACTAATATATAAATTCACTGGAGAGGCCAGAATTCCAAGAATGAGGTCCGGTCTAGAAAATGTCTGGGCTTTTTCAATAAGGAGACATGATCTGGACAAAGAATTCAGTCCGCACCCCATTAAGCCTCCTGGCTACACGATGTATATTATATGTAATTATAATTTGTATTATCTATTATGCAATGTGATTTAAATATTAAATTTTTTAATTTTATGACTCTCTTGCAAATATATTCACTTTGAAAGTTGTTTTTCATAAATAAAAAAAAAAGACTTACAAGATCACATGTTTAATAGAATTTTAATAAATCTATTCAATAGTACCCCACTGGATGAAGTGCCCAAATTTGAGGTGATATTCTTAGGGATTAATTTAACTTTTGTCTCAACAATTTTTAGGATTAACTGGTTTGGCTCCCGATGCCTAGATGTGTTGGAATGTTGCATCCTCATTGAGATGAACTATTTCATTAGTTGGGATCCTTCTCTTGGGAGTTGTAATAAAGAAAACTATGTCCAGTATAGGTGTGGTTTTTTCTTTCAACCTTTTGAGTTCTCTCAAATAAATCCAAAATTATCCTTCTGGAGTGTTTTAAAAAAATATCTACATTGACAATTGATCTATCTGGAGATCATCAAACTACGAGGATAAGTCAAAAATTACCTACACTTTTCGTTCTACAACTTTATTAATCTAAGTTAGGAGGCGGACGCATGCGCATGCGTTGAGTTGGCCTGTCTGTGGTCACGTGTGCGGAATTTAATTACGATCGCGTCAGTTGTCGTCTAGCTACAACAGCATATGTATGTCAGCTCCTCTATCAGATTGCACCAAAGAGGAGCAACGAGGAGTGGTCAGAGGGCTTGAAAGGTGCTGAAATTCACCGGAGACTTTTGTCACAATACGGGGAAAGTGCTTTATCTCGTAAAAGCGTTTTTTTATGGATCGAAATGTTTAAAAGTGGCCGAACGAGCTTAACACAAAAAGAGGGAACTGGGCGACCGTCAACTTTGAGACGCTTTGAGACCCTGGACCCTCTCCACAGTCCAGATCTCGCTCCCTCAGACTTTCATCTCTTTGGACCGCTCAAGGAAGCTTTGAGAGGTCGTCGATTTGCCTCAGACATGGACGTTCGGGATGCGGTGCAAAAGTGGCTTCATGACCAACCCAAAAACCTTCTACCAGGAAGGCATCCGGAAGGTTGTGGCTCGCTGGACCAAGTGTGTTACTAAAGATGGAGACTATATCGAAAAATAATGTATCTGTTGTACACCTATCTTAGTTTAATAAAGTTGTAGAACGAAAAGTGTAAGTAATTTTTCACTTATCCTCGTACATGCTCAATTTCAAATTTTTAGCTTTAACAAACAAAAAATCAGTAGACAGATAGTTAATGAGGTCTCATCATAAGATTTCTGTTTATTACAATTGCTACGGAACCATGAGAAGAAATTACAAAAGAGTGAATTTACATGCAAGTGAATCGTAAAATAATATAATACAATTATAGAAATAATCCTAAAGGAATATTTTCTTGATAATTTTATGGCATTATTTTGTATTTAAATTATTATATAGGGTTGGGTAAGATCACTCAAATTCGAAAAATATTAAATTCACTCCTTTTTTTTCCCCAAGCACATTCCCCAGTAAAATCGGCAGTTTAATAAAGTATATTAGGACCAAATTGATAAGACTTTCTTGGGATAAATTTATAGTTATTCAATAAAAGGATGATCCACTTGGAAAAAATCACGAGATTATCTTCTACTGAATTAAAGCTTGTTTTGGATGGTTTTTATGGTTTCTAGGATTGCATTCATCCCCTCGGGATTGAACCTGAGTGTCAAAAAGCAATCCTGGCCATGATAATCTCGTGATTTTTTCCAAACAAGTCGAATCTACTTCTCTCGGCAAATTGAAGTTTTATATTCATTTTGGGTGACTCACTGTTGACCATTTCAAAACATCGTATATATTTATAGAAATAATATATTTCATTTGTTTTTAACTTCATAATTAGTTAATTTCATATTCATACATTATACTAGTACAACATTTTAAATTTCTTTGCAATAAATATTGTAATAATTTAAAGATAACTTTTTGCATCACACCAGAATATTTTTAACTGGAAAATTCTCTCGGGATGAACCATCTTTGGTAAAATTAGAAAATTTTATTGTATATTCACTATGTTTCGGCTTCTAATTCTGAAGTTATTTTCAATCTCTCTCTGCCTTCTTCATCCTCGAATCTTAGAATATTCAAGTACTTTAAGACACGGATACACAAACATCATCCCTTCCCCTGAACACTTTTGTTTTTATTTTGTAAAGCTTAAGTCTGTCATAAGCTTTTTCTTTAATGACATTGATTGAACACCTATAGGTAATGCATGATCAGAGCTGGGCACAACATCGTTAATCGTTAATTAACGAAGTTAACAAATTGCTTAACGATTTAACTTTTAAGTTAAACTAAAAAAATGTTAACCGTTTTCTTAACTTCCGTTAACTTTAGTCCATTTCATTGGAAGGTTATGGAAGCAAAGATTGAAGAAGCTCTGCATAAAGAAAGAGATTCAAACGAAAAGGATAATGTTAGCATTAGTGGAAGTAGCAATAATGAAGAAGATTTTTTTCAACAGTCTTATTCAGATTGAAGAAAGGGCCAAAGGCCACAAATCTCTGGAAAACAAAGCTCAGAATTTGGTCAGAACTTGGCTGGACTCAAAGTCAAAAGACATTTACAGATGGTCCATTTCTAGAAAAACCGGTTTTAATAGAATTGTCTATTAAATATAAGATATAACACTGCTATTCCATCTAGCGCTGCAGTTGAGAAGAAGAAAAGATGTTTTACGGGCGAAACGATCATCGCTGTCGGATGACAATTTTAATATGCTAATGTTTTTGAAAGGAAACATGCACCTAATGCAACATAATGATCAATAACTGATTGCTGTTTTTTGCAATAGGTGCATATGTTTCTGTGTTTTCTTCCTAAAAGTATTAAATACTTAATTTAACTAAATTATTTGTTTTATTTAACTCTGTACCACTGTACCAAAGCCAAGTCTCATTTTATTATCTTTAATATACATAGGTATAGGTAATGTTTAAACATCAGAACAACTTTTAGGTGGTTAACTTTTAACGGATAACTTTAAATTTGTGAAAAGTCAACGCTTTAACGATTATCGAAATTAACTATTTGAGTAGCGGATTAACGATTATGGAAGTTAACTTTCGAATTAACTGTGCCCAGCTCTGGTCATAATTGACTCCTGCATTGTGAAAATAAGACGAAGAAATTTCAGTGGTTATATCGTAAGTGAAACTACTTGTGAAGCGAGTTTTAGTTTTTAGAAATCATAGGGATAAACGAGATGGAAAAATTGGTTTTATGACTCTATATCATTTTCACAAAAGAAAAAAAATTTATCAATACATCGATTTAGACAGCTTAGGAGAGCTGAGTTCACTTTAAATTTGTTTATTATTATCTGAAATTCAGAAAACCGAAACGTCATAAATTAAACTAGAAAATTTAATTAATGTTATAATTTCACCATGTGTTATCAGTACAACTCAAAATAATTTTCCGTTTCCTCCAGTTCAGGTTGACGACAAAGCATCAGCATGAGTATTATTTATTTATGAGGATATTTACTTGAACTTGATAATAATGTATGAACATGATTACACTTAACTATTTATAATATATATATACAAATTGTTTATACAGATTTTTTTTATTTTATATTATATACTCGTATATAAGAAAGATGTTATACTATTATAATACATTATAACTTTGGTAAAAGAAAATTTATAATTTTTGATAATATATAAATTTTGACTTAATTTATTTATTTCTAAACTAAAAATTACATGGATGCCCACTTCATCTTTAGTCCTTCAAATTGGTTTATCCAATTCGAGCAACTCAGTTAAAGCTATAAGGGCATTATCACAAAATTGAGAAATGAAACTTCTCATATCATGAACACGTTCTGGAGTAATCGCCAAGGACTGGATGTACAGACTGCTTTGCTTGTAGGACAGGGAAAACGTCGAAGACATTCTGCCAAGGCGCGGTCGCATTCGCAAAGCCTCTGCGCGCAAGATCCGCTGCCGCCCCATTCGCCGTGGTCTATTGCTAACAACAGATTCGAGATTTCAATTTTCAATTAGCAACATTAATCTCATCAAAAAGATAACAATTAAACATAATTTTTAAGGAGTTAGGTTCTAGGAGTGTCGGTTCTAGGTGAAACATTTTAAATAAGAATGAATTAAAATGCTAGGTAGATTTCACATAAATAAAACGAATATTATGTGAAATCTACCTAGAATTTTAATTCACTTACACTTAAACATTTTTTTCTTTAAAATATTATATTACAACAATTGAGTTTATCAGGACTATTTTTAATTTACTTGGACGCCTGCCTCCCAAGCCTAATATTGAATTCAACCAAAAATTTTCAATTTTTTTTGAATGATAGTTTCATATAGTCCGTGGCGTTAGCGTAAAAACATTTCACTTCCGGCAACCAGTATGAAATTTTGTACAGTACTTATACACATATCAAAGAACAATAAACTACCGGGAGACAATCGATCTGACCTTTGGATCTCCTGTGATGACGTCATCAAAATGTCCTGAGCGAATAACTCAAAAAACGGTCCATATTTTGTAAATAATAGTCCTATAGTAAATTAAAGAGGACAAAATTTCGCGTCAATTAAAAAAGAAAAAAAGAAATTTGGTTAAGTAGTTCGATTTTTATGGGGATCCAAAAAATAGCCCCCCGGATCACTTGAATATCCCAATAACTCGCACTTTTTTCGATTTTTTCCCATTTTGACCTTGAAGGAGCACGTTTTCGAAAAAGAGCATTATATACATTTTTAAACTAGATTAAATTTGCTACAATTGAAACAAAGTTTCATCTTAATTGGATAATGGTAACCAGTGTCGCATTTTGAAAAACTGAAATTTTTTGCAAAAAATCGCAGTTTTCCCTACATAAAATAAAAACTAATCATCCTAGAAACTTGATTCTTATCTCATTCTCTAGGAAATTTTGTTGACTTGAGCGTTTACTTAAACCACTTTTTTGATTAAACTCTTAGATTTATAGATATCCAGCATTTTCCGAACAGGATATGAACCGAATTCTCAAAAGTGTCATTTAAAATGTAAATCTAAGAGTTTTATCAAAAAAGTGGTCCAAGTAAACTTTCAAGTCAACAAAATTTTCTAGATAATGAGATTGAAATCAAGTTTCTAGAATGAGTGGTTTTCATTTTATGAAGGAAAAACTGCGATTTTTTGCAAAAAATTGCAGTTTTTCAAAGTTTCAACCTCATTGCGGCACTGGTTACTATCATCCAATTAAGACGAAACTTTGTTTTTATTGTAGAAAATTTAATGTAGTTTAAAAATGTATATAGCAGTCTTTGTCGAAAACATGCTCCTTCATGGTCAAAATGGGAAAAAATCGAAAAAAGTGGGAGTTATTGGGATATTCAAAAGTGACCCGGTGGGCTGTTTTTTGGATCCCCATAAAAATCGAACTACTGGACCATTTTTTTTTAATCGACGCCAAATTTTGTCTTCTTTAATTTACTACTATAGGACGGTTATTTACAAAATATGGACCGTTTTCGAGTTATTCGCGGAGGCCATTTTGATGATGTCATCACAGAAGATCCAAACGTCAGATGGATTATTATCTCCCGGTGGTTTATTGTTCTTTGATATGTGTACGAGTACTGTACAAAATTTCATACTGGTTGCCGGAAGTGAAATGTTTTGGTGTCTTTTTGTCGCTAACGCCACGGACTAATAGGATGTTTGTTTTCATAAATCTTACCCTACTTATATTTAATTAGACTCTTTCATTAAAAAAGTAGTAATTTTCTTAAAAATATGCATTTGAGAATTTCTTAAAGAAGGACTTATCAAAATATTTCGAGGAATATTGGCCGGGAAAAAATTATCTTATCGAGCAGATTCTTTCCATTCCAATTTCTCGCTTCATTTGGTGTTTAGAAGCCTACGAGACAAACTTCGACATAGAAATGAAGCCGCTCAAAGGTAAACAACCCTTAATAAAACTACCCTTACATTATTTATAATATTCTTATATATATTATATTGATTTCATAGAGATTTCTAAGACACGAATTTCGTATTGTGGTCTTTTTGAGTTAGGCCGGTCGTCCACTTGAAGCGACAACGCGCTGGGGAGATGAAGCGCGACAATAAGCGAATACTCTATTTTCTAAATACTACTACTAATATTACTCGACTCCAATTGCTAAATGTCGCGCTTCATCTCCGTAGCGCGATTGTTGCTTCCAGTGGACGACTGTGGTTGGCCACATCGCGTTGTGCGCAATGAGCGTTTTCGTTCTTTGAGCCTAACATATACACTATATTTATTTTTTTTCTTCTTGTTAGTTTTCACGAAGGCCCGGGTCAATAACCCTAGTTGGAAATCATCGCTAACCTATAAGTAAATCCTTTTATTCTAATTTCATCTATTAATTTTTCCTCTGGCACATTTACTGTATATTTTCTGCAATCCTCTTGGAAGCCTAAATAAACATAATGCTATAGAATCGAATTCTAGCTGATGAAGTCCAGCAGAAAAAACTATAGAATAAAATTTTACGCCTTCATCACAAAGACTACACAAATTTTCTTAAATAAATATTTTTTTTTTATATAATATACTATATATAAATATAAATCGAAAGGAGAAATATTTTCAGTTTGAATTTAATAAAATTGTATAAAAGTAATAAAAAGCTAACGAAAGATAAAATTTTGTTCTTATTATATTTTAATGAAATTTCTAATAAATGTTTCAATAATATCTTAATTTGTGAAATTCATTGCGTTTACGCATCGAAGATTTTTATTGTATTTCTTTTTTATCTTTCACCTTGTCTAAATCAATGCGGAAATTGCGATATAGTAGATTAAATATTACATTCTTCGTTGGATTAATTACATTAAATAAGATACTTTCACGAAATTACAAGATTTATTATAATGGATTTAATTTGATGAATCTTTTAATTTATCACGATATATTTTCTAACGTTAGAGAGTATAAAGATATCGTATTTATGATTATTATCTTGAAATTTAGCGGTAGCTTGGAATTATTTCGATTTCGATCTGGCATTGTCAAACATGATTTTATTATTTAATGCATTTTAATAATAGTCTGGGCTTGTTTAGAACTATCATCTACAAGGAATTCTAATATCATTATTTAGGCCATAAACAAATGGAACTTCTCAGGCTAGAGATAAAACACGCAAGCATACGAAATTCTAGTTTGATAATCTAAGTTGGGTAACGTATTTTTTTATTAAATAAAAAATAATAATAATAAATCGGCAAAGTGCAACAGTATTCGGAGAATTTCGTACTTTATAACTCTCGAGATATCAAATTAGTTATTGTTTGTTGATAAGGAGGGAATGAATGAATTTATGAGATTTTTTCATAGTTTCATGTTACACTGTTTCTAACAGGTTCAAAAACACCTCAAAAGAGCCCCTTTGGAACTCTTCCACACCGTCATTTAAAATTGAAATAAATTGAAAAAAGTTCCGTTTTTCTTTTGAACGAAATTCTAAAAATTAAACGCCTCTATCATGTAGTCATTCATCTGAGAATTTTGACTCAAAGAACCTTCCCTAGTAGCAAAATATTTCAAACTATATATTAACTATATAGATTTTCGAGATCTTTTTATAGTTTTTTATAGAGAATTAAATTTTCTACAAAATTCATATTCAGAGATTGTTAGGAAAAATTCTCGGAAAAATTGAATAGTTTGTATAAAATATCTAAAATTTAAATAATTATTTAATTTATATTCTGAAAATTTGAACAGTTATTTACAATATAATTGAAATAAATTAAATAATTCCTATAAATTATTTTTATTTATTTATATAAATTCACTAGACATTTTCGGTCACAATTGGTTTACCATACATGGAAATTAATTAATCTGTGACCAATAAGATAAAATAAAATAATTTATCACTTAAAATATACTTTCTAGACCATTTAACTACCTAAAGAATTTTTTGGGGTAGACCTAAAAATAATGGTTGAAAAAAAATGTGTATTATTTGCAAATTCCAAATACTCCTTAGCTTGCTTCGTCATTTAACATAGAAACTATTATTTTACAGCAACTAAAATAATTTTACCTGAAAGTTAATACATTAAATTACTTTCATTAATATTTACAGATTTTTAAATCAAAGACTGTATAACATATTTATGAATATTTATTTAATGAGATTTAAAAAGATCTATTCAAGGGTATGCTACTCAATGAAATACGCAAATTTATTTGTCACATTTGACGATTGGATAATCTGCGAGCCTTTAAATTTTATTTCATACCGAATTTCATGATTTTAGCTTTAGTGATTAAAATTCACGTAATTAGTCCCTGAAAGATACCATTTGTTTTTCCGCTGCAGTTTCGGTTGTCTAAATTCAGGCGTTGCCATAAAGTGCTGCCCTCTCCTGACTCTTTTTTCGTTAAAACTTGAATAGTCAATGTAGAGGAATAGAAAAAATGTCAATTATACTTTATTATTGCAGGCACTACCCTGGGAATTTTTCGGGGGGTAGAGGGCTGTAAAGTAATTGAATTTATTTGTCAAAAGAGACGGCTAATACGATTTAGATTAGATATTTTTATGAGAAATTCTCACCAGAATACATAACCTAATTCTGGAGTCAATTTTAAGTGGTTGGTCTAATCATTCCATAAAGTAGAGGGGAAATGTTAAGAGTAACTAGGAGCGTTGTAGGCTACTCTAAGGGCCGGTTGTATGTCACAAAGTAAATGCTTTTTACCACTAACAGAGTGCCTGGCATCTGATTGGCCATCCCAGTCCCTCCATTTACCATCTACCCTGTGTTAGTGGTAAAAAGCATTTACTTTGCGACATACAACTGGCCCTAAGTGACCATAGGAAACACAAACAACTTGAAACCAATTACCCTATTCTAAATATGCTTCAAAATTTGAAAAACTAAATCTATTATATATGGATACATTGATTGTCTTATTATCATCTTTTCGGAGTTTCGAGACGTATAAATAAACAAACAACAAACAAACAAATAAATAAATATGTATATTAGGGTTAATTTTTTTTTTCAAAAATCATCTAAGTAAAAGTAAAATAATATTCACAGAAAAATAATGTAATTTTATTTGAAGACTTGATAAATATCTATATATACTATATTATTAAAATATCGCGCCCTTTAGAGCTACACGGCCGTTGCTTTATTTATTTTTGTTATGTGGCAGCTACCGTCTTGTTTTGCAATGAAGAAAACGGGGAAAAAGTATTTTATGCTTTTGAATATAACTTACCACAAAGTGGCCTATGACGGTAACATTTCCATAAGTACGGCACAAAATATTCCAAAAACATGGGACAATTTGCAGAGTCATAACACCAATCATGCATTTTACAACATCTGAAAAAAATGTATAAAGTGGCATAGAATTATAATTAATAATATTTAGAAAAATATATAAAAATGTACTTGTATATATGCCATACCTGTCAATGCCGTCAACCGTATATCCAGACCCAAGAAACCCGCAATAACATCCATAGCCTTTGAATGCAAGAGGATCGCATCCTGTAGCGCAATACACCATATTGTAGAGATGTACGACTCCCCGTTTGCTACGCCGTCTCGAAATTCTGGATCTCTGTGAACAATAATCATTCTCTATTATTTAAACTAGTTAAAACTTGGACCTTCTTCGAGTTTTTAATTAAATTTGATAATGGTAAAAGTTTGAGACAATAGTTTATGAAATCAACATTTCTTACCCAGATTACGAATTTTATATATATATATAGTCAAGGCCCTGGTAATCAATATCTTGTTTTAATGAAAAAATTCAACTTTGATATTTCTAAAGCGCGACTACAATTCAGGGTACCCTGAGTCAGAAAAGCGGAAAAGTGCGAGTCTTGCTCGTATGTTTCCATAAAAACGTGTATATAACTTCAACTTTGTAGGCCCATGACTGCGAGTTCACATTTTTTTTTCTTTTTTAGAAAGCAGGGCACATCGACTGATGAGGTCATTAGCGCCTTAGAAAACCTATTTATTCATTCGATCATACGTCTCTGTGTTTTTTTCATCAGTCCTTATGCATCTCTCCGTTTTTACACCATATATGTAGTTCGAATAGTATTCAATAAAATTTATAATAAATGATAACAACAATATAAAAAAACAAATAAATATATAAGTAAATAAATAAAAATAAAAAATAAATTGTTACAATCATTAAGTACTCGAATTAACGGTGACTTGGTGCTTACTGAATATTATTTAAGATTAGAAAGAAATAAGCTGGGTACAAATTATGAAATTTTTACTGAATAATTCCAAATATTTCAAAGGCATATGAGTACTTCTTCATCACTGGAAGTCATTCATCTCACCAATATGTTAGCTCTCCAATAAGATACAAAAGAGTCAATCATAACAGAAAGGTAACAAATTCATCATCATCGAGTACACAGTCCTAAGATTGGTTTGACGTAAACACCTGTCTCCTGTTTGACCCCTCTAAATGTCTCGCATCCCATTTTCCCAATTATTTGGTCGAAACATTTTGACCTGGTCCTTCCCCTTCCCCTTTTCTTTCCCACCTCTCCCTCCAAGGTATCATCCCCTAAGCTATCCTTCGTATATCAGTATGTGCCCCATCATTTGACCTCTTCTCTTCCTCAGACTCTTCCACAAGTTTCTTCTTTCTCCGACTCTTCCAAGAACATCTTCATTTGTAATTCTATCCATCCATTTGATATTCATCATACTTCTGTAGCACCACATTTCGAAAGCTTCCAGTCTTTTTCTCTCCGCTTCTTCAATTGTCCAGGTTTTACACCCGTACATGGCTATGCTCCATGCATATGTCTTCAATAGCATCCTCCTGTTTTCTAAGCTGTTTGAGGAGGAGCATACCAGTTTTGGTTTTGAATTAAACCCCATTTTTGCTTGGGCAATTCTTAATTGCCATCTGGTTTTGGTATAGATTGCAAATTAATCTTCTC
The DNA here is from genome assembly GCA_024734495.1 of Forficula auricularia. Classification (NCBI taxonomy): domain Eukaryota; kingdom Metazoa; phylum Arthropoda; class Insecta; order Dermaptera; family Forficulidae; genus Forficula; species Forficula auricularia. The sequence goes on from JALMQS010000136.1 coordinate 6,224,457, forward strand.
TCCCTAAATTTTATTCGCGCCTGTTTTAAAATTTTGATTTTCTAGGTCTATGAATCCGATGTAGACAGATTCTTCCCTGTTAAAAGCCCTTTCTATTATTAGTCTAAGAGAGAGAATTGCTTCTCGGGTGCCTCTGTTTCTTCTAAAGCCGAACTGGACTTCTCCCAGGTTTTCAACAACTCTTTGTTCTATTCTTCTTTGGATTATTTTGGTTAGGATTTTGGAGTGATGTGAGATTAAGCTAATGGTCCTGAAATTTTCAATTATCCAGGCCTGTCTTTTTGGGAAGTGTAACTTTTTTTTGGAAATCTTTTGGGATGATTCAATCAAAATAATATTATCGACAACACTAGCAAATAACGTAAGATCTCTTGATTTACATTTGTTATCGATAATATTATATTTTGATTTACTTGTTACCATCCTGTCATGATTGACTCTTTTGTATTCTTTTGGAGAGCTGACATATTGGTGAAATGAATGGATTCCACTGATGAAGAAGTACTTATATGCCTTCAAGATATTTGTAAAAACCATTAAAAATTCCATAATTTGTACCTGTACTTATTTCTTTCTAAACCTTTACAATCTTACAATTATTAACATTCTAAAACAGTCCATGGTCCATAATTATTATATGTCCAGTTCATATTTATAGAATTTACTCTACCGAGCAAGAAAATGTTTATGGAAAGGAAGATACGTAGAAATATAAAAGTTATTATAATAATTAAATATTAAAACATTTTTTTTATTATCACATAAATAATAGGTAATTCTTCTTTTTTGAATTTCAAATGAGTGAACGCATGCTTTTTCTTTTTTTTTCTTAAAATTCATCCCACGCAACGAAGCAATATACAATAAACAAATAAAATGCATTAGTCCAATAATAATTAATGATTGTATGAAACACGTTTTTTTGCTTTTTTTGTCATATACTATTCCTGTTGGCGTCATTTCATTTTAATGTAATTATTATTTAATAATAAACAAAAGGAAATTTATTGTAAAAAAAAGTAATTTTCTCATCAATTTGAAATTTGTCTGCTTTATCAGCCTTTCTTGCATAATTAAAGCCAAACTCATGGCTTATTAGAGTGTGAACAGTTGAACAGTCAATGTACTTGGTGACAATAGATTTATCATGCATTTCACATTTAATAAGTGAGAAAAAATTCCGGGTGAAAGAAAGATTATCAAATTTTTAAAAATATTTATACACCATATTTTCATATTAAAATTATTTAAGATAATTTTATTAATTATTAATTATTTATATAATAACTATCTATAATAATAATATTAAAAGGACGTTTCTACTTACTCACAAAATAACTTATGTATAAAATTTTGTATCTATTAAAACTCTGTAAGTATTATTAATTGAATAAACTGTATAATAATATTCGTAAATAGTTTAGATCCAGATTACTCTAAAAGTTAAAGAGAGAATAGATTTAAAAGCTTATTTTCTCCTCCCTTCTTATAAAATCCGGTACCCGATTTAATGTCCGGTCCTGGTTACAGTCCTGACTATATAACTAATTAACTACATAAACTTCCAAATTACAGAGTTAAGATTTATATATATAATATATTAAAATTAAATTAGGTTGGAGTTGGTGGTAGTACGTAATTAGTTATATAGTCAGGGGTGGGTGAAACACCACCAACTCCAACCTAATTTAATTTTAACAATGTTTCACTATAAACCAACACCGCGTTCCCTAAATTTTATAATATATTATTGAAGTATCTATAATAATAATAATATTAAAAGGACGTTCCTAAAGAAAATCACAAGAGATTGTCAACTATTGAATCCTAGTTGTAATAGTTGATTTTTATTATGTCAGAAGAGTTGCATTCACCCCCTTGTCATATCGTATTTGTCAGATTGATTTTGTCTCGAAGGACAACTCATTGGCCCTGATTGTCTGACAAATAATAAACATTCTTCTTAGAGTCCCATACCCGAAACGGGCATCGGCGCCTCTCTACATATACCTGTGCTGAGTGTGTATAGTTGTTTTTACACAGATATACGGGACCTACTTTTTAACGCCGGTTCCGAACGGCTAGTTTGGAGAGGTTTAATAGTCAATTATACTCTTGGTAGGTTGCCATTGCTTTCCAAGAGGAGGCGACTGCAAATATCTGCCGAGACTCGGTCTCGAACCAGGGTACTTCGAGTCAGCGACCCGACACTCTAGCCACTGACCCACAATCGCAATAAACATTAGTATACATATAATAGGTAACTCGGATTTATTAGATTGCAATCTCTCATGATTTTTTCTAGATTATTAAACAGTTTGCAAATTTAAAAATCAATATAGGTAATCCAAAATTTACATTAAGTGTTTAAAATTACTTCCCTTAGCCTCAATATTTTATTTTTTATTTATTTATTTTTTTAATATTTTATCCACCTGGGCCTCTAAACTGGGAAAATTTGTAAAGTCTTTATTTTAATTTTTACTGCTCATATAAGGAAGGCAAACCGCAGCGTTTCAGATTTAAAATTAATAAAATAAATAAATAAGTATATAAATAATGGGAGAAAATCAAAAATCAAAATCTTTTAAAGACTAGGTACACTCTCTGCGAATGTTAATGATTTAAATTTTTTTTTTTTTTATAAGTTGATAGCTATAACTTGAAATTTGACACAAATGTTTAACTTATTAATGCAAGCTTTTTTCATCTCATTGAGCTATAAGCATTTAAGACTAGTAGGTACTAAAATTTTAATCCGATGATTAATTTGGGAAGGGTCTAATTTTATGAGGTCCAAAATAAAAAATATATTCTTATTATACAGCGTGAAGAATTTGTAATGTTCTTTTTAAGTAGAATTAAATTTGATTTTTTAATTATATTTTAAATTAAAATAACCGTGTGACAATGTGGCTTAAGTGGCCCTTTTTTATATGATTTTGTACCTATCGGCGCTTAGAAATGGCTTAACTTAAACTTTGAAAAAATTCCACATATACTCTAATATAATCCTTATCAACAACAAATAAGAATGAATTTAATATCACAAATATTTTGAGTGTTAAAAGAAATGGAACCTTCAGTATGCAGTCCAACTCGAATTGGCCGGTATTTTTTTAAGAATAATTTATTTTGGTCTTGATTAATTTAATTTTAAATTTATTTATATAAAGATTAGCTTGTGTTGTAAATTTTTATTAAATGATTTTTTTAAATCAGATATTTAGCTTTATCTAATTGTAATTTTTATTATTTAGTTTTGAAATTACAACTTCTCTTAATGTAACAAAAATTTTGTTGAAAGTATGCCGGAAGTAGCTACTTCTTTTCCTCTCGAGCCGCTATTTTTGACATTTCGCTATAAAGAGCAAAGAAACAGGCTTAATGGCTGAACATGGTTTTATTGGTCACCGGGGTCGTCAAAGTGTTTCCGGGGAGATCATCGCAATACATCCATACTTACTTTTATTAAGTGAAAGTAATAAAAATTAAATATTTTATATTTCCGTACAATTTTGCTTCCCGGCAGCTATTTAAGTAATTATTTTTTATAAAATTTCTACTATTTTATAAAATTATAAATTGTAATAGAATAATGGTAAGAGTTTATTTAATTATTGTAAAAACTTCCGGATAATTACTTATAATTACTTCAATAAATTTTCTACTATTGACTAAGTAAATGAAAATATAAATGAACTTATTAAATTTTGGATTTCCTGATGAAAAATGCAGAAAATATTTTTTAAAAAATCTCAAAATCTCTTTATTTTGAAAATACAAATATTTTTCCACCAGAACCAACTTATTTTGACTTTCATATCGGAATCCAAAAAGAATCAGAAAAAATCTTCCTTGAAAATGATTTTTCTTCCCTTTTCAGACTGTGCAGGTTTCAATATAAGTAGTTAAAAAAAATGTCGTGTGAATTTACTGATTTATTTTGGATGGCATATAATTAAAAAGTGTGCTTATCGGGCCCTATTAGGGAATTTACCCGATTTTTTTTCTTATTGGGTTTAAAGATATCGGCAGGATAAAGAAAAATCATTTTCATTTTCTTTTTGTCTCTCTGCCTGGATTCTGATAGTCACGTTAACTAAAATACGGAAAGTCGTAGAAAATTTGTTCAAGTGCCAAATGTTTGTATTTGCAATACAGGAAATCTTATATTTTGGACTCGGACTTCAGAACTTGCAGTTCAATAATGCAGATTTTTTTTTAATGATTTTAGATACTGTCATGATATAGACATAAACAAACAAAAAGTTTTTTCCAAGTTCGATTTGCTCACTATAAAAATTTGACAGTCTAAAATCTGACCCCTACACTATATATCAAAATATTCACTTAGGATCTGACCAAATGAGCAGTTTTAGCGAGGCCATAGAAAAAAAATATATTTAAATTTATTACCTACTAAGACGGCTCTAATCGGAGAGTGTACCGAGTCTAGAAAACGTTTTATTTTTTTCCTCCAATTGTATTTAAATTCATTACGAGGTCCTAGCCCATAGCTGACTTCAGTTCAACCCCAGCTCCTCTGCCACATCAACAGAGAGCGTACCGAGTCTTGAAAAAGTTTTCGCTTTTCCCACTCATTTTATATTGATTTGATGACATAGATTATAGATCATCTGTCTCATTAAATTTACCATAGTCAGGGGTGTAGTGGAGTGGGAACGCGTGGGAACGGCGTTCCCACACTGGTTTCATTCAGTAAAAAAAAAAAATAATAATAATAACAAATAAAATTAAAATCACTTACACAAGTAAATAAAATAATATCTTAAAAAATGTGTGAGTGTCTCATATATTGATTTGAGGCATCAGCACCCATCAAGGGTGGATCCAGGGGGGCCAGGTGACCGCCCCCCCCCATAGGGGCCCGCACCTGGCAAAAAAAATTTGTAAAAAAAAAACATTTTTTTTTTTTTTAATTTTAAAATTGAAAATAAAGAAATTCCTGGACCCTTGGCACCCATGCACCGTACCTACCCGAATTTCAATATTCTAATAGTTTACTTAGATTAAGATTCGGTAGTTTAGCGTTCCCACACTGAAAATTTTGCCACTACAACTCTGACCATAGTCAAATAAACTTTAAGACTTCTCAAAGAACCTTCAGAAATTCGTAAAATAATAAAATTCCTTTTATCAGCTGATTATTAAAATAGACTACTTATATAGTATTTCATTATATAAAAAATATATTTGTATTAAATTTTTTATCCTTTTTTTACTCATCAATTCTAGTAAATTCGATACAATGCCATAATAATTAACTGGAGAAAAATGTAAAGAAAGAGACGTGAGACTGAGCTTCTATATTATGCATCTGAAAGTCTTTTGTATTAAACCAATAATAATTAAAATAGAGATTTTTTTCGTTTTAACTAACAATGAATAGAAGTTTCTTTGTATGTCATTCTTTTAAGATTATAGATAATTATTTCATCAAATATCTTTATTTATAAAGATCATCTTCTATTGTAATTTTTTTTTCTTTTTTAAGAAGCGATGATTATGATTATCAAAATCGACCCACCCCAGACACACACAAAAAACTATAAAGACTCAAGAATATACACTACCATGTTCTTGAATCTCTAAACTCAAAATAAAAGATAGAGTAGTAGAAATGAGGAAAATCAATAAGAATTTAATCCAGGCGTTGGAAACTTTTTTTAACTTTGACGCCCTCCTAAATAAACCTTCATTTGAAAATGAATTAAAATTAAAACAATTTAACTTAATTCTACTTAATGAGATACCTCACTATCCATGATAAAAATTTATTTTTTATTTTCGACCAACGCCGATCTTAGATCCCTAGTACCCTTGGGCGAATTTTACGTGGCGCCAAAGGGCGTAAGGATTGAGTATTTCGATAAACTGCAGTTTCGTTCATTAATGTAATTTTAAAAAAATTGGCTTTAGCGCCCATTTACATTCGGCGCCCCTGGGCGACACCTGCGTCACCCCTAAAGACCGGTACCGTTTTCGATCCTTCGAAAAATTCGACTGCTTACAACATATTCACACCGAGGGGTGAACCGCGATTGGAATTAGGTTTACACCGACTTTGGAATTATTTGGAATTACTTTGGAATTCATTAGATAATCTATTGTCATCTACTTGGAAATGGAAGTGGAAGTAGGTATACCTACACGATTTTAGGTCGCGGTTCACCCCTCGATTCACACCATTACAATTTTGGTACGATTTTTCGATTTTGGCGTAAATAAATACAAATAATTTATAAATTTCAAATTTATCTCAAATACTCTACGTCCTGCAATACTCTGACAGACAGATGTACTCGACATTGTATTGACACTATAATAGGGCCCATTTTACTTTTGAACGAACCATAAAAACCCCATTTTTATTCTTTTGAAAATTATTTCTCTATAAATGGGAGAAAATAATCAAAGTTGACTTCTGACTTCAAGTCATTGGTTCGTTTTGTTTCGGTTATAACTTAATGATTTTTCAAAATTTTTCAAAGCAAAAATTACATAGTCAATATATTTAATTAAACTATCTGAGAATAAAAAAAAAAGAAAAAAAAATACCTCACGAAGCCATTAGGATAAGCAAATTAATGAGATTTTTAAATCTAATTTGACCGATAATAAGTAAAATGTTTCACCTAGAACCGACACCAAATTCTTTAAAGATTCTAATTTGACCGTTCGCAAATTGTTTATTTCGCGTAAATAAGACTTTATTAGTTGCTATATTAGTGTAGACTAGTAGAAATATTTTTTTTACATCTTAACTATATACAATCTTCAAATTATAATAGAATGTCTTCTTTAAATAAACGTTATTAAAAAGTTCATTTTGCGGATTTTAGTAGAATTTTATTTCATTAAAAAAATCACAAGGGTTTCTTTTATTACATCCGAGTTCTTATGGATAAATAATTTTTACTATAAATGAAAAGAGTTGGGTTCCCAAGGGGGAGAATACAATCCTTCTGATGTGCTGAAAATTAATCGTAATAAGATTCAGGAGAAGTGTATTTATTTCTGAAAAACAAGTAATGGATTTATTCAAATGTTTGATACAGATAAATTAATTAATTGGTTAATTTTTTGCTTAATTCAGATCCACGATTTTATTATTTTTATTATTTATCGTATGGCTTTCCCAACAGTATAGTAGGTACAGACAGTAAATAAAATCCAAAAACAAAAAAACATAATAATAATATTTACTATGATTTTATTAAAGGATAGATTTTCAAGAGGGTAAGGATCATATAAGTGTAGACTCAGCACATTACTAATCATGACGTTTCGCTTTTAATTAAAATTTCCTCCAGCTCTTGATCTTGCACTTTACACTTTGTTATTACAAGTTCAATAGCCCATGAAAGGTTTAATTAAAGGCTAAAAGTCGGAAATGATAATATGCTGTGTCTATACTTATTTATTTACATGATCCCTTAGCCTATAAAATTAAAAATAAATTAATAACATTTAGGGAAAGCGGTGTTGGCTTATAGTGAAACATATTAAGCACAGGAGTTTTTTGACGGGTTATAGTGTTATTTCACAAAGAGGAAATAAAAATTAAAAAAAAATTAAATTATATTTTGGAGATTTTTTATTTATCTCTATATATATTTCGGGTTACGAGCCCTTCTTCAGGAGGTTTGATAAAAGACTGAGTCTTCTGTAGGTCACCGCTAGTTCTGCTTCACTAGCATTATCAATAACTATCTATGTTTATATCTGTGACCTGTCAATTGCATCTATACTTGTATTGTTTTATGGTATCAATCTAGAAAGAAAAAATTCTACTGTCTCAGTTATTTTTATCTTTATTTCAACCAATGTTGTTCTAGCCAATTGAGTACTTGAAAAAGTCTCGAGAGAGACGAAACGTTGTACAAAAATTGAAGAAGAACTTCAATAAAAAAACTTTGTCCAATAAACTGAATTTTTAATCTACTAATCATAATGGACATTAATCAACATAATTTATTATCAATAACATTAAGGGCCGGTTGTACTAGTATATCGCTTTGTAAATGCTTTTTACAAGTGACAAAGGGTAGATGGTAAATGGAGGGGGACTGGGATGGCCAATCAGATGAAAGTGGTTGTCATCTGATTGGTCATCCAACCCGACACAAGGTGAATTTTAAGGTTTTACCCTTTGCCAACGTTTAAAAAAAGTTTACCAACCGACATACAACTGGCCCTTAGGGAAAGCAGTGTTGGTTTATAGTGAAAGATATTAAACACAGGAGTTTTTTGACAGGTTATAGTGGTGTTTCACAAAGAGAAAATTAAAATTAAAATTTTTTTAAAATTATATTTTGGAGATTTTTTATTTACAGTCTTTTCTCAAACCTCCTGAAGAAGGGCTCGTAACCCGAAATATGTATAGAGATAAATAAAAAATCTCCAAAATATAATTTAAAAAAAATTTAATTTTAACCCGTTAAAAAATTCCTGTGAAAAATAAATTACTATGTATCCTTCACAAATAATTTATCTTTAAACCTTACCTAGTAATTATTTATTTTGAATTTTATTAAATATCTTTCACCTTGAACCTACACTATTCTCCCTGAACAAAATCCCTATAGCTTCTTAAAAGATTAACATTTAATTGGTGAAAAGTCTTAAAGGTATGATCGTGATAGAACCTAGCGGTTTCTTTTTTTCCTTTCAATGGGAATATAGTACTCTCGTTTATTCTTCTTGAATCTTGATAATAAATATCTTGCCCTCTTCTTTGTCCTTGTCACCAATTGTTTAACATAGGTTAAATAATACTTCTTTCATTGTAGATCAACTTCCAACTGATAAGCCGTCTGCTGCTTATAAGTTTTGTGTTATTATTTCATCAGAAACTCATTCATTTTTTTTCGAGATAATTTATTAATTCTTATATAATTTAATGGCACTTTTTGAACTTCTGTTGATTGGGGTAAAATACCGTTTGAGTTTGAATGGAAAGTCAAATATCATTGAGGAGAATTTTAACAATATTTCAAGAGAATATAAATTGGTTTTTGTCCATAGTGAGATAATATACATTTTCACAGGTACACGAACAAAAATTAATAATAAATCAATTGCAGTAGTTTTGTCAATTTTGTTCCGACTTCTTCAGTAAATTATATTATATGCAAAATTTTAGTTAGGTACTTTATTATAGAAGTCAAAATAAAATTTACCAAACATCCGATAGCAATTTTTTTATTAATTTATCTAATTTTTCACACATCGTTGTGAAAATGTATATTATCCCAAAAAACATTTCGATAGGTATAAACATTAACCATAAACAAACGTTGAATCTCCTAATAATGATGAATTAATAGGTACACGTAAGTTTAATGCGATTTATGAGTTTTTGATACGATATTCCTTCTTTAAACTACTCTTACCATGTTAGGCCAATATACTATACATTGTTTAAAACGATAATGGGATACGAACTAATAATAATTTATTACACTTATAGTAAGTCTAAGCTAAATATTTTGATTTATTTTATATCCCTATCTATTGTCTATTAATGTCACAACGAATAAAATTCTAGTATCAATCTTGTTTACTAACAATTTGAATATATTAAAGCATAATAAGATGAATTGGCAAAAAATTAGATGTGTAGGTAGGTATATTATTTGGAAAGTGTTTGAATGACCATTTTAAGAGAGATAACAAATTTACCAATAACTACTCTTAAAAAAGGAAATTTGATAAATTTGTATAATGGTTTATATTATTAGGTGCATTAAATATTTCGAAATGTATCATACAAAAAAATGTGTATTCAATGAGTGAGAAAGGAATTTAATTTATTCATTCTATCTATTTAGTACGAGTAATAAATAGCTGTCCTTCGTGGATTTGGCTTCAATTCATAAATAAGTGAATACAGCCCTTCTTAGTTAATATAAATTATTATTATTTCAAATTAATTAGAAGATTTTCGGTAAAATGAACTTTTAGTCTCGGTAATCCAAGGTGTTGCATGGCGCCCTTTCTTGATTTCTATTGCATTAAATGATTCAGTTCTTGGTTTGTGCAAAAATAAATTTCCGTTAAAATGAATTTTCTCTGATCTTCCGTTCTCAACTTGTCTTAAGTATGGATATCCAGACAAAAAATAAATAAACTTCAAAGGATCGTTGCTAGCTAGACTTTATCTAAAATCATTTAAAATATTAATATGTCCATGTTGACTTAAAATAAAAAATAACGATCGATTTTTATCTAATACTAGAGGAATAACCTTATTACATTCCATTTTCGATGGTGATTGGTCATGAGCTATAATAATTAGTAGAGACTGTGGTGTTGATGCAAGGTGAATGGATATGGAATAGTTATACATGCAATGCTGGTTGGTAGCCCAAGAGCCCACGACGGCCAGACCTTCGTTATTTTATAAAAGCTGAAAGTTTTTCTGTGCATGTCCCCTATACAGGTAAGAACGACCAGCGACTATAGAGTTTGGGTTGTGGTTACTTTGGCAGGTAACAGGTAATAAAGGTGTATAAAATAGTATTTTAAATTCGTTAAAGTATAAGCTCAATTTTTTTATATTTTCTTCGGGATAACTTTAGAAATCTCGTCATCCATTGCCGGACACTTATGATAGTTGCTACCCCCTGCCATACACCCCTAAACTTTCGTTATAATATAAAAGATAAATTTTATATATTTATGTTACTTGGCGACCTATAAAAAAATGTTACCTCAATAGGCGGACAGTTTTAATGGTTTTTACATAGATTTTTACATTTCGGTTATTATTGATAACCATTGGTGAAGACATGGAGGAATCGTCCTAAAATCAAAAATAACCATCGATTCTTATCTAATACTAGAGGAATAACCTTATTGCATTCCATTTTTGTTGTTTTGACTATTAATGGCAACCTCTACTGAAAACGTGGAAAATTATAACGAAAGTATAATTATAATTTATTAAAGTTTAGGGGTGTCTGGCAGGGGGTAGCAACTGTCATAAGTGTCCGGCAATGGATGACGAGATTTCTAAAGTTATCCCGAAGAAAATATAAAAAAATTGACCTTTATACTTTAACGAATTTAAAGTACTATTTTATACACCTTTATTACCTGTTACCTGCCAAAGTAACCACAACCCAAACTCTATAGTCGCTGGTCGTTCATACCTGTATAGGGGACATGCACAGAAAAACTTTCAGCTTTTATAAAATAACGAAGGTCTGACCGTCGTGGGCTCTTGATCTATGGTTTAGTGTTAAAGGGATCAAATAATATAAATTTTAAAGAATTAAAAAAGTACTATCTTATTAACCTTTTTTTGTGGTCCTCAAGGTACCTAATTAGAATATTAAATTTGATCAAGATTTTTAGAAAAAACTAAAAAAGTAGTGGAATAAAGTACATATTAATGTTTGTGGGCAGTATGTTCCAAAAACGCTTCATTATAATATATTTATCTAACTTCCATATACATTTCACCATTACTGCCTAACCCTTTGAGGTATTCAAATTTGTATGATGACCTTTATTAAACAAGATTTAATTTCTGTCAGAAATGTCTAAAATCAATAGCTTACGAGTTAATAGATATTTCAATATTGTAGAGTGAGTGCACTTGAATCAATAAGAAATATTGTGTCTCTTGATAACGTCATGTCCTCTCTATATAATAGACCTAAATAATTATAAATGAGAAAGAAATCGATCTTATTTTATCGATTTCATCTATCTGAAGGTCCACAGTATGTCTATTATATAAGAAAATTGCATTTTGATTAAGCATTTTGTTGAAAATAAATTGTATGAAAAGATTCAATTTCTTCTCTCCGGGAGCGAATCAACTAGAAATGTCCAAAAGTTTTATTTTTTCTCTCATTAGATATTTATTCAAATCAATTGAAATTTCATATCTATATGTTATTTTCTTGTATCATTTATATCAAATAATTATTATTAGGATATTTGCATTTTAAAGGGTAGTTTATTTGAAGTTAGTTTAAAAATTAAAAAAACGCTAATAACTCCGTTGAATTTTTTTTTTAAATATGAAATTAATAGATATTATAAAACAATTAATTATTAATAATTTAATTTAATTTTGAACGAAATCGATTCAGTACTTTTTGAGAAAATCGTCAAAAACCCTGAAAAGCGTCTATGAAAAGCCGTTTTAGAAACATTTTAAAATTTACCTCCATGTCACAAGTCAATGTTTCGTTTCATATGACTTTTTAAACTTTTTTCAAAGGCATCTCGTGCTTTCAAAAAACGTCGTTTTTAAACGGTTCAGATGATTTTTGACGATTTTCTCAAAAAATACTGAATCGATTTCGTTTAAAATTGAATTAAATTATTGATAATTAATTGTTTCATAATGTCAATTAAATAAGTTAATGGAGACTCGTGGAAGGGTCCACAGTGATCTTGTAGCCAAAGTTTCCGTTTGTATGTATTATTGTTGTTGTAGAATGTTGAGGTATTTCGGAAATACCTCAACATTCTACAACAACAATAATGTCAATTAATTTCATATTTAAAAAAAAATTTCAACGGGGTTATTAGCGTTTTTTCAAATTGAACTTCAAATAAACTACCCTTTAAAATGCAAATATCCTAATAATATTTATTTGATATAAAAGATAAAAGAAAATATCATATAGATATGAAATTTCAATAGATTTGCATATTATGAGGAAAGTATTAATTATTCTGAATCCATAAGATCTGAATCAGCTAATAACATTATTTCCAAATGAACAATTTTTTATCAGTTTTTTAAATTAGAAATATTTTATATGTGATTTCTCATGGATTCAAATACCCAAATGAATATAGGTAAATTCGTTTTTTTGTAAGAGCAACCTTGTCAAAAGCATTCGTTTGTAATCTATATGTTTGGCTATATATGTATAATATGTTTATTTGCATCAAGCAGAGGACAACCTCATTGATTTCTCTTTAGAATAAAAAATTATTTACCAGCGTTCTAGACATTTCTAACCATGAATAAGCAAAAAAACATTTGAGTGATTTCAATACATACGAACTCACAGAGTAAAAGAAACTTTTTTCTTGGATTCAATATTTTAATTAATTCAATTTTAACAAATTTTCATAGAAAACTACACAAAAGAATAAAAACTATTCACCTAATTTATCTTTTCATTACTTTGAGAAAGACTTTAAAAACAAATTCAAGTTCACTTTCATTTTTCGTGAGAACTTCAATGAATGAACAATAGTTTTAATGATAGTGAAATTTGACGGAAGTTTTTTTTTAAATTGTACTAAATAGTACTGATTTATATGTTTTTGTCTCATTTATTTTTAGAAGGAAATGGATAATAAAATGACTAGAAAAAAAATAATTGACTGTTTACATTCTAATTTGATGCATCTAATCTTCTTAATAGATCAGGTTGATAATTCTGAGAGTTTTATTTAAGGATTAGTTCTTATCCATATCATAATATTGTTAGTAAATCAATTAGAACAACTTAGTGCGCTCTGCGAGCGCGCATCCCTGAGTACCCGGAGTAATATTGAATTATTTACCAAAATATCATTTTGCTATTTTGTCCATAGTGTATGGGATAAAGTACCTACTATTTTCGACCAGGCATCAAAGACAATTTCATTGGTCATATTTTGAAAAATATGGATGCCATGGTTTACCAATCAACAATTAAGGCGTTCAAAAGTAGAGTGGACCATCCCACTTTTGGTTTGTTATGACGTTTTGAGAAATCCAGCAAATTAGAGGTACCTAAAAATTCAAGGCAAAGGTGTTTGTTACTTGTGCTGTAATCTAGATGGGCGTTTAAAAACTAAGTTTGGACCGAATGGTCTATTAGTTTTAACAAAAACCTTCTAGATTATAAAGTTTTATCACCAAAAATGAGATCCACTCTACTTTTGAACGTCTCAATTCTAGTGTAGGTATTTTTTAGAATAAATTTTAGGGACTGATAATGTGATAATTTTAACAAAAATAACTCGGGATCTCGTCAAGAACTCAATAATTCATTCATTTAGTCCACGGGATTGCTCACGAAAATTTAATAATTAAAAGTCTTAGAAATATCATTATAGTATTAAAATGTTTGTATTTGTAAGTTGAAAACTTTTGAATGAAAAGTGCTAAGAAAAATCTCGAATTATTACATCTAATTCTCTAACTAGTGTATCTAATGAGCTGAAATTTGATAAGACCAAAATGAAGAATACCATTTTTCGAAATTTCTCTTAGTTTTCGAGATATCCAGTTTAAAAAATTCGAATATGTCAAAGTCATTGCCGGTTCGGTTAAATTCAGTTCGGCTCGGTTCCAACCTAATAGCCTAAATGCTAGCCCAAAATGAAGATATACGAGCTGAACCGAGCCGAACTGAATATATCTTAACCGAACCTTTCAAAGTTTGCTTGGGAACTCATTTTTTTATCTAAATGAACCGAGATGATGAATAGAACCGAACCTATGAAAAGTTCTAAAAGTGAAAATTGCCAACGCCCACTGGCGCTCACTTGAGACAATTTGAGACATCACAGTCCATAAACTCAATTTCAGTTCAAATTTGTAGTTTAAAATTTTATTTTTACTTTCCTACTTATTTTATCTTGCTGTAAAAGAATCCCTCATCGGATAGCGGCGCCACACGGAACCCCTGATATTACGGTTTCCGTGGTTTCTATAAAAAAAACAATTGAAAAATAAAGTACTTTTTAAACTCGATATCTCGAAAACTAAGTGAAGTCTCGAAAAATGGTATTCTTCATTTTCGTCTTATTTTGGTGAGTACTATAAGAATCCATCGTCAGATTGCGGTGCCACAGTTACCATAAAATCCCCAAAAACTTTGGTAAAGAGAAGAGCTAAGGTATTTAAAAATACATTTAGACATATGTTGACAGATTTTGGTGGTTTGCATTCTTTTAGAAGAGTATATAGATATATATGAACCCACTGTTTCAATACTTTATATTTTCTTCAAGTTAGTACTAATTAAAAGCAAATGATTGAAGTTGTTTATAGTATGAAATTGAGCTTGACCTGATTAACGTTGCCCCACGGATCGTGGCTATGTCCCAGCAGCCAAGATTGTTGATTCTGCGCCGCCAGAGCCATCGCTGCTGTTGCTGATTCAGCCGTTGTGTTGTGGCCAGTAGACAGAGATAAGACTGCGCAGGAAAAGACAACCATTACTTAGATACAATATTAAAAAAAAAATAATCAAAAATTTCAGAATATAATCTTAATTTTATTTAAATTTGAAGTAGTATATTTTACTTAGGTTGTTTGAGTAAAAAAAGAAAAAATCAGAGACTGTATATAACCTACTGCTTAACGTAAATATTTTTATATAAATATTTGAGACTATTGTTTCCAAGGCCATAAATATATAAATATTTCGCTTTGATATTTAGTGGAATTTCTGCCATAATTTTAGTGAATATACAGATCATAGAACTAGAACCGTTCCTTTTGAATATAGAAAATTAAAATTTGATTAAATTTTCATGTTTTTGAATTCGCTTTCATAAATACATGTAATATATGCATAGAAATGAGTGTTTTAGAATAATATATATTCAATCCCTAAAGAAAGAGGGGGAGATCCGCCGAAATATCAGAGTTCGAAAGATCAAAAATTTCGCCTCAATAAATTATTTTATTTGGGATTGTACTTTTCATTATTCTTGGGCTGCCTCTCCATCTATCTCCATTAAGTGTATCTTATTCAGATTTTGATAATCAAGACTGCATTTTGATAGCTTAAATATTTCAAGCGATTATGGAATATAAATTGTCTTCTATAAGTCTTCTATTTTACCACAACTGTTGGTAAATTGTAGTGATACGGAATTCTAAAAAATAGCTTTCTATTTTCCTTATTTGGACGAGTACGTTTATAATCAGAATCCAGCACAAATGATCTCAACAAAAACACTTGTGTAAAAAAGACCAAGTTCGATTAATAAAATCCGTTTGCCAAAAAAGGTAGTGAGATCTAATGTGCTGCCAAGTTCAACATCATCAATTTATTAAATGAGTCGAGAATATATTATCTAGCAACTTCAATTAAAACCCATGTTTTTCATTTCACATGTCCCTCTATATTTTTTTATTGATTTCACATTTTTAGATGAAATTATTATCCTAAAACTTGGCTTTTACGCATTAAATTATTATTATTATTGTTTGATAGGGCTTCCATCACTCCCCTCTTATTAAGATCCCATGATATGGTAACTAGTAATTCGTGACATACATAATAATGCGTAAAAGCCAAGTTTTATGAAAATAATTTCAACTAAAAATGTGAAATCAATAAAAAATATAGAGGGACATGTGAAATGAAAAACATGCGTTTTAATTGAAGTTACTAATATATTCTCGACTCATTTAATAAATTGATGATGTTGAACTTGGCAGATCATTAGATCTCACTACTTTTTTTGGCAAACGGATTTTATTAATCGAACTTGGCCTTTTTTTACACAAGTGTTTTTGTTGAGATTTCACTTCTTTTTGTAAGTTGGATTTATCCTATAAATTTAACCCCTTCATTTTGGGCCCTGAAGAAGGAAAAGTTTCGATTTTTTAATTTGTCAAGCTTTACTAGTATGCCAAATTTCAGCATTCTAGGTTCATTGAATTTTTAGTTTATGTTAATTAAGCCTATAAATTTCACCCCTTCATTTTAGGTCCTGAAGAAGGGAAAGTTTCGATTTTTGGATTTTTCCCATTAATTGTAC
>JALMQS010000136.1:6241236-6272558 GCA_024734495.1 Forficula auricularia
TGAAGAAGGGAAAGTTTCGATTTTTGGATTTTTCCCATTAATTGTACCCCAAACTCTACATGCCTGCCAAATTTCAGCATTCTAGGATTAGCGGAAGTTCTCTAGAATTTTGATGAGTGAGTCAGTCAGTGAGTGACGAAAAAGCCTATCTTTGGCTTCATGTAACTTGGATGGTATAAACAGTAGAAATATGAAATTTTGTAATTCAGTTAAGCTTATGGACCAGTATTCTGGAAAAAAATTTCACCCACATCCCCGCTCGAATCGAACTTGGCTGGGGCACTGCCGTGCCCCCAGATAAATATATAAATAAGCACTCGACTTTATCCCATACCAACTTCCATTCTAGGGATAACACAAGATTAAGTCTAAAAGCTTCCAAAATTAATTTGGTTCAATTAATACTATTACAACATTTACCTATATTATTCTTCATACACTTAGGTATATATTATCAGTACGAGAAAAAATTACTTCCAAAGTTTGCTAAAAAGGATAAAGTAGTTTATTTTTTGAATTCGAATCAATGACGTGACGTCAGAGTTCTGCTTGGATTATTTACTCCCAAATGAACAATGAATAAAAAAAAATATTTGAAAATTGTGCTTTGATTTCCAACAGTTGCTTGCCAAGAAGTTTAAGCTTCCAAAACTCATTTAAAAGAGGACACTCTCTTTGATTTTCTTTTATAAAACAGTCTGCTACTGTAAGCAAGAAGAACTTTTTAAAAATTATTTGACAGAATTTTCTGAAAATATAAAAAAGGTCACATCATTCATCAACATTGATTGTACAGCTTTAAGACTGGTTTGACGCTCGCCTCTAGTTGACTATATCTTATGTTATTTTTTATTCCCCATTATCTGGAGAAAATATGATAACCTAGGTATTCTTTTTGTCACTTTTTAACTGACTTCAAAAAAAGAGGAGGTTCTCAATTCGACTGATTTTTTGTGTCTATGTTACCTGATATCTTCGCCAATTGTGAACCGATTTTGATAATTTTTTTGCATTGGGTTCAGTCTAGTTTCCGATTTGTCCCGTTTTTTTTCATTGGTATTGGACCTTTTTTGCTATGTTTGTTTAGACATAATTTCTTTGTTTATGAACCGATTTCGATGATTCTTTTTATATTGGAAAGAGGGTACCTTAGGGGTGGTCCCATATTAATTTAGTCAAGTTCTGATCATATGATCAATGACGAATTAACGTAAATATCCAATTCTTATGAGCAAATAATCGAAATTATAATAAATAAAATCTTTAAAAAAAAAATCAATCTTAAAACGTTCATTTAAAACCCACAAACGTTTCTAGAGAATTTCTATATTTATGAATTTAATTTTATTATCATTTTCTGATTCATTCGCCCGACCCTTTCTCATACGAGATGCATGCAAGGTATTATATTAAGTCACTATTAATAACATCACTAAAAAGAGAAAAATAAAAATAATTTTTATAATAAAAAAAATAAAACCGACTTCAAAAAAATTAAATGCAACAAATAAAATAATAAAAACTCAAAAATAAAATAAAATACAGTAAAAGGTATAAAATAATTATCTAATTTAGTTACAAATAAACAACGAAATTTTTACATGAAATCACTTTTTGAAGTCGGTGCTAAACAAACTATATAAGCGAGCGTACCCGCCAAACGTACTAAGAGTAAAATCCGTCGAGTTTGATTCAGAAAATGTATATTTTTGGCACCGACTTCAAAAAGTGATTTCATGTAAAAATTTCGTCGTTTAGTTGTAACTAAATTAGATTATTATTTTATACCTTTTAGTGTATTTTATTTTATTTTTAAGTTATTATTATTTTATTTGTTGCATTTAATTTTTTTGAAGTCCGTTTTATTTATTTTTTTTATACAAATTTCTTTCCTATCTCTTCTTTTAATTTATTTATTTGGGTCTTAACGTGTGTCTTATTAGGTATATGAGCTTTTCTATTGCACATATTCTTCCTCAAAATTATCTATATTTTAATCATATTAAGATCTTATTCATTTGATTATAAGCATTTATTTAATACGATTTTTAATTTAAGTAATAATAAATTTAAGAAAAAACTAATGACTTCCGCTTTCACTCTTTTTCCTTCACTATTGTATCAAATAAATCTTGACTCATCTTCGAAGGAGAAAAAAAATGTTTATTATTTCACTTTAAATGGAACAAAAACAAATAAACAAATTACATATTAATTGAGATCTACGAAGTGATATTTTAATAAAAATTATGAATTCCATTCGTTATCTAAAATCGATTTGTCTGTCAGATCGTCTACATTTCAAAGTCGAATAAAACGAAAACTTATAGAGATATCATTAAATATCGCTTTAATAGTCATAAACAGTGTAAATTATACATTGAACTCATAATTATATCATTTGACTCATATGGTTATCAGAATCAAATTAATTGACAGGAATCAAGCCGGGCCATCTAATCCGTATGCAGAAACGCTGTCTCCTCAGTAAACCTGGCCCTTTAATTTAAATATAATAAACTAATAATTGATTGAATGTTTGGTGAGGTGTTTCGGATAATAATATTACTTGTAGGATAGTAAGATAGTAGGATAGTAGGATAGTAATTCAATTTTTCACATAATGTAATAATAGACCAAAAAAGGGATGGGATAATGTAAAAGTCAAATGTAAAAATCAAATGTAAATTGTAAATTATACTTCGATCACTTGTAAATTGAGGCATATTTTCCGTGATGTCGATTGTTTAAAGTGACAAAAATCTCTCTGTACACATGTTGCTGATGAAGGCAGGGCTGCCAGAAACAAATAAATGTACAATATTGTCCAACAAAATCACATAAAGGTTTATACAAATTTACAAGCTGAATTAATTACTGAACATCGAGTAATATTATTAGCCGAAACACTTCACCAAACATCCAATCAATTATTATAATAGTAAGGATATACTGGTACAGCACGATGGTTACATTGCTTGCTCAACAAAATTGTTATAATAAACTATTCAAAATTTCTTCCTTTCTTAAAATTCCTGAAAATACCTTTTCCCACGAAAAGGTAATTTCTGCTTTTCTTTTCCCTTGAATCATAAGAAATTTTACTTAAAGTCATTCATAGCTCTACTGAAATAAAGAAACAATTTTTTAAAAACTTATAAAAATCTGAATTATGTTGATGTTATTTATATAATTAATTTTAAATATATATTTTTTTGATTACATATATAGTTTGTTTTATCTATAACTTACGTAGGGTTTTGTTTTGCTTGATATTTTTCGTCTTGATTTCTACTACAAAAATTAGGTATCTAGATATTGTAACGATTTGCAAGCCAGTGTTAAGGTTTCCAGAAAATGAATTAACATTTTGAACTGTTCTAACTAACAATTCTTGACCCGGGAGTCAAGTGAAGCAAGAATTTACAAATTTTTTTTTTGCTCATTGTGTAAATATCTGAATCATGGAGAAAAATCATGTTTTTCTTCTGCCTGTGCGTCTGTATGTGTGGGCCTGTGTGTCTAGATTCATATAACCACGATAACAAAAAGTCGTAGAAAGTTCGTTCTTGTGTTTGTATTTTTAATGCAGTGAACCTAGATACTGGTTCAAAAATGCAAAAAACATTTTATAATTATTTCATTATTCGTGTCCATGATTAATAATTAAAGGAATCATAGGGAGTTGGACAAGACTTTAAATTAAATTAAATACAAGTTTTGATTAAATATGCCATATGTTTCGTTGCTGTTTTGCAACTTCCTCAGTGGCTCATTTATTAAACTTATTTGTCAGGATTTTTAACTAAGAGAAAAAAAAACATTTCAAAGAATACTGTTTGAAATGTTTTTTCTCTTAGTTAAAAATCCTGACAAATAAGTTTAATAAATGAGCCACTGAGGAAGTTGCAAAAGAATACTGTTTGAAATGTTTTTTCTCTTAGTTAAAAATCCTGACAAATAAGTTTAATAAATGAGCCACTGAGGAAGTTGCAAAACAGCAACGAAACGTATGGCATATTTAATCAAAACTTGTATTTAATTTAATTTAAAGTCTTGTCCAACACCCTACGATTCCTTTAATTTTATAATTGTTTTATTGATTTTATTAAGATTTTATAATATTGGCATAAATGAACAATTTATAATTAAGTTTATTAATAATTACTTATAAAAACTTTTTTCAAATCAGCGCGGTCAAAATAATTCTTGTTGACGTATCAATTATTCTTTGATATATTAATGAGAAAATTAAAATTTATTTAATATCATTATTTCAAGTTAGAAATATATAAGTTCAAATATTATTTTCACTCAATATTTGACAAAAATTCCCTACATTAGAGTCGCGATCGAATAAAATGTAGAAAACCTTCAGTTTATAAAAACTCTTTAGCGTAAATAAATTTTCACTTTTTTGTTATTTAATAAATGTGCGGGTGAGCGATTCTTTCATTAGAATCTAATCCAGGAAAATGTCTAAAAAGGGCGCGTATAGAATGATCTCTTTTTTAGACCTAATGACAAATACAAGCCCAGACCTGTTACAGTCTAGTAAGAGATTATTTTCTTAATTCCTATTATTCTAGCAACGGCCTTTTGACTCTAGGTAAGAAAATATTAAATCGAATTAAATATCTTGTTTAGATATTTATCAATTGAAATTATTAATTCACTGAAACTACAAATAGTACCGAGTTTTGATAAAGTTTCACTTTTTCCTTCAATTTTCATTGAATTTAATAATTGTGGCGGTAAGGAATTCAGTTTGGTGTATGGTTGCCTCGCTACCCCTTTATTATTCAAGTGAACCTAGGGCTTGCAAAACTATAAGGTTGCCAGAAAAAAGTTATGGTTTTTAATTAGTTTTTGAAATATTTCAAGAGGTCTTATAAAAAAATCAAGTTATGAAAGCCATTAGTATGGATATTTCCTCCAAGGAATAAGTGTTAAAAGTGAATTTTTATTTTTTTCCAATGAGGTTGCCCGAATTGATATTATCACTGTACTTAAGGACTAATTATTGTTTTATTATATAGCTCTTTTAGGGGGAAAAATAGGTATTTTATAAAAAATAAATTAAATGTTCATTTTTAGCCTCAGTCTACCTCTAAATTTATATACTTACATTTTTTTATTGTGGAAGATTTTTTATAAATTATTTGATAAAGCATGAATTTGAGGAAAATTACCAAGTATTTTTATAATATCAATGAACTAAGAACTCGTTCAATTTATGATCTAACGAAAAAAAAAATATATTTCCTATTGATCTTTTGACCAATGGAATTTTTTCTTTCTTTAAATAAAAAATAAAAAAATAAATAAATTTTCATAATCAAACTATGTCTATCAGATGTCTGGATCCATTTGTATATTGCATTTAATTAATCATTTTTTGTATTATCATTTGGGCCACTCAGAGCTAAATTGGATCAAGTCCAATATTTAAATGAGAAAATCAAAGAAAGTGCTGTTCTTAACAATCAAACTCCATTATATACAGTAGATATATGTGTATATACCTCTATAAATATTTGTATTTATTTACGTGTATGTATATCTTAGTATATGCATTAGAGTGATGACTTTTTCAATTTTTTTCTCAAAAATTATTTCCGAAATAATGGTTTAAAAAATTTGAAACTCTGTAGACTATCCTCATAATATTAACTATCCTTTAGAATTTTTACAGATTTTCAGCTATTATAATTTTGGAGTCTATAACTTATTAACGCTAAGATAATGCAGTATTTTATCTAAGTGTAACTCTAAAATTATAAAAGCTAAAAATCTATAAAAATTCTGAAGGATAGCTAGTATTATTAGGATAAAGTCTACCGAGTTTCAAATTTTTCTTAATTTTAACCTTTTCCGAACAGCGATACAAGTTTCCTATCTAAATAACATGGGATTTTTGGCATTGAACGATCACTTTTTTATTCTGGCCAAAGTAATGGTTCAAAAAATTTGAAACTCTTTAGACTTTATCTTCAAAATACTAGCTATCCTTCAAAATTTTTATAGATTTTTAGCTATTATAATTTTGTAGTCTATAACTTATTAACGCTAAGAAATAGCAGTATTTTAACTACCTGTAACTCCAAAATTATAATAGCTAAAAATTCAGAAGGATGGCTAGTATTATGAGAGTAATGTCGACAGAGTTTCAAATTTTTTTATACCATTTCTTTGGCCTGAATAAAAATGTCTAGCTTGTTGGAAGGTAGTAAGGGAATGCTTGGAGACTCCACAGATGTTACCTCCATTATTACATTTAAAACTTACTAGTATATCTTTGAGTTGTTTTTTATGCAGTAGGTATAAGGTTTATAAGTTTCTATAAGATAAAAAAAAAAAAAACTAAATTTTAACTTTCCCAAGGACTACCTATTTAAAATTTTACAGAAACTGTGGGGGTGGACATAAAAAAGTTTGCTCGCAAATGTTTTAGTCGGAATGCGATGTGCCTTAACCGGGTATTTTCAATTTCACTAAGTACCTACGTGACATAAAGAATATTAAAATTGTATCTTTATAAAACTTTATCACACTACGAATATACAGACAGAAAGACTGACAAAAGTACCTGTCGAAACTAAAAAGTTTCTAGTAAGTAAGGAAAGCTTAAAAAAGTTCTACTCTCTGTCTATTGGATGAAATTTTGTCTCTGAGTTAAACAAATTAAATTAAAGCTTTGTTTTTTCATTCCTACCAATTCGTAGCAAAATGCTTCCTTCCCTAATCTGGCGTGCATACTCCCCTACTTCACTTCTGGTTGCATACCCTACAGGCGTTCCCATGATAGGGACAGGGATGCAAAATATAAGTCAATAAATGGATGTGGCCATCCAAATGACTTTACCATACACCTGGACCCTCTCTTATATTGATTAAAATAATGTTAATCATTCACGAAAGAACCCCCCTCCTTCTTAATTTTGGGCTATTAGCAATTAATATTATCTCGTGTTAATTATAAGACTATTCTATTCAGGGACGTAGCCATGTGGGAAGGAGGGGGTCAGAACCGCCCCCAAGGGAAGGGCTCATGAGATGAGTAACGGCAACGACAAACCGTTTCTTATGGCAAACTAACCATAATGAATTACCTATTTGTTTTAATAAAAAAAAAAATTCCCACTCAATATTTTGCTTTGTGGATTGATTAAATATGACCCGATTGTGTTAGTTTATACTTTGACCACCAGTCAGCGCTGTTTACTAACGGACAGAGCAATCCTGATGAAAATTATAACTTTTGGAACGCTTGGCCATTTTCGGACCAGCAATAACACGAGAACAAAGGTTGCAGAAAGGTAGTTCTGGTTCCAAAATTTTTCTATTCCCAAATTAAAGAACTCATATTATGGTATTCTAGCTTCAGACCTTTAAGCTGAAAAAATAAAAATAAAATCCAATAGTTATATGGAAGCTCTAAAACTTTCAAAGCTAGAGAACTGAACGACACTATAAATTGTATTAATAAGCTACACCATCATCAAAAGTATCATTTTTCTGACTGTAAGAATTTATTAACAATCATTTTTTAATTTTCGAAAATTTGCTCAGAGCATTGAAATTTTTTTCGCTTTTGTCTTCTAATTTTCGTTTCTTAATGACGAGTTCAACTATCCCCCCCCCCCTTTTTTTTTTTCTTCTAAGATGTAAAAGTCAATCGTGATTTTTATGTCTGATTATAAAAAAAATAATAAATAAATAAAAAACATTTGCGAATGATAAGATCGAAAAAGAACTTAATGCTTCAGGAAGGGAGGGTCTGAAGAAAATGTTAAAAGTTAAATATTTTTATTACATGACGATTACACCAACTAATTTATGTTTACTTTCACCTGAAAAAAATAATTGTTATTGGATTAAGCCACCAGTAATATATATAGAAAATTATTTTAAAAATTTGAATTTCGTACAACGAAACTCGACCTCTACTTTTAGAGGTGTGTTTATACTTAGACTAAAAATTGTAAATACTATAAAAAACGGTTCTTAAACAGTGTTAACTGAATGTTTCTTTATCATTTATTTAAGACAATAGTCTCGAAAGGCCTATCTATATAAACTACCCGGCCTGTCGAGTGAGTAGTATTGAATTTACTTAAAAATTATCAAATTTTTTCTCATTTTTTGTTGAAAAATGTCTGAAACTTGGAGAAAAATAATTTTTAATCATGATATTTTCTCTATCTGTGTGTCTGTTTAGATTTATTTATTTATTTAGCCTTTATTAGTTACAAAGCTAAATAGTATATTTCTTATCGTAGAAGTTAGATTTTGTATAATTCTAGCAAGAGTACTTATTTACAATTTTTGCATTCATATTCCTTTCATATTACCATTTACATTTCGCTATTTACAATTTATTTACATTAATACTTCTTGCTTTTAGTTTATATGTGGTACCAGGCCCCTTAGGACATAAGCCTCTCCCAACCTCCTCCACTCTTCTCTATTACTGTTTAGATTATTAAATAAAAATTTATTATGTACTTTTTAAGTGCATTTTGAAATAAAATATATGGTAGTTTCATTTAATACGTTTGCATTTTTGTAAGTTACTAAACTTATATTTCAGGTAGGTGATTTTCGCGCCCAAACTTCCACAGGATCCTAAAGAATAGTTCATAAAGTAATATAGAGTGGAAGGCTCCATAAGGAGCCAATGTATTTGAGCTTATACGAGTTACAGAACTCTCTGGCGGTTCAGAATTGGCAATAAAATGGCGGGAACTCCTCTCTTTAACTCTATAATTAAATTATTAAAGAATTAACATATAAAAATCAAAAAAATAAATTACTAGTTACTTTTATATAGGGTACTAACATTTCAGGATTTTTAGGTCGTTTAAAAAAGTATGTTCTTTATTTGATTTTGTGTCGCGAAGGCAACCTTTCACAAAACATTGATGTCGAGTACTAGGCATATTTAATAATATTTTAATCTATAGATTTGTACGTAGAAATTTTCTAAATTAATGTTTAGCACAAAGCCTGTATGCTTTTTTATCTATGACAAAGGTTTTGAATGTCCAATGACTATGATCTTTGAATAGCTCTTAAGGACTAAGAATAATGTTCTCCGAGCCGCTAGAGAGCGCTTTTCGATATTCGGCAGCCTTCCACTCTATATTACTCTATGGAATAGTTGTTTAAAATTTAGTTCAGATCAGAAAAGGGGCCAAGAATAATAATTTTTGCACCGCCTTACTCTCGTTTTGAGTTAGTTGATATATGCACCAATAAATAGTTACACAGGGTTTTAAACAGTAATTGTGTGTAAAAATAAGAACAGATAGGTCAAAGGGTCTAGAAATATAATTTTTGTACCACCCTCTTTCAAATTTAAAGAGTAAATTTTTGCTTATATTGTATTCTCATCGCAAATACGTATACCTGCCAAATTTAAAGATAATAAATAACCTTGTTAGAAGTAGGCCGAAATTCGATTATAAGACGAATAAATAAACAGATGGACATTTTTTGAACAAAATTTGATTATTTAACAAATTTTAAAATTTATTATTATTACAATTTAGACATTGAGTCAATCCTCTCTACCCATGTCTATATTTATTTGTCTTTTTATTATTTCAATCATGTGGCGAAATTTTGATAAGAACCCACGTCTTAAAACAGAGGATTCAAGTGAAATAAAAGCATGTTTAGGATTTGAGAGCCGCTGATTTAGAACGTTTCCGTATCGAAATTCATGAGATGTTCGGTCACTCTGCTATTTCCATGGATCCGTAAGCACACAGCATACTTTCACACTTTGCAAAAAAAAAAAAATAATAATAATAATAATATTCACGCTACAACTGAATGCGAAAGTTTTAATTTTTATTTTAAAGTCTTATTTCACTTACTACCAACAATAAACAAATAGTTTTTTGTTTCAAAAAAAATCTTCTCTTCATTCACCTCGAAAGTATCATTCATTACCTATAACAGCACTTTACATAACTAATACAAATAGGTAATTGTGTAATTGTGTTATAATAATAAATTAAAAAAGTAAACCTGGTTGGCTTACACTTTTATAAAATTTGGAAAGTCAATTTATCATATCTCTATTTATCTACTTTTAGATTTATAATACGAGTATATATTATCTGTACCAGTGGCGTGCGGTCCATGGATGCAGTGAATTCCGCCCATCCTTAAAATTTCAGAATATTTTCATAAATATATCAGGTCGATTTCAAAATTTCAGGAGGATCTTTAAATTTTCAAATTATTATCCGTTATTTCAAATATTTCTATTAAAAACATTTTTTGTTTTGAAAAGTATATTGGTTCTCGAAATAAAATAATTTGTTGCATAGTTTCAAGGGGCTTTTAAAATGAATGATTTTCCGAAAAGAGTGCGGATAGAAGGTTTGAAGTCCCTGCGTAGTATATCTTCCAGTTTAAGCATGTCAAAGTCAAGTTCAGACTCATAGCTTGCTTATAGCAATAGAATTAGGAGAAATTTAAGATTTTCTTATAGGACAGGCTGATTCTTGTGGAAGATGGTAGATTTCCATCTCAGGGAGTCCGGAGTTTAAGTCACAAAATTTAATTTCCGATTCCTACGCTCACTCACACATATTAGTATCTACTAGTATTATATACTAGTATCTTCCAGGTCAAGAATGTCAAAGACAAGTCCAAACAAGTTTTAGCCGAATAAAAATTGTTCTCGCTGAGGAACTATTAAAATAGTAATAATTCAAACAAGGAATAAATAAAGATGATTCGAGAATCTTTAGACTAATCCGTATCTAAGAACTCTTAATTTAGATCTGAAATAACTAAGAGTGCTATAGACAAGTCATAGCTTGCTTATAGCAATAGAATTAGGAGAAATTTAAGATTTTCTTATAGGACAGGCTGATTTATTGTGGAAGATCGTCGATTTCCATCTCAGGGACAAGATTTAATTTCTGTCTCCTACCCTCACTCACACAAAGCAGTATCCGTTTGGGACAAAAGTCCCAAAATATATTTTTTTAAAATCTAATGTTAAATTTGAATAATAACGAAAATGATGCCGTATTCGATGAAATTTGCAAAAAAAAGCCAAGAAAACCTGAAAAAGTTTTCCGGAAGTACAAAATGCCAATCTGGAAAAGTTTTAGTTAATGAGCTGAAAATGGTACTCAACTATGTATTTTGCATTACAATCCACCAAATTTTAGCTTTTTATATGAAAACGTTTTCTGATTATATATACATTTTTTGCATAACTAATATTTTTCATGATTTTTTTTTTTTTTTTTTTTTGATTGAAGAGTAAAAATATATAATTATAAAATAGACCGATGAAATAATAAAATTTCAATTAATAAACGCATATTTATTAGCTAGTCTTAGTTGAAAATTTTCCATTGAAAAAGGGAGGAAATCTCCCGAAATTTTTGGGTTTGATTAAACGCTTAAAGATTGTTGTATAAAAGATTTGTATTATGTCTGATTAATCTAGGATGATGGTGATTTTTTTTTTCCAAAATGGGAAATCCACAATTTTATAGTAAAATGGTTATTTTTTTTTAGTTAAAATGAAGAATGAAATGACTCTGAATTAAAGTTTTATAGAAATATTAATTTTAATAAATCAAACACTATATATATATATATATATATATATATATATATATATATATATATTTCATTAAGCTCTTTCATTATATATATGTATTAATTTATTACATAGAAATTGAGAATTTCTTAAAGGAGTACTTTTTAAAATATTTCGGGGAATTTGGTCAGTAATTTTCAAATTTTTTTTTTGAACGAAATTACTCTGATTCATAGTTTCATAGAGATGTTTTTTTTTTTTTATAAATCTTACCCTACATATATTTAATTAGACTCTTTCATCAAAAAAAGAATAGTAATTTGCTTAAAAATATGCATTTGAGAATTTCTTAAAGGATTACTTATCAAAATATTTCGGAGAATATTGACAGGTAAAATTATCTTATCGAGCAATGGGATTCTTTCTATTTCAATTTCTCGCCTCATTTGGTGTTGAGAAGCCTTCGAGGCAACACGTCGACATAGAAATGAAGCCACTCAAAGGTAAACAACCCTTAACAAAACTATCCTTATATTATTTATAATATTTTTATACATATTATATTGATTTCATAATGATTTTGAATTGGCAAAAATAAAATTAAACAATATAGATAATCCAGAAAAATGTCTACCTTGGGCCCCAAATACTCTTAGTAGTTTTATGACTTTAAATTTCAATAAAAAAAATAAATATAGTAGATATTTGAGTGGATATCGATGCGGTTGTCCAAAAAAAGAAGATAATTTTCACTATCTTTTTATTCATAAAACCGACGTTTCGGAGGCTATTCCCCCCTTCTTCAGGGTTTTGAAAAGTCAGTGAAATCTCCTCGAAGAAGGAGGGAATAGCCTCCGAAACGTCGGTTTTATGAATAAAAAGATAGTGTAAATTATCTTCTTTTTTTGGACTGCCTCATCGATATCCACTCAATTTCACTTATCAGTCCGTCTCCAAAAATTACTCCAATAGTAGGTATTTATTTATTATATTTCTTTAATGACCTCGGAATGATTTCCATTTTAGCCAGCCTAGGATGAGTATAATAAATATAGTTAATGAGTAATAAATATAATAATAATATATCACAGATTTAATTAATCCTAATATATCGCAAAAGCTCTTATTAACTATTGCAGAGACTAAACTAATTTATAATTATAAATGAATAAAAATAATAATTTATCATCGAATAAACTAATTCTAAAATATTACAGATGTAATTAAATTAAGCTTTCACAATGCGTTTAATAAATAATTATATGAATTATAACTAATGAGGTGGGGTGGCATTATTGAATCTAAAATATCACAGATCACATATTCAGGCAGTGTGGGTAAGACCTATGGGTC
The DNA here is from genome assembly GCA_024734495.1 of Forficula auricularia. Classification (NCBI taxonomy): domain Eukaryota; kingdom Metazoa; phylum Arthropoda; class Insecta; order Dermaptera; family Forficulidae; genus Forficula; species Forficula auricularia. The sequence goes on from JALMQS010000136.1 coordinate 6,254,168, forward strand.
GCGAAGCATATTCTTTGGGTCGCACAGAGTCTCATAACCAAACATTTTAGTACATTTATTTTAAATAAGTTTAAAAATATATTTTAATTCGTTTAATAATCCGCCCCTGCCTATATACATCTAATCTATATAATATATCTAATCTTATTAAACGAGCAACAAAATGTACTAATACTACGAGAAACTAGTTTAAAATAATGAAATTAACTATACAAATTACAACCGAAATTCAAAGGCACTGTATGCCGCTCCCTTACGCTGCCGCCTGATGCGGCCACTTCTCTGCTTCATAGCACGGGACGGCCCTATACACAGTGGCGTATCCAGAAAATTTTCATGGGAGGTGGGGGGTCAATCCACAAAGCATAATATTTAGAGGGATTTTTTTTTTATTAAAACAAATAGTCCAGTTAAATTGTGTTTTTACACGGAAAGTTTTGGGGTAATTGTAATTTCTTCGACCCTTTATTTTTTTGGGTGTTCTGAATTCGAATCTGAGGTTTGCTAACAAAATTTCGTGACGGAACATTTGTCAAAAATGCAAAAAAAGGTAAAAAATATTATTTTTTGCTTATAACTCTTAAATTATTGCCTTTTACTAAATAGCTTTCCTATTCAAAATAAAAGTTCATAAAATTTCCTACAAATTTCATTATTTAGATTTTTTCTCCGAGCAACCGTTTGGCTCAAGCGCTAGTTGAAAATTGGGGTATTTATTCTGTTTCTGCAAATCCCAAAAAACACTAGATTAAATTTTATACAATTTAAACAAATTTACATCTTAATTGGATAATTGTAACTCGTGCCGCAATGAGGTTGAAGTTTGAAGGTTGAAGAATTTTTTGAAAAAATTGCAGTTTTTCCTTCATTAAATGACAACCACTAATCCTAGAAACTTTATTTCTGTCTCATTCTTTAGGAAATTTTATTGACTTGAACGTTTACTTGGATTACTTTTTTCATAAAACTCTTAGATTTATAGATATCCAGCATTTTCCATGACACTTTTGAGGATTCGGATCATATCCTGTCATAGAAAATGCTAGATATCTATAAATCTAAGAGTTTTATCAAAAAAGTGGTCAAGTAAACGTTCAAGTCAATAAAATTTCATAGAGAATGAGTGGGAAAGAAATCAAGTTTCAAATTTTATTAACTTTCTTTTTGAAAAGGAAGGTTATTTACGAAAAGTTGATAGTTTTCGAGTTATAGCTAAAAACCGCCAAAAATGAGATTTTTTTACCTTTTTTTGAATTTTTGACAATGTTCCGTCACGAAATTTTGTTAGCAAACCTCATTCGGATTCAGCATAAAAAACATATAGGATCTAGAAATCAAAACTAACCCAATACTTTCCCGTGAAAGACCTTTTAGAAAACAATTTAACTGGACTAAAAAAGTACTTCAAGAAATTAAAAATAACATAATTCTTGATTAAACATGAAATATATTTAATTACGGTTAGTTTGCCATAAGAAACGATTTGTCGTTACTCATCTCATGAACCCTGACCTTGGAGGGGGGGTTCTGACCCTCCCTCCCCCGTGGCTACCCCTCTGCCTATACACTAGCATTTGTATTAAGTCAAGAAAAATACATAGCACTAAAATGTTTTCACACGAAATACTAATTATTATGCAAGTATTTGACTGGGCGAATTGGCCGGCTTATGCAATTGGCTGAATGGATGAGACAGGCGTTTGTTTTGGCTGCTCAGCTGCTCGCTCGACCTTTAGATGTTTGGATGGATGAATCTTCTCGTGCAAAAACAACACCGAAAGTGAAAGGAGAAGTCCACTTTCATTCTTTCTTTCCTCGGCCATCTCATCTTAAGTCAGAATCATTTCATTGTTCTATCAAAAACAAAAGCTTTTTCTGCTTCACTATAACGAGATGGGCCTAATAATCATTAATAAATTGCTCTGGATAATAGAGGAAGCGTAAGAAGTACTCGGAAGTTAATGAATTAAAAAAATAAATAAATAAACAAATAAAGCATCAAAACAAAAACAAGGAAGGAAATTAGCCGAGTCAGATAATTTCAAATGGAATGGAATAAATAATAATAATAATAATCACTCTATCAGCTCATCTTTCCAGATGAAAGAAAGTAAATTGCATGATACATTCATCACTCGAAAATGTTAATGAATTCATTTTTGTAGAGTGGAAAATGAGGACATTTTGAATCTATTTAAAAGAGAATTTCAAATGGATTTATGGTAATGAGATTTATTTTAAAGGGACTTAAGAATATATTTTTGAAAGCACAATGGGAGAAAGGATTCCAAGCTGCATTCAGATTCTGTCATCTTTTATTGCTATTTCATTTATTTTGAGCTTAAGCCCATATATTATATTCACTTTAATAGTTGAAAGTGAACAACATTTTTCTCACGCTTTGAGCTCGTGTTTGTTAAATTATAACGTATTATAATAGGCAACCAGGGTTTCAAGCCTGCATTTGATGTTGCACGTTGTAAAAATGCCTGACAAATTTTCAAAAAATAATTCAAATTACAATTAGAGGAAAATGTGAAAACTTTTTAAAAATACTGGATAGACGGTATAATAAATTTGAATATCAAAAACTAACAAAAATGAATTTTTCTATTTACATTAATTAAACTGTTTTTTTGAATTTTTTATCTTTAAAACTTTTGGTTCAAAAATACAGAAAACATCATTTTTTGAATGATTTTGTTAAAATTTGTATGTATTTATAATACTATAGACATAATGAACAATTTATATTAAAGTTTATTATTAATTAATTATAAAGGCGACTCTAGCGTAAATAAATTTTCACATTTTTTGTTGTTTAATAAATGTTCGGGTGAGCAATCTTTAAATGAATATGCAATTTCGAAAAGGGCGCATGTCTGAAAATTGAAAAAGGAATGAAAAAAAACAACTAATTACACTGAAAGAGGAGACAGAGGGGAATTTCGCATTGGATTTCCTTCACTGACTTTTCAAAGCCCTGAAGAAGGAGGGAATATCCTCCGAAACGTCGGTTTTATGAATAAAAAGATAGTCTAAATTATCCTCTTCTTTTTTTTTTGACTGCCTCATCGATATCCACTTAATTCACTTATCAGTCCGTCTCCAAAAATTATTCCAATCTTACTAATACACTGGTCGGCAAAAATAAAACAAAAATTTGTAACCATAAACCTAACAATGGATTCCAGTAGAGTTTTATACGCTGATTATCATGCAATTTCCCGATTTTTTACAACAGGTCTGAGTTTTGTGATATTATCGGTCAAAACGACGACAAAAGCCATTTTGACATATTTTCGAGTCCAATTAGATATTAAACAGCAATATTTGAAATCAAAATATGGTTGCCGTAATAGAAAATAGCTTCCTCTTTGATTTTCAAATTCCCACTTGTTTTTAGCTCAATTAGAACTCTGGTTTAACTAAATAAACTAAAACTGCCTGATTATAAAGGATAAAAACATAGATAAAAACTATGGTCTTAGTTTTTTACTTATAACTCGAATTCTAATTGAGCTAAAAACAAGTGGCGATTTGAAAATCAAAGAGGAAGCTGTTTTCTATTACATCAATGAAATATTTTGATTTCACATATCTAATCGGGAAATTGCATGATAATCAGCGATCAGCGTATAAAACTCTACTGGAATTTATTGTTAGCCTTACGGTTAAAAATTTTTGCCGACCAGTGTTCTTCTCTAAAGTAGGTAGTGTAAAATTTATAAAATTTAATTTTGAGTTACATTTTGGGGACAGTAAAATTAATACTAGGGTTGTCCATTTCCGAGGGTGCAGGGATGCTTTTAGATTACATTTATATGAAAAAATGTATTTGTCAAAATATGCGAGATGTGCCCTTTTCGAAATTGCATATTCAATTGAATCTGATCGAAAAAATTACTAAAAAGTGCGCGGATAGAATGATCTCTCTCCCTGTAGAGCTAAAGCATTGCAAGGATACCATCTACAAGTCCAGACCTGTTTCACACTATTAGAGATTAATTTCTTAATTTCTATAACCGAAATATATATCAGGTTTAGAAAATTAATCATTTAAAATAATTAATTCATCGAAACTGCAACAGCATATCGATTCTTGATTACTTTTTCTCCAATTTAATCTATAAGTCGATTTTGGTTCACTTTCTTTTCAGGCTACAGGTGTTGACCAGGTAGTCTTGCAGGGACCTTATGCATTCCACTATATCCTTGGGGGACCAAACATTGATGATTATCTAATCAAAATAAACTATAAAAATATTTTGTAAGCAGTATGAAATACAGAAATTGTTGTGTTTAATGAAACATAAACAAGCAGAGTTTTTTTTTTTTATTTTCTTTTTCTATCTTGGGACGCACGAGTTAACCGCCGTTCAGGCACATGACTGATTTGCGGTCTTGTTTTTTTTTTACTCGCTCTCCAATGCATTTATTATTTAATCAATCGGACTCGGTTAGATATCGAACTTGACATTTCAGAACAAAGTTTTTCTTATTTGACCTCTTCACTCAAACTATATTATATATTATATATTATACTCGTATGTATTAATTAATGGAAATCGTTTTATTACATGTGGATTCAAATGATTCAATCATAGACGTATTGAGGGTGTTGTTGCGGATTTCAAAATGAAAAAAAAATGACATGAGTGTCATGCTCGATGGAAATGTACCCTCATATGCAATTGTTATTTATTTCTCTCTCTAAGTGTAAAAGTTTCATGCGAGGCCTTTTAGAGAAAATTTAGGGAAAATTTAGCAGTTACAGAATTAAATTAGTATCCATATAGCTATTTGGCTTTAATTATTTATTTGATTCATTAAAAACAATGAAATGAGACATACCTGAGTTAAAATTGAAATTTGAAGATTTTTCTATGCGTGCGTCATGCATTTTCACTTCTTGCTAATTAATAATATTCGATGTAAATATTTATGAATAATAATAATAAACAATCAAGTTACCTCCCACTAACCCGCGTTAAAATATTAACAATTAGTCGCCCAAACTCGCATAAGAAATTACATTTAAAAATCTCAGATCTAATAGATGACAAAACCTCTATTGATTTTTTACTTTACCATACAGGGTATGGTCAAGTATTGTAATTGTGCATAAAAAAGTGATTTTTTTTTGCTTTTTTTTCGAAACCATTTTGATTAAAAAAAAATTGAGCGAAACCATGCCATTTCGGTCTACAAAAAAGCCCTAATAAGTGAACATCGAAAAAATTATATTTTACGATATAATAATTGTTTTGTCAAAATGTCTCTTAGTTAGTCTGGTTGTTATTCTGTCTGTTCGTTACCAAATTTTTGTGGACAAGCTAGATCAAAAACTAGAGTGAATATCAAAACCAAATTTTACAGGTAGTTTTGGTGTATTGAAATTAGGGCTGATTAGATTTTGATGGATATCGACCCCAAATTAAAGGGGGGGGGGTTAAAAATTAAACTCAACCAAATTTTGTATATATAATGAGTGGACCCACAGAAATCTAAAAATGCAAAAACTAACCCGCCAAAATGGGGAGGGGAGGTGTAGGGCCAGAAAATGATCTAGGCCCTTGTACCAAAGTCAACCAGATTGTGTATACATAATTAGTGGGACTCCAGAAGACTAAAAATGCAAAAACTAACCGCCCAAAAAACCGGTCAAAAAATTAAAAAATTAGACACTTATACCAAACTCAAACAAATTTTATATACATAATCAGTGGACACCCAGAAGTCTAAAAATGCCAAAACTAAGCCCCCTACATGATTATAAATAATATTAAATATAAGTGAGGGACCAGGTTGTATGGTAAAGTCAAGTGGATGGCCACATCAGAACGTGTCAGTTTATTTTTAGAAATTCAAAGTACCTATATTTCTATCGGCAATTTGAATTCTTATACTTCTTGTTCCTTGAAATGTGAAGAAGCTTCTATTAAAACTGATTGATTATTTGTTAGTAGATATAATAACCATTTTTATTCTTAAGCGTCTTAATCGGGAACCCAGTGGCAGGCTTTAGCACATAATTTTAGGATTAAGGATCATTTTGATTTGACCGTTTTTTCAAAATTAAAATGTCTCCCAAATTAAAACTTGTGTTAAGAAGCTAAAAATAGCAATTTTTGTATTTTTTCCAATTCTTTTAATTTTAAAATTTACTTTATCCTTCACTTCGTAAGAGATAATTTGTAGTCAATTTATTTTGCTCAGGATCCCTTATATAGCTATATAGCACTGTTGGGATGGTTGTACAATACAATAGGTTAACAGCCCACAGTGTGAATATTTTACTCGATACCTATGTTTCTTAACTTCCAAGATTATAAATTCGGGGGCTTTCAAGATGTCAAGGCCGTTGTTCTTTATATAATCCATGCCATCTGTTCTTAATCACTTAGATGCGGATGATAAATGGAGAAGTTATGTAGGATCTCGTATGAAAATCTATCTCTCCACCTTCCGTGACCCCCGTCATTAGAAAATTTATTTTACTTGAAAGTGAAATGAATATAAAATGTCATGAATGTTTTGTTGGTTGTTAAGTATCATTTTAACTATGAATAGGTAAGGTAAAGGAAGTATTTATCGAATACATAAGTACAGTATAGATATTACTCAGATGGGCCTCAGGACATACGTTTTATTTATTTACCATCATTTTACTGTATAAATGGTGTGAAATTATTACAAAACTTATTTACCATTTTTATTTATTTTTTTGTGATATAAATTTTTATCCCTTAGTTAAATATTGCAAGCCTAACTATTTCATCTTAGCATCAAGAACTTTTAATGAGATTCACTTCAAAAGTACTTTATTTTGTAAATGTTTAAGTGGTTTGTAATAACTGGAAAAATTATTTCCTGTAATTTAATTGGTTAAGGGCAAATATATACATTATTTAATTATTTATTCTACATTTCAAGGATTTATTTTAGTGAATTTATATTATAAGATTATGACTTAAAAAAATTAATTTCAAAATTAAAAAACAAAAAAAACAGTGGATAATTTAAAAATAAAATTTCTTAACAGAGGAATACAAGGTCTACAAAAATCTATATTTTTAATTTTTAATGAGATTGATGCTAGAAGTATTTAAAGCAGGATAGTCAAACCCCATAGTACTAAAGGTCTATAGAAGCCCCCCCCTATTGAAAAGAAGAAATTTCAGGGCTTAGATTAGAATCGTATGTGCCAATGTGCCTTTGGATGGCGTTCTTATTTGATCAAGTGCAGGTTGTAGGTCGGAAGGTCATAGGGATTAACTAGTTATTTATGAATGTCTTGGTTCGAGTTCTATCTAATTTGATATCGAAGGGCTTTTGAGCATTGAATTTAACTCGTCGGAACAAACAGTAGGTATAAGAAAAAAGAGGGTAGTACGAGCAGTAAAAATGAATTTTTTTTGTTGAAATGTAATTTCTTAGGCAAGTTTGGCTAGCTAATTGTTAAATAAAGTATGCGTATGCACGCTGACAAGGGCGGATCCCCGGATCGGGGGGGGGGGGGGCGGAGGGGGCGATCGCCCCCCCGCAGAGGCCCGTGCCTGCAAAAAAAATTTGTAAAAAAAAAACCACATTTTTTTTTTTAATTTTAAAATTGAAAATAAAGTTCTATGTGTGTGTGGGGGGGGGGGGGGCGTCGTCTCTACCCCCCCCCCCCCCCCATAAAAAATTCCTGGATCCGCCCTTGCACGCTGTAAATACTCTATTAGCTCAACCAAGTGAATCTTTATTATTATTATTTACATCGAATATTATAAATGAGTTTGTCAGTTTCTTCTTTTTAATTTTTAAGAAGTTTTATTATATTTTACATAAGATTTTTTTACAAATAACGAATTATTCAAGAAGAACCAAAAATAAACTCTCTAGTTTGGGATTGACCCTTGCATTGTGAAAAGAATAAGGAGAATAGGATGAAATTTCAGGTATTGGGTCAAGAATAGAAAAAAATTCAGGGATTGGTTCGTGTGGTTGCAGAACTTGGAAGACTGAAGGTTATATGCTCCTGGAAAGACGGATGGGGGAAGAGAGTTCCATTCTCTAGAAATTATATAGATAAATGAGCTGGCGAATCTGTTAGTATCTAATTTAATCGCGAATAGATTTTGAATGTTTGAAAATCCTGTGTTTTGCGCAATCAAGGCTTTAGAGGGGATTATTGATTTTTATCATGTCAGAACAAAAAGCTATGTTGGTCTATAAGAAAGGGAAAGAGCGGAAATGGTTCTAAGATGGTCGGGGAATTGAGAGCACTAGTTAATACTGGATCTCCTAGTAAAAATGTATCTTGACCCTAAATTACATCCAGGGTGGCAAGAGAATGCTTGGGGCCTCATTTGGATAGGTGCAAATTCGAGCTTGTACAGAGTAATAGGTTAAGAAATAAGAGTTGATTAAACTACTATGTAGGTTTCGCATTACCTATATGGTAGTAGTTTAATCAACTCTTATTTAAAATGTTTCACTTAGAACCGACACCAAGTTCCTTAAAAATTAAGTTAAGATGATGGTCCGAAATGCATTCAGTAATAATCATTATTAATCTCTTGTTGGGGATCAATCACCTGTTTCTTCTTAATTCCTGAGCAACAATTTTGAAATTAAGTTTAATAATCTTGAAAAAATCATTGCCTGGAACATAACAAGCTTAACATGTATTTTCATCCGCATAAGCCCCAACACTGCAATGAATGCGGCCCTACATAAAATTATAAACTTCCTTGACACATTAAGATTTTTATATACTTACTGGAAAACATATCTGATACAATCTGATTTTTTTTTTTTCTAAAATAAGAAGAAATTGGAAAATAATCCCAAAAGTTTTCGACGAATAAAAGGGCAGATTTTCAATTTTTTTATGTGAAAAAATACCTATATCAAGATTTGGGAAGAAATAATCGTAATGGTGGTATATTTTGACTTCATTTTTATTAGATATACTATATATTTTATCTGCAAAGAAGAAAAATTAAATAATATTTATTAAAATTTTATAAAAATTATCTAATCAGAAACAAATACTCCTGACTTCACAATACTTATTTACTTTTTGGAAACATGAATTTATATATAGGTACGTAAAGCTATTTTCAAGAATAAAATTCACTAAAGTTATAAACTCAGCTTTCAGTTTAAAAAAATAATGAAGTTTCGAATATTTAAAAACCAATCTTCATCTAATATTTATTATTTCAGTAATTAAAACTTTTGAAGTGCTAAATTATTTAAAAACAATTTTCTGAAAGAAAAGAACTCAAAGATTATTATGCTATGATATTTTTGGTTCTTTGGAAATATCAATAGAATTAGTATATTTTATATACGGCCCGAGGGATTTATTTTTTCTTCAAATGCGGCCCGTGTAAGCCAAAAGGTTGGACATCCCTGTATTAGAGAATAAATTTGCCTGTATAAATGGATATCTTATTCTAGTTACAAATAAACATTAATCAACACTTGAAATCGACTGCATTTTCAAAAGTTAACCTCGACCGTAAAAAAGCCCAACCACACTTGATAATAAAATAACATTTCATCCTTCATCCATGGTTAGGAAATCCAAACTTAGAATTTAAATAAATTATAAAAATTCTCTCAAATAGATAAATAAACATAATCATAAATTTTATTTTCATAGATGCAAATTATTTAAATGAACAGAGACGCAAGGTGTGTATTATATAATATTTTCGATTAGCTGAATTTTCAATGATGCCATTATGAAACATAATAAAACATGATAAGCTTCTTGGGTTTCCTTATTAAGAATTTTTCGGCTTTTGTTTTGAAAGTGAGATCTGTTTATTTTCATACATAATTGCATTTTTTTTCTGGTCCTCGGATTATGAATTTAATTACGTTCTCGCGTTTTAATAAAACACCTATCTCTTTCATGGAGAAATTTTTATTTCTTAATCTAAATTAATTAAATTCTTTCTATCCTGGCAGGTTTTTATTTAATTTTTTTTAAATTACCTATAGCTATTTTGAGAAAAAACCAAGTGCGAGTCGGACTCGCATACTGATAATTTTTTACCTTATATCTTTCAAAATACTTAAGAGATCAAATTTGTTTTTATATATCCCGTATAAGGAGAGAATGGATGTACATGTAGAATTTTTTCATAATTTTACGTTCATTGGTTTAGGAATAGCATTAGGAACAAAATTCGTTGAAAATTGATACATTGATACGCCCTAAGTAACCCTGTAAAGTGTATCAAATTAAAAAAATCAACTTAATTCTTTTTATTGAGATCTTTACAAGGGATACGTTACACGGCAGGATAAAAATGTAGGTACTTTGTATTTCCCATCCCATAAAAATTTGACTCCTCTCCCAAGATAATTACCATGTTAAAATTTTAATACGATTTTTGATTTCGGGGAAAATAAATACCTACAATCAACATAGACATTTCCAGCTTCTATCTTATTTAGTTAATGAGATGCAAGGATCTGACAGACGGGCAGTAGTCTGACATTATTAGGGAACCGTTTTGCTTTTATTTACTAAAATTTTAAGCTTTTTATCGTGTACAAAATGATACCTTATTTTTGAAAATCGGATGACAAACAATCGAGTTATGCGTGTATTTTTATTTTTATTTATATGGTTAGTCATTGTTAAGTAGAATTATGACATCAATTTTTTATTATAACTCGGTCGTTTATTAACCGATTTTCAAAAATAAGGTATCATTTTGAACACGATAAAAAGCGTAAAATGTTGATAAATAAAATTTAATTCAATAAGGAAGAGTGGAAAATATATATAAAGATTGATAAATTAACATGGTCTGCTTTATGAAATTTTAAACCTAAATAAACAATGATTTGAGGATAATTATAGCAGAACCTTCTGGGGTGGGTCTAGGAGAAGCTAGGGGGGGTATGGCACCCCTGTATAAGGGAGTAGATTTGTGATAGTCAAATTTTGAGTGCCCTCTAGCTAAAACTAATAAAAACATCAAAACGCAATTTCATAGTGAATTATTTTATATTCAAATCAAGTAGAGATTTGATTTTGTTTTTAAATGGATCTCATAAACTTAACAGGTTTTTGTCATTTTTCTAAAAATAATTATCTAATTCCTCTTAAAACATAATTTTTATAATATTTACGACAAAGTTTCTTTTGTGGGTCTTAATACTGTGAAATTGCTTAATTTTTTTTAAATTATCGTACTTTAAAAAATACGTATTTTTTTTTAATGCAATCGAAAGAGCCCTCCAAAAAGATGTATTACTTAATCTTACTAAAATCTAGTCTTGCCCTGGACCACACACGTCCTAGCTGCGGCCCGGATTATTATTATTATTTTTCAAAATCGCTGTGCTTAATAAACATCACCAGTTCTTTGATGTGTATTTTTACTTTCACATTTATATTCTATACTCTATACTCTATAGAATATAATGGGGAAGTATTGCGATCGCCTACCTGGGTCATGACTTTTTGAGAGCTTGTTCTTTTTTATCTCGCCATCTGCACACATTAGTTGATTTTTTTTTTTAATCTCTATATAATATATATATAAATTTAAAAAAATAAATAGGCACTTATATACTTGTAGTGTAATGGAAATAAGATATTATAAATATATACGAGGTGGGCAGTGGTATAGTAAATCATGGAAATATAACTTTTAAGGAGATAGGTGATGGCTCTAGGCGAAACCTTTTTATTATTACATGGAAATTTAAATCACGCTAGATTTTTTACTATATTAGTATAATTCTTAAGTTAACATAACTAATCAGTCCGTTTCATTTGTTATTCAATTTATTTGCTTTGCTTTTATGTGGAAAGTGTGATCATTGACCATGTAAAATTAAAAGCCTTGTCTTGGAACCTCCCGGAAATTCACGAGAGTAATTATCCCATCGGAACAATCTTGTTGTTACATTTTCTAAAAGATTCTTTGATAGTGAATCAAACGAAACTTTCTCAAATTTAAAATGGTAATCCAAAATGACCACTTCCTTCTTTTTTAATTAACCACTTACAGAAAAAATTAATAAAAAATTATTTTAATAAATATATAGGTTTATTTTTTCTTATTTTAAAATTATGAAAATTCATATTGATAAAAATTTATTTATTTTTTCCGATATTTCGTACTTTGAGCTATCTCATTTTCAAATTTAGATTAAGACTATTTCTTTTTTTAGTGTTCCGTTTAAAAGTTTACCCGATATCAAATATCCTGTTAAAATTTTAATCGAATGATTTGGGGTGTGTCCAAAGTAAAAAAAAAAAATTTAATATGGAGTGTAGTAAAGTAAACACCTCTTTAAGTAAAATTTGGATGTTTTTTTTTTTTAATTTAATTCACGAATTGAAATGACTTTATGAGAGGGCTGTTAAGTGGAAATTTTTAGGGTGATTTTTATGCCTGTTGGCGTTAAGCTGCTTAACTTAAAATTATTGAAAATCTACAAATTCTCTTCAACTCGTGTTATGAATGGCAAATAGGAACGAATTTGATACTTCAAATATTTTTGAAGATAAATTACCGAACCCTCGGTATGCGGTTCAACTCACACTGGCCGGCTCATTTCTGATTTTCTGAATTTATTTACCTGCAGGTTGTAAAGTTATAAATATCCAATTCTAATCACTTGTACAATTCGGGAAAAAATTAAAAAGAAAAAATTTGGTGACGGATAAAACTTTCTATGATCTTCCGTTCTTAGGTCATTGTGAATATCAAAATCCATACAAACATATAAACACAAAATCTTTCTTATATTATTAAATGAGCAATTCTTGTATATATATATATATAGAATCGGGTTCTCGAAAACGGCTCTAACGATTTCGCTAAAAATTGGTGTACTTCCAAAATACTTCCAAAGCGGTGTACACCTACTTCCAATCGCGGATCACACGTCGGGCTCTGAGGTGTACAAGTTTTTGCTTGAAATCGGAGCACCGGAAGTTGACATTTACTTGAAAGATTTTTCGTTTTTTTTTATTTTCACAAAAACCGTATTAACGATTTTTTTTTTAAATTGTGGTACTTATCAAGTGTCATGAGTTATTAAGCTATTTAGAGGCAAAAAGTTACTGAGCATTGCTCGGTGCTCCAGGCACTAATTATTATTCGGGAAAAAATTAAAAAGAAAAAATTTCACACTAATAAGCAAAAATAAAATATTTCGAGTCTATTTTTGAGAGGGCTTAGATATATTTATAAATAATTTCAATAAATATTAATCAATAATTCCCATTTATATTGACTGAGATGTTATAAGTATTACATTATTAATAGAAAATTCATTAGCGAATGAACGGACTAAACATGTCAAGGTCGTGAGCAAATATACACACTTCATATATAAACACATAAGCTTAGATAGATATATACGATAATTTATCTCAATTTATATGTGTTATAGCTTGTCAAATTAAAAGAAAAATATTACAAAAATTATTATGTCTCGAAATTGAAATATTTCAGATTATAATTTTAGAATATCATTAGAATATTAGATCAATATTTGGTCAGCTTTTGTTTATACCGGGAATACCTTTATACTGTTGAGTCAGCGATTTCTCAACTCTGGGGCCCCAAAATATCTGAATGGGGGGCGCAAAATGAATGAACCAAAGTCGAAAAAACTATTTATTGAACAATTTTATAACAGAAAGAATGAAAGCTTTTATTTGCATGATTAATCAAGACAAATTTGGAAAGTATAATTTATTGATTGATTGATTAGTGAAAGATTATTAAAAAAAATGTTCTTCCTATTAACTAGCGGTGTGATTAAAAAGGTACAAAGTTTTGAAGAATGAGCCACGAAAAATTATTCACGTTTAATATATATGGATTGTTTGTAGAGTTGGTTGTAGATTAATAATCTAGATATAGACCATTAGGGAGTGAATTATAGTATTTAATAATTATATTACTAGGGCTCGGATTTATAGGCACTAAAAATCTTTAAAATAGGCAGGCAATTAAGTACTAAAAATAACTAAAATAGGCACTTAAAAAGGCATTTAAAGTAAAAATAGGCACTTAATTTCAAATAAACCATTTCTGATGGTGTTAAATTTTCCTCTTTTGCACTACTATATTCTCCTAATTTCCTGTCTATTCTTTCCATTATTGTTCAACCAGGATTCCGGTTCAGTATTTTGTCTATTTTTCAATTGAGATTAGAGCCAATAGGACCAGATGCTTTTTTGATATTTACTTGAAATCACTGGAATATTTTTTAATGGACTCTATCAAAAGAGAGATTTATTTCTTCTAATTCTGTAATGGTTACAGGTAGATTGTTAAAATTACACTTTATATATGCTAAATTAGCCTCAAGAGTAATAGAAGATAAAAAGCATTCTTAGCCTCCCTTATAGATAAAGCATCATCTAGATCTAGATTGATTATTTCTATGACCTAAATTAATAAATAAATAGAATTACAGAACAATATTTAAAAAAATAAATTTCAAATGTACCTTTTGAATTTCATCCAAATGGTGACATCAACACACTGATCAACACCCTGATCCAGCCAGGCAAATTGCATAACCTGATACAGTATAGTCCCGAAAACTCGGCCTAATGTGGACCGAAGGGTGGCCGAGCTTGTGAAAATGCCGGATTATCGGGAATGGGGTTAAAAAAGAATAAATGCGAGTGTTTCCTCAGAAAATACAGTACTGTACTTGTATGTATTGTTTGCTTGAGAATACAACAGAGAATAAACTGCCCAAATACCCTTAAACAAAGGAAAAGTATGTACTTTATGAAGGCATAAAGCCTTCACTACATGAAAATGAAAATTAATGAATACACAGTGTACAGTAATTTACCTGATAAGACAGACCTCAGAAAAATACTCTATGAAGGCATAAAGCTATCTATAAGTAAAATAAACTAATCGAATTTGCAAAAACAGGTTTTTTCACCCTTCCAGGGTTTGGCCGAGTTATCCCGACTGCCGGGTTATCGAGTGCCGAGTTTTCAGGACTCTACTGTAATAGAACTAGATCAGTAGAAAATCTAGATTCAATGACCTTCTCAATTTTCCAGAACCCACTATAACGGGAAGAAATTCATGGTTATATCTGCAAGCTTAAGAACATACAAAAAAAAAAAAAAAACGATTGGAGAAAATGGTATCATTGCGGAGTTAAGGAAGAATCATGGTCCAAAAATTCTCTTTAGAAGGCTTTGCGTGATCCTAAGGGCCCACACGCAATTAATAATATATATAGTATGTTTATTTGCATCAAGTTGAAAACAATCTCATTGATTTGTCATGAATCAACAATTCTGCTACTCTCAGTAAAACAAAATCTTTTCAGTTCATCTTCTCGTTTAATAAAACTTAAACTTCTATTCTCACTTAGAAATATTTTCATAAAACTTAATGAAGATGGAAAGTAAATAGTTAGAAAATAAATATGAAGGAAAAACTGCAATTTTTTGAAAAAAAAAAAAACGGATCATTTCCTGTCATGGAAAATGCTGGACATCTATGGTATAAATCTAAGAGGTTTATCAAAAAAGTGGTCCAAGTAAAGTTCAAGTAAACAAAATTAGAAATAAAGTTTCTAGGATGATTGATTTTCATTTTATGAAGGAAAAACTGTTTTTTGCAAAAATTCAACCTCATTGCGGCACGGGTTACCATTATCCAATTAAAATGAACCTTTGTTTAAAGTGTATCAAATTTAATCTAGTTTAAAAATGTATAGAGTGGTCTTTGTCGAAAACGTGCTCTTTCATGGTCAAAATGGAAAAAAATCGAAAAAAGTGAGAGTTTTTGGGATTTGCGGAAAGAGAAAAAATAGGCCAATTTTTAACTAGCGCTTGAACCCGAACGCTTAGTTGGAAAAAAAACCTAAATGATGAAATTTGTAGGAAATTTTATAAACTTTCATTTTGAATAGGAAGGTTATTTACCTTTTTTTGGATCTTTGACAATGTTCTGTGACGAAATTATGTTAGCAAACCTCAGATTCGGATTCAGCACACCCAAAAACATAAAGGGTCGAAGAAATTGCAACTATTCCAAAATTTTCCGGGCAAATACACAATTTAACTGGACTATTGGTTTTAATAAAAAAAAAATCCCATTAAATATTTTGCTTTGTGGATTGACCAGCCCCCCCCCCCCCCAACCCCCCACCATGAAAATTTTCTGGCTACGCCACTGCCTGCCATGGGTTTGGGTGTTAGTTAGCCAGTGTTCAAAATATTAAGTAATCAATGGATCAATATAATATGTACCTAGGTATTTAAGAGAAAGAAGAAATGCTTTCTTTGTATTTGTTTATGTTTGTTCTTTTGTTCTGAATCCAATTTCTCTACTATTGCAAAATAAAGAAATTCGACTATACTCCATATAAGTGAAATTTAATAATTATATTACTAATAGGAGCAAAACCATAATATATATTTATTCTATTACGAATTAGATAGAAGAAGATTAACGCAATATATGATATTTTTATATAAATATAATTGCCAAAGAAGTTTCTGAATTTCATAAATTATTTTCTTTTTCTTTTTAAAAATTTCATTAAATGAGTAAATTAAATTTTTAATTAATGATTCTCATAAACTGCGTAAGAAAAACATTATTTTATTTTATTTATTATTTCAAAATATACGATATTGTTATCATATCGCGTTATTTGATTGTGTATATACAGATATACATACATCATTATATATTGAGATTCAGCAATAGTATACGTAATATATATCGTAAAACAATTTTTTTAAAGATATTGTTAATTATTAATCACGTAGCAATTACATATATATATATATATAGATAATCGATAAAACCGTCCCTATTTATTGAAAATAAAATTGTATAATAATAAAAATTATTATTATTAGATTTTAATTATTGTCCCTATTACGAGTATAAAGAGATAGGGAAGTGCGTATCCATTTTATTTTTTTTTTTTTATTTATATTAAGAATAAATATACATATATATACCAGTGGAGGTTGAGGACTTTTCAACCAGAAGATGCTGTTCAAAAAAGTACCCTTCATATTTTGAAATTTTATTTTAATCTTCGCTTTTTTTGCAAAAAACATAGAATACGGCATCATTTTCGTATTTTTCCAATTTAACATTAGATTTTTTAAAAATAAATTTTGGGACCTTAGCCCCAAGCGGATACTGATTTGTATGAGTGAGAGAAGGAGTCAGAAATTAAATCTTGTGACTTAAACTCCACAGTCTCTGATAATGTAAATCGAAAATCTTCCACAATGAATCAGCCTATCCTATAAGAAAATCTTAAATTTCTACTAATTCTATTGCTATAAGCAGACTATAACTTGTCTATAGCACTATCTTATATATTGAGAGTTCATAGAAATGAATTAGTCTAAGAAATTCTCCAATCATCTTTATTTATTCCTTTATTTTATTATTTCTATTTTATTAGTTCCTCAGCGAGAACAATTTTTATTCGACTAAAACTTGTCTGAACTGGAAAATATACTAGGCAGGGATTTCAAACCTTCTATCCGAACCCTTTTCGGAAAAATCATTCATTTTAATTGCCCCTTGAAATTATGCAACCATTTTATTTCATTTCGAGAACCAATATGCTTTTCAATACAAAAAAATGTTTTTTATAGAAATATTTGAAAAACGGATAATAATTTGAAAATTTAAAGATCCTGAAATTTTGAAGTCGACCTTAGGTATATATTTATGTGGTACAGTAAAAACCCGTTTTTTAGTAAAAATGCCTTTTGATGAATTCCCTTATGGAAACTAGAGTTTACTGATGTTGGTTGAGTTTGGTTCAAAGGTAAAGAATCTTCATTTTTGATCTTCCGCCTTATTTCATGTGTTTATTTTAAAAAAATTTTAAACGAAAATGTCATCAATTACATCCTCTACAACTTTTCTTCTAATTTTTGACATTTTCATTTAAAATTTTTTGGAAATAAATAGACGAAATGAGGCGGAAGGTCAAAAATGAAGATTCTAGATCTTTGAACCAACCTCAACCAAAATCAGTAAACTCTAGTTGCCATAAAGGTATTCAGCAAAATGCGTTTTTACTGCAACATATTAAAATACTAATTTGAAATTTTAGAGATGCACCGCATCCACAGCATCCATAGACCGCACGCCACTGATGTATACCTAATAGTGAATACCAGAAGGAAAATTCAATATTTACATACCTAGGGTGTCTTAGAAAGAAAGGTTAATTTTTTCGGAAGGTAGGGACATAACCAGGCGCCCCTACAGCCGAAATCATCTATTTTGCATTTAACTCACGATAATCTATTAAATATATTTTTTTAAATTTTATTTACACTTATTTCAAAATTTTTTATAAATATTAATGTATCAATCTCTTTTTT
>JALMQS010000137.1:0-98978 GCA_024734495.1 Forficula auricularia
ACATAAAAAAATTTTTTTTTTAATATTTTAACAAAACGCATCAATCACCCAAACTTCATCAAATTTATCATCATTAATAAAAAAACTTTTAATTTTAGTGAAAATCTGTAAATAAAAGCATTTACAAATTTTCTATTGCATTCATTATTGTACCCATATATTATAAAAGATAGAACATGATTTTAAATGAAGAAATTTTAAAAAATTTTAAAAAATTTATATTAACTAAATAATGACTCATATTTTAAAAAAGAAAACCAAAAGAGAGTAAATATTTTTAGTGGGATTAAATATGTTTCGAAGTTTTTAATTATCCAATATGAAAATATTCGAAAAGATGTCATGAGGTCAAACATTTCTAATATGGCACGCTGATTCTGACTATGAGAAAAAAATAATTAAATCAATCAAATATAACCGCCGATTTAAATTGAATGGCATTTTTTCAACGAGTGTCGTGGATTTAACTGTATCAAACTCCCACACGGTGGGAAAATAGTCCACCAATCACATATGCACCTCAGAAGAATCTAACTGTTCCATCTTACTGAGCCATTAATTGACGATTCCATTCGTGAATTAGGACAAGGTTCTCTGGACCAGATGTAAATCGAGCACGCCCTTGTCAACTACAAATTTATTGATCGTTAATATTTATGTAGACATTGAGGCTTATTTAAAAATAATGGCAACAGTAGGTTCAATGAACCTCTAAAGCAGATTTTATTTTATTATCCGCTTAAATTTATTACCTACACATCTCTGAGCAATCTTCTACGGTATAGTCATGAGATCATTTAATACTACATAATATTCTGAGCTTTTAGAATTTGATCAATAAACAAATCAAATGATCCAAAGAAATTGTTAATTCTAATTTTTGAATATATCACACCAGAATAAGTATACGCCTATTTAAAAGTAATAAGAGAATAGTCGAAATATCTTATAGTAGATATATAAAAAATATTGAAAGTTAATTTTTTATTTTAAATCATATAAAATTATTTATAACTATTTATTAAACACATCAACACATAATACAATATAATTACGACGTTTCGATGGGCTTATTCTGCAATCGTTCTTAAGTATAAGTGCCAAAACCGATTTTAGATTAATTGCCGATGTATCTTTATATAATAATTATTAGTATACATATTTTTTTTACCATAGACAGAAAGAAAATGTGCGGGTTAATTTTAGCCTCAATCCAAATTTTCGAAAATCTTGATGAAAAAAACTCATAATAATACCGCTCAGGAGATAGAAAAAGCCTACCTTCCGGAAGGGCCGAAGAATTCGATACAATTTTTAAATGAGTTTTGTACCTGTTGGCGTTTAGATATGATTTAACCTATAATTATGGAAAATATTAGGAAATTCACTCATTCCCTCCTTATAGACGACAAATAATAATGAATTAGATAACTCAAGTATTTTGGAAGGTAATAATTTTTCTGCTGCTTGCCAGCTTCTCTACCTATGGGTTCATGGAGTGACGGGTCATTCAGCTAGTCGATATATACATATTAATTACGGAACCCTCGATATTCGAGTCCGAGTTATTGTTTGTCTGTGTCTGGATTAAGATACCCACATAACACAAGAACAGGAAGTCGAAGAAAGTTATTTTTGGATTCAAAATGTTCCAAAGCTAAGAAATTTCGAGCTTTCTAGTTTCAAATTTCCGGTTCAAAATTAAAAAAAACAAAAACAAATCGAAAGGTTATACCTAATGAGCCGAAATTTAGAATAACTGTTTGTATTAATAAACTACAGCTCAAGTTTAAGTTTAAGTTCAAGTTCAAGTTCAAGTTCAGTCCAGCTCAAGTTTACGTTTTGGTGATATCTCAGGTAGGTATATATATATAATACAATACTCCTTATGAGTAGGAGGGAATGAATCTTAACAATATTACTAATTAACCCTAGTGATATAAGAAGAAATTCTTTTATTTTTGCTCATACTACTAAAATTTAGTAAAAAAAATCATTTTAAGAATTTTTATTACAGATATTTTGAAATTGGATTTTTTTTTTTTGTTTATAAATAAATATTCGAGTCATTGCCATCCTATTAAAATTATAAATCGCAACTGCTAAATAGCTCTTATAGGCTGAACCAATCAATTTAAATAAGTACCGAGACATGGAAGTTCTACAAAAAATTAGCCATGCCAGATTTTGCTTGGTTTCCAAGATCAAAGGGATTACCTCTCCTATTACTATGTCAAGGTCATTTGAATATATCGGTGTGATAATAATAAAAACAAAAATATCGCTATTACTCTAGAAGGAATTGCTCGAATGATTCCAGAAATAAAACAAATACTCTCCTTCTTGTTCTTTCTTGTGCTTGGTTGTGGCATGATCTCATAGAATGCGAATGAAATTACTGATAAGGTCGTTTGAATGGGGTTTTGAAATTAAAGCATTTAATTTTTTTTTTTATGTTTTAAAACTAGGATATTGTTTAACAATAAGTTTTTTTTTTCCTAAGCTGATATTTAAGGTAGTTGTTTCACGACAATACTAGCAAAAAGTTAATGCTAGACTATATAGAACAGACAATAAGGATTCTTAATTCATAAGCCCAAAACTTTTTGCTGTTTATGTACCACAACTAGCGAATCCCGTGCTCCTTTGACAAATCTGGCACCACTGTCTGAGCTTATATATATTTTATCATAGAAATGTCAGATAAAGTACATTATAAAGGAAGATTTATAAAACAAAAAGATTTTAATAATTGATTGAAAGCTGTTGCGACAATGACTGAAGCGAAAAAACTTTAAAAAAGTACTAAAGTTAACCCACTTTTTAGGTTAAATAAATGCGTTGTTGTCAGCTTGATTTTAGTGTAAATTTTTCATTATTTTTTAATTATTATCTCAGAAACTGTGTTGTAACTATGAATTAAAATTTTCTTAAAATGTATTAGTTATTGCTTAAAGTTTTTTATAACATTGGTAAGAAGAGATGATGGGCTAATAACCCGAAATATATATCGAGTGAATCAAACTCAAAAAAACATACATTTGTTTTAATATTTCCTTTTGTGAAACCTAACCTAGAAAATTCTCCTCATAAGTTACTTTCTTAATTATAATTAAATATGTATGTTAACTTTCCGATATAGGTATAGTGCAATGTATAAGAATCTGAAAAACTCTATCTTTGGAATTTAATATCTCCGGAACTATATTGTTCATAAATTTTGTTTTTCCACCAATCGATGCAGAAGTATTTAAATAATAATCTGTCTAAATTTCAAAAAATTCTAAGAAAACCTATCTGGTGAAACAACTACCTTAAGCTCAAATCCAATCACGTTATTTACAAAATTAACTGACTATAATATGAGTCCTCGGCTTATTTAAAATAAACACACACACAAAACATAAATAACTAAAAATAAAATTTGTCCTAGCCAAAATAAACCATAAAATAAATTGAAAAAAGTACCTATTTTTCTAAAGTTTTTCATTTTACTTCCACATTAATTTTGAATTCATTAAATTAAATTAGTATAATTGAAGATTTTCAATGAAGGTGACACCTCGTCAATTTGTGGAGAAGACAATACTGTCATAAAATTATTGTTAAAATCCCATTCTTTTAATTAAGAATCCGTTCTTTCTTGTTGGGCTAGAAGCCAAATGTTTGGGCGCAACCTCAACCGGGAAATTTGCTATGCTAATGATTTCGCATTCCGCAAATGACGAATGCCGAGCAAAATTTTAAGCTAGATAATCGTAGGCAACTAAGGCTCACCGACCAGCTAAATATGTGTAAATTTCATGAAGAAAGAGAGAGAGAACTGTCTCCTCTTCTTCAGATCACTGACTCACGTTTCGTGTTTCGGCTACAGGTCCTCTACACGATCTACTCTTCGTGGAAGTTGAGATGCCGGCTCTTTTTTAGATTCTACCTTACGCATTGATATGAAACTAAATCAATACGAATTATCCTTAATCCTTGTCAAAATTAATCTTCCATCTCTTTATTTATACACTAAAAGCTAAAAGATTTCAAAGGAAAAAAATGTAGAATATAAATGACAGATCAAGTTCTTTGTGAAGATATTTCGTATAAAAGTAGATTTTAGATGAGTACTTAATCAAATTCACCAATAAAAAATAGGTATATTTATATTCTTTAATTTCTATTTATAACTCCAGGTACATTCTACACCCTCCAAAATCCTTTCTTAATCTTAATTTTGGATAGTTTTTTAAGGAATTTGGTGTTGGTACTTGGTGAAACATTTTTTTTTTAAATTATTGGATAAAAAATACTTGGTAGGGTTAGGTTCTCCCACCCCCTACACCTACATGAGTGTAAATCCTCATTTATCAGAAGGCCATTCAAAATTAAACGAAATAGACTTCCTACCTTTCTCCCTCCACTAATTTTAAATATTTACCCTTTTGTTATCTTAAAAATAAATTTTACCATTGACTTGTATTCAAAATCGACTTATCCAGGTCAGTTACTTTCTGTTGCTCCTGAAGATGGGTTAGTCACCCGAAATATATATTCCCCAAAAATAAATTCGTTTTATTTTTTATATCTTAATGTGAAACCTACCAAGTATTTTTTTCCAATAATTTTAATTTTGGATAAATAAAAATTATTTTTTGTACTTTAACCCTTTCTCTCCCCACTAACTCTCCTCTTATTGTTAAAGATAAAAATATTTTACTTCTAAACCATTTTATATTTCAGTACTCAGTTTTCTCTTTGACTCCTGAAGCAATATGGGCTCGTACTCCGAAATATATATAGAGTCATGCTAACAAGCATCTTTTATTTTATTTTTGTGAAACCTACTTATAATTTTTATATTTTTAAATTTTTTAAATTAAAAAAAAATTAATTTTTATTAACTACTTTATTAAAATATGAAACCTACACCATTATTCGTTAACAAAAATATATATATATATATATATATTTAATTCGTCTTTCTGATATTGCATATAAACTTTCCATTAAGTGGAAAGGAAGATTTAAAAAGATATACTAAAAAAATATCAAAATTTATCTTAAACATAAATTTTTACTTATATACGAGAATGGTCCATTTGAAAAAAAAATTTTCGGCTCATTTATATTTATCATAAATAGATTGATAAATGAAAAATTATTTTCTTTTTTGGCGAAAATTAGAGAAGTTAGTTAATTGGAAGAAAGTGTATTACTTATTCTTATATGAAAATAGAATTTTCTCCCACGATATCAAAAATATTATACTTTTCCCAAAAATTAGTATCTCTTTAAAAAGATTGCTTCCCTAGTAGCATAATGTTTCAAATTATATAGTAACTAAATAGTGCCTATATAGATTTCGAGAATCTATATAGCCCCTATATAGTTACTATATAGTTTGAAACATTGTGTTACTAGGGTACCTTCAGCTCTGCTATAAATTTAATTAAATTTTTTGAAAATGATTCCTAACTACACCTTTTCCAATTTTATTTCAGTAAATATCATGTTAATTTCAGGAAATCCCAATGGTATTTGAGAATTCTCAATTGAATATTAAAAAATCACAATTATATTTCATAAATCTCAATTCATTTTGATAAAATCTCAATTGAAATTCTCAATTGAATATTAGAAAATCTCACTTGTATTTCGGGAAATTTCAAATGTATTAAAGAAAATAAACATAAACTACTGTGGGCAATAAATAGAGAGACTTTGTTCATAATTTTAAAATTCTTTATTTATTCTTCCAAATCTATTTCGTCCCCCTCAAAGTAATCCCCCCCCCCCCGGCCTCAATACACTTGCACCAACGTTTTTTCCAATCCTCGAAACAGTTGTTAAGGCCAATTTCCGGAATAGCCTTCAATGCGCGTAGCGATTCGCGTTTAATATCTTCAATTGACTCAAAACGGTTTCCCCAGAGCGGTCGTTTGAGTTTGCTGAACAGCCAGAAGTCACAAGGAGCTAAATCAGGCGAATACGGTGGTTGTGGAACGATATTGATTGAATTTTTGGCGAAAAACTCACGAATAATCAATGCAGTATGCGAAAGTGCATTATCGTGGTGCAAAAACCAAGAGTTGTCAGCCCATAATTTCGGCCTCTTTTTACGAATAGCTTCGCGCAAACGACGCATAACACTCAAATAGTATTCCTTGTTGACAGTTTGGCCAGTCGGAAGGAATTCGGAGTGCACCACACCTCGATAATCGAAGAAAACTGTCAACAGGACCTTGATTTTTGACTTGTTCGTCGTCAACGCGTTCTCGACCCTCTTTGAACAGTTTGTACCAATCAAAAACACTTGCTCGCGACATACAATTATCACCGAAGGCCTTTTGCAACATTCTGAACGTTTCGGCATCAGAAATTTGATTCCGCACACAAAATTTAATGGAACTTCTTTGTTGAATAATTTCACTCATTGTAAAAATTGCCGAATGCACTTTTTGTACTTCAGAAAGACAAGCATATACTAAACACCAATGATTATTTTGATGTGACATTTGGCACAGATGTCACTGACAGTCATACCAACCTAGAAAAAATATATTTCGACGAATGGGTTTCCGTGCGAAATTTAAATTAAAAAGTCTTAATATTTATTGCCCACAGTAGTATAGTATAAACACCTAACTAAAGAATTGACATTTTCTGAAATACACTTGAGGTTTTCTGAATTTAAATTGACATTTCTGAAATATATTTTTTGTGATTTTCTAATATTCAATTGATAATTCTGAAAGACAATTGGGTTTTTCTTAAATACGCATGGAAAAGGTGTAGTAGTGTTTGAAGTTTTTTATGTTGAGAACCAGGAAAATCTATAAAAGTATTTTTAAATCACAGTAATATTTATTATCAGTATCTTCTAAATTGGTGAAATATAATTTATAAAACTCACGTAGATTATATAAATAACTCTGTGCTTTAATCTTTATTCCTTCAATTACTCCAATGCTACACATATTTTTACACGAATTCAAATTTGAAAATTCTCTCCCTTTTACTTTTTCGTAAAAAAATTTTTTTTAAGTATTTATTTTTTGACCTTTAAAATTTAGTATATTATAAGATGCAATAGCACAAGTGATAGAAGTCATGTTATTCAAGCGTATGTCAATTTTATCATCAATAACTCAAACTGATTTGTTGCCTATCTTGGTCTGCACATAGCAGTTATAAGACCCGATGATTTGCAATTCCAGTTATTGGTTTTTCTTTGAATTAATTTATTGCCGAAAAAGAGTAAATATTTCCACAAATTTTTTTTAATAAAAGTAGGTACACCTATAGATATGTATTTATATATATTTATTCAAAAGGGTTTTTCTATAAATACTAATAAGGAATTTTTATTTATTTATTGTTGTGAAAAATATAAAAAAATATAAAAACTTGTTATTTCAATTTTAAATCTTATTAATTCAAGAGACGCGAGGGGGTCTCGAAGCCGAGCATTTTATTTTAATTTCCCAGCAAATTAAATGGGTATAACTTAATTTTTTTTATTATTTTACAAAATAATAATAGTGTAATAGTATCAGTGAATAGGAATCAGAATAAAATCATTATTAAGAATTTTGTTGATACCTATATTGTATTGAATATAAATTAGTTTTTTCTTGATATTTATATTATGTCACCCTAATGAATGATTTTTATTTCTTTTATAAAATGATCTATATTACTATAATGGATATTATTTTAATTTCTTTGATTTGTTATTTTTTATTAAACTATTGGAGTAACGTCATGCAATTTTCCCAAGGCACTTCATTTTTTCTGATTTTTTTATTTTTTGTTTTTGGATGAGTGGCCACGATGTCATCGGCGATGGTCTGTAGCATTTTCATAGGAGAAGACAATGTCAAGGGCCTCTGATTTGCAGACCTTCAAGTGTGGTAAGAACACAGAGTCAGAGGGAGAGCCGCCCACCTGATCCTTATCTATGTAATAGCTGGGAGCCCAAAATCAATGGGGAACAGCATCGGTCACTAAACGCCCAATCATTTGCATTGGATATAAGAAATAATGTTCAAGGTTTTCAAAAACAGAACAAGAAACAAAAACATCTTCTAAATTGCAAATGAGACGTTCACATTATTCAATTTATATCCAAAACTTAGAACAAAAAGTAAGAATTATTTATTTTTCTCTAATTAGAAATTTCGTGCAATGATTTTTAAATGTAAATATATATAGGTATAATTTTCTTAGGATCCAAACTTTAAGGCCAACTTAAAAGTTGTTTAGCATTGGCGTTATATTACGATCGCTTATACTAACTTAAATGTATATATCCAGAGGCGCCCGTAGAAAAATTTCCAGGGGGAGGGGGCAAAACTTGGAGACAAATAATAATTACATTATTAAATTTTTATTTAAATATTTATTTTTTTGAGTTTTTTTAACAAGAAGAATAAACGAATACAGTTGTGCTTAAATACAAAAACTCATACGGTACATTAAATAAATATTCGAGTATATGTAGTGGGTTGAAGGAGTTATTCAGCCAAAGCAAGAATGCACCGGGTACAATAAAATTCTCAGAATAAAGATGTTTCTGCCTGAATTTCTCGAGCCATCTTCAGTTTATTGGGAATTATACACATATTACCGTAAGTACGTGTGATTGTTCCTGGTTTTGTCAACAATAAGAAATTTAACTTCATATATTTAGTGTTTTGTTGGAGCCCAAGATTCAGAGATAAATCATCACTAAGCAACACTATATGAAGTTAAATTTCTTATTGTTGACAAAACCAGGAACAATCACACGTACTTACGGTAATATGTGTCTAATTCCTAATAAACTGAAGACAGGCCGATAAATTTAGGTCGAAACGTCTTTATTCTGGGAATTCTATTGTTCCCGGTGCATCCTTGCTTTGGCTGAATAACTCCTTCAACCCACTACAAATTTATCACAGCCACGATCTCCAACAACATAAATATATAATATGTAGTTTAATGAGACTAGTCCAGAAAAAAGGGCTGTCACAGAATTTTTAATTGGATCTCAGAGAGCGGGCATGTTCACCCTATTGCCCCCCCCCCCCTGCGGACGCCCATGTATATATCTGTCAGTTGGTCTATTTTTAATTTTCCCAGGGGTAGATAAACCAATAAGCTCTATAACGATCAGAGTAACTGATGTTTAGCGTGAACGGTAATAGGCGATTTTTCTTTTCTCTGCTTCCTTATAATAAGAAGAAATTTTATTATTTTTATAATTATAAAATATTAAGTAAATGATCTTTTTATTCTTAACCTTTTTATTTTAAAAAATATATATTATATATTTTTATTATAGGTTTTATTTTGAAAGAACAATTCAACATACCTATTCGTAAGTGCAATGCACTATTAATTCATTCGATTTTTGATCAAAATTTTGGAAAAGGCTGATGAAATCAACGCATTGAAATATGCTCTTTTCCAAATATATTAATAAATAAATAAATAAATTATTATTAAATGTTAAGATAAGAAATGAACAATTACAAGACTAGGATTTAATTTGTCTAAAAAAATTAAATGATAAAAATAAATAAATTTCTACAAATCAAGTAATAATAATAGATTTTGGTTTTAAAGTGAATCTGAATATATATTTATTAAAGTGACAAACATCTTTACGCGCAAGCAAATATAGTTTTTGTTTGCCATTTATTCAATTAAAAAAAAATTCTTTACTATGCCAACAGATTCAAGAACTATCTAATGCAAATTAAATTTTGATTATAGAACCTACTTTTTTGTAAACTTTTCTATTAGAACATTCCAAATAATTAATGAAATTACTGCATTACTATTATTACCCAATTGAATTGAAAAGTTCACTGTTGAGATAATTCATATAAATAAAAATAGAATATTATATATAAATTATTCTCTTATAGTTAATTGATATTTTCTAGAAAATATATTATTTTTAAATCGTCCCAGATCATTTCGCAATGGTGCTGTATATTAGAGGTCGAGAGGAAACGAAATAGTTATAAATCATTTGCTGAACGCCTGTAATTTCTGCAACCGGTTTGACTTGAGTTGTCTTGACGTGATTCTATCGCTTCCTCCAAATGAAGTCATTTATTATAAAATGCTTCTCTAATTGCAATTAACCTTATTTAGGAAATCCAAATTGAAAGCAAAATTGAAATCTCTTTATATAGCCAAATTGATTCGATAAAGTATTACTCATAATTTTCTTAAAAGAGTTAGATTTCCCTATCATTTCCGATAAGCAGCTAACAATTTCATCAAATTTTTATAATAAACAATTGAAAAACAAATTTAATTTAATAATTGGAGTAAAAAAATAGGGGAAGTATATCGGAGGCATCGAAGATTAGAATTGCTCTTAATAAATTTATTTATTTAATAGTAAAGTATTAAAAATTATCTAAGTTATAATTAAATTGACATAAAATACCTTTCCTTAATTTTAATATTGCAATATTATTAGTGGGTGTTAAAATAAATAAATTGAAATTGAAAGAAAAACACCTATTTTGTTCATGCCTTTATCAAGACAACTCATAAAATTATTCAAAAATATGTTTTTTGCATTTTTGAGCAGGAAGTTCTAAGTTAAAAATCTAATCAATTCTATTCTTTGGAAAAACAAATATATTGGCACTAGAACAAACTTTTTAAGACTTCTTTTTTGAGCTATCTTAGGTATCGGAATTCAGACATACAAACGGACACAAAATATGATTAAAAATAATTTTTCTCCACGTTTTAGCCAAAGAGAAATGCGCCTCCAGGACGTATTGAGAATGATAAGAATATTTATAAATAACAACTCTACTAGCCAGGCAAGTTCGGTCAGAATACATTTATGAAAAGGGAGAATAGTGTAAGTCTGTAGGTTCTTGGTGAAACATATTTTATAAAAATTTTAAAATTTAAAAAAATTGTAATTTTATTTAATTTAAATGGGAGGAACATTGAATTATTTTTTTGAAGCATGATTTTATGAACTGTTATAATAAGGACAAAAGCAAATCAGGTGCTTAATTTAATTTATTTATTTTAAAGCTTTAGGGTTTAAATTATATTATTACTTTTTAATCAAAATCAGATTTTATGCTATTAAATATATAATATATTGATAACTAAATAACAGAACACACCACGTTTCTATCTTTTCATTTGTGAATTTTAAAAAGTATGAGATTCAGGGTTGATTTAGTGCTTTTATGATGGCAGTCATTTTTGATAACGATTCCAGATCAATTAATCGAATAATCGATTTTTATTAAGGCTGTTTTTTATTTATTAATAAATTAATTTAAAATTTACAAAAATTTGTTTTTATAAAAAAGTTTAAAAATACATTTGAACATTTCATTGAAATGTTTCATCTGCTCCATAAACATAATCTATGGCAAATAAAAATTAATTCTTTTTGAGCTGGTCAATAAAGAGGTGAAATCAAATAATAATGCAGATATATTAAAAAAATTATATAAAATATATCAAATTTTAATATAAATTTGGTTATCTTATAAATTTTTGTCAAAGTTGGTTGTCTTATTATTTGATTTCATCTTAAAAATTAGTTCGACTTTCATTTTAATTTGAAAAATAAGAACATTAAAAACTTCAAGCAGACCTCGATACCGGTTTTTAAAATTTTACAAACAAAAAGAACTTTTAAAAAAACGTCACGGAGGAGGAAAAAGCCATACTTTAAAAATTCTATTGATGACTCAGTTGAGAAATGACAAATTTTGAGCACTATTGAAGGGAAGAATGGGAAATATCTTATACTTTTTCCTCAATGAACCAATTTAATCTCTGAAGAAGGAGGGAAAATTCTCCGAAACTTTGGTTTTTGAGTGAAAAAAAAATACTCTCCAATAAATCTATTTTATTCGAGAGATTTTTTACTATCCTTGGGCTGCCTTCCATCGCTTCTCAATTTTTAAAAATGTATGAATTATGTAGCTACCACTATAGATATCGTATTAAGACTAAATGTACAAATTACACATAATGATCCTAAGAGTATCGAAAATAATATAATTATAATTTCCCAAATGATAGATCTAGATACTAACTCAACAAAAATCGTTTTCTATCTTAAAGATAGTATCTTGGAATTTTTTCATAACCTTTGAAAAACACATTAATTAAGATAATAAAATCATGATAGAAATTTTTACTTAGCTGTTCGAAATAAATATAGTCAATTAGTAGTTCTGAAAAATATATTTAAATTTCTAAATGACCTTGCCTTTTTTTGAGATAAGTAATTTTTAATTTAAGTAAATTAGCTCAAGATCTCATGAATGGCAGCAAACAATATTATAATCAAAATCAATGAATTAAAAAATACACTGTTTTAAAGTAGGTAAAACCAATATTATTTTAATGACTAAATTTTCTTCCAAAGAAATTTGTAATTTATTTTTTAGTTATTTGAGGATGTTAGCTACCATTTATGAGACCATTTGTTATTTTATACAAATTAAACATTTTACATCTCAAAAATTTTACGGTCATTCTTGTTGAAATGTAAATATATCTATAAAGTTTAATGCAAGCGGTGTTGGTTTATAGTGAAACATATTAAACACAGGAATTATTTAACGGATTATAGTGGTGTTTCACAAAGTGGAAATAAAATTAAAAATCTTTTTAAATTATTTTGGAGATTTTTTATTTATTTCTATACATATTTCAGGCTATGAACCCTTCATCAGGAGGTTTAACAGAAAACTGAATATAAAATTTTTACATTGTGACAATGTAAAAACACATTACAATGTAAAAATTTTATATTTAGTTTTCTGTTAAACCTCCTGATGAAGGGTTCATAGCCTGAAATATGTGTAGAGATAAATAAAAAATCTCCAAAAAATTTAAAAGATTTTTTATTTTTTTTAGTTTATTTCCACTTTGTGAAACACCACTATAATCCGTTAAATAATTTCTGTAAATATATCTAGGTATAATTGGTAAAACATTTTTTTTTTTATAAAACTAAGGCCCTATTTTTCCATGATCATATTATCTACACTTAAGAGAAGTTTATTATTACTTAGTGTCTTATTAAAATAAATTTGCTTGAAGCTACTTACCGTGTGAATGTCACCACCAAATGTTGCGTATCATAAAAACTTGAACTTTTCGGGAAAAAAATCGTTCGTTTCGTTCGCAGTTAATAATATTAAATATATAAATAAATAGAATAAATAACAAAAGGGGGAAAAGGGGTGGTGACCCCCAACAAAAGAAAGACGTGTTATGCAGGCGGGCCGTCGATCGTCCGGCTTTTTATCTAATCCTCGAGAGCGGTTCTTCTTCTCCTCCGCAATTCCCCTCCACCAAATGCACACCCATCCACCTGTAAACTCGCGGACTCCTCCTCTTCACCGTTTATATATCGTCTGCACAAGTGAGCTAGTTGTTGTTGTTGTCCGTGGAGCACCCGTCGAGACGACAACACGATTTAGCCATATCAAGCCAACGCGATTTTTCTACGAACTAGAAGATAGATAAAAAATTAATAGCTTATTGTTGTGTGAAAAAATCGTATATCAATACCAGGAAGTTAAAAAATGTCATCCGGGCGCCCTAGTAGAATTTCGCTCTCATATAACGTTTTCGTGAATGCCCCCTCTCAAAGAACAAACACCAGGCTTTTATTGAAAACCATTGTCGAGCCTTTTTTCATTTTTTCAATCAACATTTTTCACGGTTCCTTTATTTTTTACTAAATAGCCATAAATCACTTCCAAACAAATGAAAAGTATTAATTTAGATTAGCGCTTCTTAAAATCTTTTCATTCGCTACCACTGAGACATTTTCGTAACCCCATATTATAGAGATATATGGTATAAGTAAGCCATCATTTTTACTATGAAATCATAATTTTTTTTTACTATTCTCTAGGAGTACATCAGGAATATGCCCTAGCGGGTAATAATCTTCTTCTTTACAGATTTAATGAAAATGACATGATTTACTATGATTTTAATAATATTTCCATTGACTTATCATTAAGGTAGGATTTTTTGGTTTCAAGAAGGTTTGGCATGGTCACGTGTAAGCGTCCCCTGCTTGATCAACCTTATGATTCAATAACTCTGCTACTATCGGCAAAATAAAAAACTTTTCAACAAATTTATTGGTTGGTCTATTTGGAAATAAAATTGAAAAATTATTCATTTATAATCTTTAGAAAAAATTGATTATTTCAAAAAAGTTATAATTTGGATGAATTTATGAAGAAAGAATTTATTAAGAAACCAATAAATCTCCAATGATTTTCTATTAATTATTATTGGAGTAAATTAATAAAAGAGTAACTCTAGCACTTTATGATTTTGTATAACGGCTGCATATCGAACTGGATTCTAATGGTATCATCATTCTGTAAAAAGTTAATCAAAATCGGTGTTTTTTAATTGAGTAATTTTCGTTGACCGCGGGGCCTCTCAAAACGAGGGGCCGGGTTCCGGCGAACACGCTGAATCTGCCTTGCGCCTGCCCTGTATATACCTAATCAAAATACAGATCAAATTTGAAAAATGTTGAAGAAACGCTAAGCTTCTGTTTGATTCTTGATTTGATAAGAAACAAGCAGATTCATCTCATTAATATTTATATTTAGTAATTTTATTAAATGTTAAAAAGTTATGTTTACAAAAGATTTGCTTCAAAATCAATTTATTTATATGATTTCCTAAAACAAATCGCTGATTCCCCCAGAGTGGTACCAACATACGACTATACTAAAAAGACAGAAATAACTTGCCTCAAAGACGAAATAAGAAAACGCAGCCATAAGTACTTAAACAAACTTATCTCATCACCCAAGACATAATAAATACATTACCACCAACCTACCACAACGCTTCACGTGACCATGCCAAACCTTCTTGAAACCAAAAAATCCCACCTTAATGATAAGTCAATGGAAATATTATTAAAATCATAGTAAATCATGTCATTTTCATTAAATCTGTAAAGAAGAAGATTATTACCCGCTAGGGCATATTCCTGATGTACTCTTGGAGAATAGTAATAAAAAAAATTATGATTTCCTAGTAAAAATGATGGCTTACTTATACCATATATCTCTATATATGGGTTACGAAAATGTCTCAGTAGTAAGGAATGAATGTTTTCTTTGTGAATAAATTATGTGTTTATCAAATGAATTTATTTCATCGGTTCATTTTATAATCCTATCTTTTTAACTATTCAATCAAATTTAAAAATATTAAAAATAACCATGAAAAATATTAGTCACAAAAAATATATATATTTTCGCGAAATGTTTTCAGGTATAAAGCTAAAACAGTACAGTGTAATGGGAAAATACATAGATTCGAATCGAGTTTGATTAGATATTTAAGATTGCAAATTTATAATCACAGGAACGTTTTCAGATATAAAGCTAAAATTTGATGCATTAAAATGAAAAATACATAGTTGCATACCAAGTTTCAGCTTATCAAATAAAACCATTCTATATTGACTATTCATATTCTCGGGAAAGATTTTCAGATATATAACTAATATTTGGTGCATTGTAACATAGTTGCGTGTCAATTTTCAGCTCATTAACTACAATCATTCAAGATTGGCATTTTGTACTTTCAGGAAACGTTTTCACGTATAAGATTAAAATTTAATGAATTGTAATGTGAAAATACATATTTGCGTTCCAATTTTCAGCTCAATAATTAAAATCTTTCAAGAATGGCATTTTGTACTCTCAGAAAACGTCTTCATGTAAAAAGCTAAAATTTAATGCATTGTAACATAGTTCCGTACCAATTTCAGCTCATTAACTAAAACCATTCAAGATTGCCATTTTGTATTTTCAGGAAACGTTTTCAGGTATAAGATAAAAATTTGGTACATTGTAATGTGAAAATACATATTTGCGTACCAATTTTCAGCTCATTAGGTATAACTAAAACCATTTATACCAAATGAAAATAATTTGTATCTTATATAGGTATCAATAATTTTTTTTTATTTATTTGATATTTTTTCATCAGAGAAAAATTCGAAATATTTGAGAAAACATTTTCTTGGAAAAACTAATCCACCAACACGTCTCAACTTGTTCATTCATGTCTCGACTCGTTTGAACTAGTCTCGCCTTTTCATAATTTAAATATTTGTAATTGGAAATAAGCAAAACGGGCAATTCTAGAGCAATTGAGTACTGATACTATCTATTGGTTGACTTCTTGATCAAATTGACTTTATTTATCTTATTAAAAAAACAAAAATATCCTTCGGTGTCTTCTTTTAATTATTACACGTGTTTACAGTTTATTTGCTAATAAAGTTAGAAGAGAGAGAGATGACATTATATCGCCCTCTCTTTCCCACCATGATTGGGATTTTATATGAATATAATGGTATATAAACGCCTATACTGGAGAGGTCGCTTCCTACAAATAAATATCTAATACAATATGGTCATTCATAAATTATTTGAAATTCATTAACAGTTATATACCTAAAATTAGCTAAATTTTAATTTTTTTGAATTAATTTTTGACTGCTACATATTATAATTTTGTCATTGTTGCCCTATGTTTCGCGACCCCAAAATTTAGTTACTTGTCCCAAAATGAGGTGGCGACCCATAGTTTAAGAAGTACTGATTTAAATAAGAAAGGAAAAATACCCAGAAGACCCTCACTTATAGAAGAACTAGTGAAGGCACATTGAAAAAGTAAATTAAAGAAAAATGAAAATCTTGTAGTCATATAAAATTTGGTGATGTAAAAATTTATTGTCAGCCAACGTTTTTCAACTTGTAATTTAAAACTTGGCATAAAATTTCAATTTATAATACAAAAGTTTTCAACAAATTTCAGCTTATTTGCTTTAACTGTTTCAAACAGCTCTTTGAATGAATCATTTTTTTTTTTTATTTTCCTCAATTTTTACATAGGTACTGCAAAAGACCAAAATCTATTCTGATCTTCGCAAGAGAAATTTAAACATTTTGAAACTAGAACGAACTTTCTGTAAACTTTCTTTCATGTAATTGGTGAATATCAGAATAAGAATAGAATCACAGTCGAAGAGACAAAAAAAAATCATGACCTAGTAAATCTTTTTGAAACTATGATTTAAACCAGAGGGGTCCCGAAACTTCAACCCGTGTGCCAAATTCGGCCATTGAAACTTTTCCATCCGGCCCGCAGCTACTACAGAATTAATTCACGAATATTCACTATATTAAATATTAATGCCATATAATAGCGTATTATTAATATAATCTCCGTATAATATGTTATATCCGGCCCGCCCTTAGTTTTTAATGTTTACATGCGGTCCTATCTCTAAAAAGTTTGAGGACCCCTTCTTTAAACAGCAGGATGAAATAAGAAAATTATTAAAATATTCGAAGGATACAATAAAAGAGTGTGTCTTCTGCTGGAATTATAAATTTTATTTATTTATAACGAGACTATAGTTTCGAGGGTTTTGCCTCTTCATCAGTCTATTACATTGTATGTACATTGTATTGTAATAGACTGATGAAGAGGCAAAGCCCTCGAAACTATAGTCTCGTTATAAATAAATAAAATTTATAATTCCAGCAGAAGACACACTCTTTTTTTGTCTCGTTCAATATATAAAAATTCTGCTACTTTCGGCACAAAAACTTTCAATTTAATTAAAATCTTCAATTATATGTTTCACAACATTTCGGCTTCTAATTCTGAGGCACTATTCAAGTGATAATAGATATAGATCATTACAACCATACATGATATGTTGTCAAATGTATATACATATTAACAGAATCTTATTTTAACAGATCACTGTTGGCCGGGGTGACTAGATCTTTATCTGTTATCTTTTGAAGACAATATTTTAATAAAAAAATATGCTTAAAAAACTAATAAATTTAAAAAACAATTCTGATTTGCATGTTAATAAACAAAAATAAATAAATAAAATTGAAAATATTTTTCCCACATTTCAAACATTTCTAAGCATGAAGCAAAAAAATGGACAATTTTGGCTAAACTCAATACTACTGTCGACCGATAAGCTGTGCTCGCTGGATGTACCAAGCAGCAATCTTAAATATTGGAATATCAATATTCCCAAAGTGATGACCTCTTCTAAGAATTTTTCACCTCTTAATTATAACGAACATAAATTCAGGTATATTTCTTTTTTATTCCAAGGCGATGCCGATGACAATTCAAATTACAGATAATCATCTTTGAAAATTGCAGTGCAAAAGTCTTGATTGTTTTTTTCTATTTTAAGTCACCTAATGAATACAATAAACTATTTTTTTTTATTTTTTGTCTCGTGAATGCGATCATTAGAAAACCTCAAAGTCTCTTCAGATGACATAATGGTCTAATAGAAATAAATATTCTCCTAAATATCAATAAAGAGCTATCTTTACTATATATATTCATGCTTCACAAAACAGCCCCATCAAGTCTTAAGTTTTTTTGTTTTTGTTTCTTGATTTGTTCAAACGTTTTTTCTTTTCTTATATTGGTAGATCGATTTTTTCAAACCATGGGGATTCCATCTATTTACGAGTATGTAGGGACTTTCTGAAAAATTAATATTATATAATAAAAATATTGGTGTGGTTTCACAATTTCTTTCTTTTTCCCTACATCTTAGTATAATCAAATTTGACAAATTTTTATGACCTTATAATAACCATGATATTGTCGATAATGATCAAGACGGTATAATATATCAGCAATTTATTTTTTCTAAAAATTGTTTCAGTTCCAAGATTTTTTTGGCGAGAGTAGCAGAGCTGTTCATTTCTAAGAGAAATTCAATGAGGGTGTTTCTGCTGGATGCAAATAAACATATACTTACACGTATTTCTTTTGAAGACAAAACTAAAATGCTTCTTGCTAACTCTAAATCTCTATAGACTGGACGAGTTGTAGGCATAATTTATAATTTGTGAATTAAGATAATTTTTGTATTTGTGTGTTGTTCTTTTGTTTTCTTTTTATGTTAAAGAAAAGAAAAAATGTTAATTTTAACTATTAATCTTTATAAACTTAAGATATATTTGTATATTTGTGTCCTTTTGTTCTTTGTTGTACTTCTAATGCATGAGAATCACAATTTTGTAATTCTAAAAAACTTTTTGTATACTGTATTTGTATTGACAGTCTATTCAAAAATAAATAAATATTCCTATATTATTTTTATATATAGGTATATTTTTATTTATTTTTATTTTTAATTAATTATTTTTATTTTGTGGTTTCGTAATTTCTTTCTTTTTCCTTACCACTTAGTATAATCAAATTTGACAAATTTTTATGACCTTATAATAACCTTGATATTGTCGATAATGATCAAGACGGTATAATATATCAGCAATTTATTTTTTCTAAAGATTGTTTCAGTTTCAAGATTTTTTTGCCGAGAGTAGCAGAGCTGTTCATTTCTAAGAGAAAATCAATGAGGGTGTTTCTGATGGATGCAAATAAACATATACTTACTTACACGTATATTATTTTTATATATAGGTATATTTTTATTTATTTTTATTTTAAATTAATTATTTTTATTTTGTGGTTTCACAATTTCTTTCTTTTTCCTTACATCTTAGTATAATCAAATTTGGCAAATTTTTATGACCTTATAATAATCAAGGCGGTATAATATATCAGCAATTTATTTTTTCTAAAGATTGTTTCAGTTTCAAGATTTTTTTGCCGAGAATAGCAGAGCTGTTCATTTCTAAG
Organism: Forficula auricularia; assembly: GCA_024734495.1. NCBI lineage: Eukaryota > Metazoa > Arthropoda > Insecta > Dermaptera > Forficulidae > Forficula > Forficula auricularia. The sequence goes on from JALMQS010000137.1 coordinate 19,750, forward strand.
AGAAAATCAATGAGGGTGTCTCTGCTAGATGCAAATAAACATATACTTACACGTATATTATTTTTATATATATGTATATTTTTATTTACACCTGCAATAATACATATAAAAAAATTATTAGAAGTCTTCAAAATTCAAGACTAAAATGTGATTGCATTTTAATTACGTGTATCCAATTGACGTTCAATTCATATACGACATTTTTAGAGGCAGATTAAGAAGTTTGGTCCAAGGGCCTCCGTGAAGAAAAGACCCGCTTTCGCGTTGAAAAATTAAAGATTTTTTGATTCTTTTCTCAGAATGTACGAAATTGGACTAAAAATTTTCAAAAATTATCACATCGATTAAAATTAAAGATATTTCCTTATTAATACATAATTCAAAAACTTCTGAAAATTATTTTAATCAAAATCTATTCTATTTTAAATTATTGTCATTGTCTCGAATTTCGGAAATTCTAAAAATTAACAAAATGCATCATCGTCGAACAAAACTTGAGCACAATGCACACTTAGATAGAGAGAGCAAGATAGGTTTTTTTATGAATATCATTCATAATTTATAAACGAATGTATGTATTAAAATATTTTTGAAAACTTAAATTTTTGATTTTGAAGGGATTACATATATCTACAAATAATATTTTTAACGAGAAGTGTTGACGACCGGACGAAATTCACAGGGCCTCATTGAGTGTCTCATTTAAAAATAAAAATCGTAAGATCGGGCAAAAGAGTTTAATCTTTTTCAATGTATTATTCTTTATATTATAAAAGTAAGTTTTCTAGTTTCTAGAAGTCATAGTTCACGGAGATAATAGTGAGTTAGTACGCTAAGTTCGGTACCTACTTCTCCAATTTGAAGATTAAGGGCTATTAGGCATTGTCGAATTGTGTGCTCTGAGTAAATAAGCTTTTGGAGAAATTGTTGATTTTATTTAATTGAAAGATTATCAATAAAAACGTTTATTCAGAACATTAAAATGTTTAGTGTGTAGGGGCTTTTTCTATGGGTCACTGAGTCAAGCCTTGATTTATCTAGTCCCTTATTTATGGATTGCATCCAGGGTGACAAGAGAATTTTTGAAAACCCCTCTCCACAGGGACGCCCTCAGAAAAGTTTTCAGCAGGGGACAAAGCTTGGAGAAAAATAGTTTCATTATTAAATTTTTATTCTTATTCTTCTTATTCTTCTATATAGGTGCGAACACCTCTGTTCCTCCAATATATTACATTCAGTCATCAGGGTCATAACTCTCTTTCCATCGATTTTTGGTCTTCCACGGCTTCTGACCCACTCGGAATGGTTTTTTGCCAATATTTTCGCGAGACGTTCGTCTTAAATTTTTATTTAAATATTTAATTTTTTGGTAGTTTTTTTCACAGAGTAGAATACACTAATGCATTAGTGACACATACGGTACATTAAACATAGTTTAGTGAGGCCGGTCCAGAAGTCGTGGCTGTTACATAATTTTTATTCGATCTCAGGGGGTGCACCCCCATGTTTCTCCCGATTTGAGACTGTACACTGTACAGTAAGAAATTCTGGGAAGGACCTTAAAATTTGGCCACATTCAGGAAATGCACTTAATTCAAAAGAGATTATGCACATTCGAGTCACCCAACAGCTTATCGCACAACTTTATAGTGTTTAATTCAAAGAAAATTTTTGAAAAATTTTATTTACTTTTAGATATTAGACAACATTCGTCCGCATTAAAATTAACTAAATTTTGTTAGCCTCATTTTTTAATTTATTTAAATTTTTTCTTTTTAAATTTATAGAAAAGAAAGTCAGTATTAATGCAATAACCACCACTTTAACACTACGATTTGAAAAAAACTTACAATCCGTTATCAAACCCTTTTGAATAAAACCAATTTGTCAAGAAACATCCATAAAACTTTCGCTGCTGCATCGCTGATGAGAGATACTTTATATCAGGCTTACATACTGTATATACATTAGCGTAGTTAGGAGTGCAGGCAGTGCCCCCTGAAAATCTAATTGCCTCCCCCTAGAAAAATCGAAACTCCATTATTACGAGGCTCACTTATGTATTTATTTATCATTAAATTATTTCGTTACTTCCAAAATTTGTCAATTCCACTAAAAAGTTAGTTGATCTCTAATCGGATTACGAAAATTGAAACCTTGTGGTGGATAACCAGCTGGCCGGCTGCCCCTCTAGGGAAACTCCCATAACTACGCCAATGGTTATATATTGTCATCGTTGAATTCATCGCTTATTTTGACTTATATATTTAAAAATAAACTGCAACGGATCGTTGCTAAACTTTATCCAAATTCATTTGAAATATTAATATGTTTTGCTGGCTTGGTGTGTACTGGATATATTAATTATTTATCCTTTAACGATAAAAAAATAATATGTTTATTCCTTTATTATTAAACAGATATCACTTGCAATTTGCAGTTCATGTTGACTTTAATTCAAAAATAATGATCGATTCTCATTTAATAGTCGAGGAATAACCATTCTACATTGGATTTTTGACGTTTTGGTTATTATTAGTAACCATTGCTGAAGACATGGAGGAATCGACTTAAAATCAAAAATAGGCATCGATTCTCATCTAATACTCGAGGAATAACAATTCTACATTAGATTTTTGACGCTTCGATTATTATTGGTAACCATTGCTGAAGACATGGAGGAAACGGCTTAAAATCAAAAATAACGATCAATTCTTATCTAATACTAGAGGAATAACCTTATTGCATTCCATTTTTGATGTTTTGACTATTAATGGCAACCTCTACTGAAAACGTGGAAGAATCGACTTAAAATCAAAAAGACTAAATTCTTTTATGGCAAACAACTCAAACTTGCAGGCACTTTTTGGCCTCTCAACGAGATTCAGGTAACTTTTGGCAAAACCGCCACGGTGCTAAGAATTCAATCTCATTGAATACTTCAATTTGTGACCTTAATTGAGTCCATGGGTTCCGTAGTCTTTACCTGAGGACCCGTTGAAGTCGCACTTGCCGCGCGACCGATTGCAATACTTTCTCCCATGCTTCGCATTGGATAAAGAACACCTAGGATTTGGTAGTTGACAACCTTGTGATTTTCTTTAGAAATCTTAACTCCACTACTATTGGCGTTTGCATTTTTATTTCAAAAATGTATTTCTTGAATCACCTTTCCCATGGCAATGCGTGAAAAATTCAATAAAAGTATCATGCAGAGAATGATATTTTGTATATTCTTGAAACTATAGTTCTCTATAGAGAGTCGAAAATCTTTTTCTAATTGGAAATGAGCATTTTGGACCGAGCTTTCTATGACTTCTCGTTCTTAAGCTCTCGTGACTCTCGAAATTCCAGACACATTGAGAGAAAAGTGAAAATGATTTTTCTCCATGCTTCATACATTTTTAAACACCATTAGGAAAATTTTTTTTAGAGGTAATTCATAATGTTGACCCGTTCATCAAAACCTACCTCCCATCACGTATGGAATAGAATAATGTATTGCTTAGTTAATAACCTTTCATTCTTAACTTAATTGAAAAATATAGGGGCAACTCCAGTCTGGTGGATAATATTGCGGAGCGATTTGGCGTCGGGGCGGGCTCCGCAGAGTCGAGGCCATCACACTCTCATGGAAGGGAGTGTGGTGGTATAAAGCGGTGGCATCCCTCATCGCCCTGATGGCTATAACCTAAAAGACTATAAATGCACATCACTTATAATAGGGCGATGAGGGGTTCTCTGCTGAATTTTTATACTTTTAATAGCAGAACATTAACTTTGACCCGCCCTATTGGCTCAGTCTTTTGTAAACTGCGACTAAGCTGATGGGCTCAAAACCCGAAATATGTATAGAGTAAAATAAAGCTCCAAAAATATAATTAGAGGAATTTTTAATTTTTTTAATTTTAATTTTTACTTGTGAAACACCACTAACCCGTTAAAAAACTCCTGTTAATAATATGTTTCACTATAAACCAACACCGCTTTGCCTATGTATTATTTATTTTTTGATTTAATCTTTAAAATAATACACAAAATAAAATATAAGAAAAAGTACCTACATATTACCACCCAAATAATTAATTGCCAACTTAGCTACTAAGATATATATTTCATTTACGTATATAAAACGTCATCGATTGCGCAACTTATTTATATCGTGATACAAATTAACTAATTTATTAGTCATTTTCCTTATAATTATTTTTTTATCAGTATAATTCAATATAATAATCTAGATGTGGGAATTTTTTTCTCAGTTATTTACATATTATATTCAAAGTAAGCAATTTGTTAAAACATTTTTCATTTTTGATGCAAATTAATCTCACTAGTTTTTTTCGACTATCGTCATAATATACGTCATGAATTTTCACCGCAAGCAAGGGCGGATCCATGGTGCGGGCGGAGGGGCGACCCCCCTCCATAGCGAGGCTTCCAAATCGCCCCTGCCCCGGTCATATTCAAATTTCGTAGAGACAAAATTTGCCACCAGTACTTGTCACATTTGTAGCCAGGAAGCAGACATATCGTCTGAGCATCAATCACAGAGCGATATGAATTTTAATTCATTTATAATTTTTGAGGGCCTAAAAACCACGAAAATTTTGGATTTTTATCAGATTTTCGTTTATAAATTGAAAACCATGCCTCTGACAGAAAATTTCATTCTTACCAAAATAAAAGAGCATAAAATTTCACACCGGATATGAACTTAAAAGTTAAAATTAATTCAGCCGTTTTGCCACAATTGATCTTCAAAGATAGGCAATTTTTACCAACTTAGCGGAAAAGTGGATTATGCTTATTGGGTGGTCACAAGAAACTACTCTTCGAATTTTGGTGCTGACCGCCTAATAGTTGCCAAATGGCTAAAAATGAGATTGGCAAAGTTTCATCTTAATTAGACTACGATATCCCGTCCCGCAATGAGGTCGGATCATGTATTGTCTTGGAAAATGCTGGATATCTTGAAATCTAAAAGTTTTAACAAAAAAGTGGCTCAAGTAAAAATTCAAGCCAACAAAATTTCATAAAGTTTCTATGAGTGGTTTTCACTATGAAATGAAAACTTCAATTTTTTGCAGTTTTTCAAAAAATTCTAACTCCTATCGTGGCATGGGTTACCGTTGTTCAATTAAGATGAAACTTTTGCTAACATAATTTTTTAGCCAATCGGGAACTTGTTATGTGGGCTGTCAGCACCTGCAAAAATTCGAAGCGTGGTTTCGTGCGAACCTTACCTAATATGAGCATAATTAAATTTTCCGCCAAAAAATTGTCTCGCATTTGACGATCAATTGTGGCTAAGTCGGCAATAAGCTGAACCGATTTTTAACTTTATTCGTTCTATTTTATTTATTCTTTAACGTTATGGTCTTTTTCATTTGCAAGAGTGAATTTTCAGGTTTACGGTTTTTGTTATAAGCAAAAATCTGAAAAGTCCAAAATTTTCGTGGTTTTTAGGCTCTCAAAAATTCTAACACCAGCCAGAAAAACCGTCGCAAACTCATATAATTCTTATTTCGGATGTCTAAAGTTGATTAAAATTATTTCCACCTCTTGGGCACATGCATTAGCCAGCGCGGCCTTCTTTTCGGTCTAATTTTGCCCGTAGCCCAGTAAATAGAGAGAGGATCCAAAAAGTGGCTCGAAGCTTACATTGATTGCGGGAAAGATTTTTTTCTAGGATCCTCGTGGTATGGTGTGGGTATGATAAATCAATGCCTCGCGACCTCGAAAGCGTGGGGACAACTTTAGGTGGCCGAAAACTCTCGGAAACTTTTTCCAGTTTTTCACTTATAACTCGAAAACGTGTCCATATTTTGTACCCCCCCCCCCCCCGATCACTTTTGAGCAACTATCCTCAAAAACTCGCACTTTCTTCGATTTTTTCCCATTTTGACCATGAAGAAGCACGCGTTTTCGACAAAGATCACTCTGACGCTTTTGAGGATCTCGAATCAGTATCCTGTCCGGAAAATGCAGGATATCGGATAAATCTCAAGAGTTTTATCAAAAAGTGGTCCAAGTAAACGTTCAAGTCAACAAAGGCTGCTTAGGGAATGAGATAGAAATCAAGTTTCTTGGAGCCGAGTGGTTTTCATTTTAAGGCAAGAAAAACAGGGTATTTTTGCAAAAAATTGCATTTTTTTAAACCTCGAACTTCCTCATTGCGGCACAAGTAACAATTATCCAACCAAGATGAAACTATTGTACCGGCGTACACCAGGGTGGGAGAGCGTGTAGGAGGACTGAAGGGCCGGACTGAATAACAGCTCTTCAGTTTGGGTAAATGAATCCAATTTATATAATCGAAAAAACAATTATTTAATGTACAAAAATGAACATACAATGGCTGTCGAAGCTTCGACTTTTAGATGTGTGTATATGGTTGTTTGAGCAAGAGAGAACGAATAAAGAATAAAAAAGGCCGGCAGGCAGCGCACATGCCAACCGGACTCGCGACTTAGACGCCTTCTGGTGGCAGACTCCTAACCAGAGTCACACACACACATAGGGCGTCGCGACGTTCATTTAAGGGGGTGTAGCGTCCGAACATCCCGCCCGCCATGACTGCCTGCGGTCATCATTGACTCGGAAGGGGACACAGCTTGATGAGTGGTCTAATAAATGTTCCGCTTGTCGTCCTTACTTCAGCCACGCGGACCACACCATCAGGACCGGGAAATATCCTGGTTATGCGTCCTAGGGGCCATGAATGTATTGGTGCCTGGTCGTTCTTGATTAGCACCAAAATTCCGGGGGTGATGACTGTCTCAGGGACCAGCCATTTGGATCTCTGTTGCAGCGTATGTAGATATTCAAGATGCCATCGCTTCCAGAATGAATCTCTGATGCGCTCAACGAACTGCCAACGCTTAAAGCGATTTCCGGGAATATGATTTATGTCGGCAACGGGAGGGGCATTTAGCGGGCGTTGGATAAGGAAATGTCCTGGTGTGAGAGCTGTGAGATCGGTGGGATCTGATGACAATGGGCATAATGGACGGGAATTGAGAATGGCTTCAATTTGAGTCAGTAATGTGGTAAATTCTTCATACGTGAGAAGTTGAGTTCCCATGACTCGACGAAGATGATTTTTAGTGGCCTTGACTGCGGCCTCCCAAAGTCCACCGAAATGGGGGGCGGATGGTGGTATAAATCGCCAATCAGTTCCAACAGTGGATGCAGCTGCAATGATGGTAGATTGGTGGTGATCAGTGGCGAGGAAACGGGAAAGTTCATTAAGCTCTCGATGAGCTCCCACAAAATTAGTCCCATTGTCACTAAAAATGACTTCACTATTTCCTCTCCGAGAGACGAATCTTCGGTAAGCAGCAAGGAAGCAGGCAGTGGTGAGATCTGAAGAAAGTTCCAGGTGCACAGCTTTAGTAGAGAAACACACGAAGGCGCAGACGTATGCCTTTGTGACTCTGGCACCCCTGATTCTTCCGGTGGTGATATGGAATGGTCCAGCGTAATCCACGCCGACCCGGCAAAAAGGAGCGAAGGCCTGGAACCGATCAGCGGGTAAGCTTCCCATAGGCTGAATGACAGGTTGGGGTTTGCACGAATAGCAACGGTTACATCTGGAAATGCGATGACGGGTGACATTACGTCCATCGAGTATCCAAAATGCTTGACGAATAAAGGCGTGAGTGGAGAATGCACCGGCGTGTAAATTAAGTTTATGTGCGTGATCTATGACGAGATTCGTGAAATGATGTGATTTTGGTATCAATGCAGGGTGTCGCTGTTCGTATGCTAGGCCGGAGGCAGACAAGCGGCCTCCCACACGCAGAACATGATCTTCATCAAGAAACAACGCGAGCCGTCGCACTAGGCGGTGACGAGTGCCCGGCTTCGCAGCCTCTTCCCTCTCAATGGGTAAGGTGATCGATTGGACACGGCGAAGAATACATGTGAGTGCACTTTTCAACTCATTCGTGGTGATAGGGCCATGCTGACGTACTTTCCCGGTATGGGATGCCCTGGCGTTGTGGAAGAATCGAAGGCAATATGCCGTCACTCGCTTAAGGCGGTCGAGAGAGGAGAAACGTTCCTCGAATTCAAAGGATTCTGAACGAACCAATAGATTAAAGACAGGAGAAGCCCGTTCCTCCGCTAATATTTGCGGGATGTTGGGATCGGATAGACATCCCGTCGGCCATCGATAAGGTGGAGTCTTCAGCCACATGGGGCCCGTCCACCACAAGGGATGATCACGCAATTCTCTTGGAAGCAGTCCGCGTGAAGCACAATCAGCAGGATTTTGTTCGGACGTCACATGACGCCATCGCGAGGGTGGAATGATGTCTTGTATTTCAGAGACCCGATTTCCGACGAATGTTTTCCATCTGTGAGGCTCGCCTGCAATCCATGCAAGTGCAACGGTGGAATCGCTGAAGGCGAATACGGAGCTAATTTGGAGATCGATTAACTGTGTGCAAAGCATTTGTATGAGTTTAGCAAGCAGATGAGCAGAGCACAATTCCAAGCGAGGAACATTTACCTTCTTAAGTGGCGCAACGCGAGACCTCGAAGCAAGGAGCGCGACGTCAGGGTCCCCGTGAGGGAGGGCGGTGAGCAAGTAGACCACCGCGGCGTACCCGCGTTCGGATGCGTCACAGAATCCCACCAAGGAATTAATTGAAGAAGGAGCTTTCACGCCCACAAGATGGCGAGGGATAGTGATCTTAGCGATTAGGGGAGTTCGCTCTGGAATCGGGTCCATGCTTGTATGATGTGATCAGGAGGAGTTGAGTCCCAATCAAGCTTTTGTATCCACAATTGTTGAACAAATAACTTGGCTTGAAATACGACCGGTCCCAACCAGCCAGGAGGATCAAAAATCCTTGCGAGTTGAGAGAGCATCGATCGTTTGGTGCATGTTCCTGTGGGTGTTTGGACCGAGTAGGTAAAATGATCCAATTCAGGATTCCATTCGAGACCAAGAATCTTCACGACAGGGTCACGGTCAAGGGTGAGAGTGTCTGATGACGATGGGATGCGAAGATGATTGACTGGAAGTCCCTGAAGAAGGGTAGATGAATTAGCAAGCCATTTGCGTAATTCGAACCCGCCCGCCATAAGGAGGTCTGCCAATTCGTGACGCAAACGAAGTGCTTCAGTTGTGGATTCGCAACCCGTTAAAATGTCATCAACATATACATCTGATTGAAGGATACGGGATGCGTTCGGAAAGCGATGACGCTCATCAGTGGCTAGTTGTTGAAGTGTGCGTAATGCGAGGTATGGAGCCGAAGATACGCCGTAAGTGACCGTAGTAAGACGATATGACGATATAGATTCTTGAGGTGAGAACCGCCATAGGATGCGTTGATAATCCCGCTGATCCCCTCTGACAAGAATCTGACGATACATCTGGCGGATATCGGCACTAAATACGTATTTATGAAGACGGAAGCGGTTGATGAGTGCGAAGATGTCAGCCTGTAGTTTTGGACCGGTAAGAAGAATATCATTCAACGATTTGCCAGATGATGTTTGACAGGAGGCATTGAAAACGACTCGAATTTTAGACGGAGGATCGTCCGGGCGATGAACAGCATGGTGCGGAATATAGTAAGGTATGTGAGATGGAAGTTCGTTAGGAGGAACCAACTCCATGTGACCACTGTCCAGATAGTCGCGCATGAATGAGTGATAAGCTTCTTTAAGATCTGGTTCTCGTTGAAGCCGGCGTTCCAGACGATAAAATTGTTGCGCAGCACTATGGTATGAATGACCTAGCCCCGAATCGAAAAAGGGCAGAGCAACGCAATATCGTCCGCTTTTCTCTCGGCTGGTGGTCGCACTATAAATCTCCTCGCACTGCTTGTCGGCAGGAGACATGGGAAGAGAGATGGACACTTGGTCGAGTTCCCATAATCGCGTGATGGCGTCTGTTAAAGAGGGAGAGTTTTCTTGAAGTGGCGTCGATGATGGTGCGATTGGTACGTGAAATTTGCTAGACTGTGAAGAATCTGGACCGCAAGCTGTGAGATCAGTCACGACCGAGTGGTGAGACGTGCAAGCAGGTTTTTCTTCATTGTCGACGGTGGAAGAATGAAAATGCACATGGCGCGACGGCGGTGGATACCCATAAGGACCTATCAGGACCCATCCGAGACTAGTTTCAAGAGCAGTTGGCGACTGACGACGGGGCATAATTTGGCCGGGACGACAAAGAAATGGAAACACGTCGGCGCCCAGAAGCAGATCAATGTCTAGTGGTTGATGGAACTGGGGATCCGCCATTAAAAGATGTTGAAGATGAGGCCAATTTGTTCGAGAAACGTTTTGAGGAGGAATAAGGGGAGAAATTTGGGGGGTGACGAGAAATTCAACGCGTAGATGTGGAGGATCGCCATTATGAAGTATATTGGCACTAATAATTTGGCGAGCAGGAGGTAATGAGATATTACCCAATCCATGAACAGGAAGATGAGTAGGTTTTGAGTGAAAAGGGAATTGACGGGCACACGCGGAGGTCATGAAGCTGGCACCACTCCCGGAATCAAGCAAGGCGCGGACGGAGTGTTGGTAACCATCCATATCGATGATGGTCACTTGGGCTGTAGCGAGGAGTATGCCATGCGGACGCGGGATAGAGGTTGAAGAAGCATATGACACCGGGTAAACTGGTAATAGTCAATCTTCTATTCGGGATGTCGAATTGGATGTTTGATTTGCTTCAAGTCCGTGTGAGGTTGCGAGTCCGGACAAGTACGCACATAGGAGAGTGTTGTGCCGAAGGCCGCACGCGAGACAGGCGCGAGGGGATGTACATCGAGAAGTATGATGATGTGGACTGAGGCAATTTTCGCATAAACTCTTCTCTGAAACGGCTGAGTACCGTTGCTCAGCTGACAATCTGCGGAAGGTGGAACAGGAGAAGGTAGAGTGCTCGCCATTACAATACTGGCACCTGCCACCTCCAGATGACGATGTAGTTTGGTGATAAACGGCACGTGAAAAGCCAGGGCTCGATCGAGAGGTTCGGCGTCTTGGCGGTGAGGGTGGTGGGGTAGGCGCTCTTGGTGGTGGTGGGCGAATTGATGAACGACGCTGAGGTGAGCCATGCACAGGGAGGCGAATAGAGCTAGCTGGGATATCTCTAAGTTCGGCAGCTCTCACTCTGTTGGTAATAAAATCGACGAGGTGCTGGAACTTAGGAATGGATTCGGAGATGTACTGATGCTCAAAGGAGTCTCGAGTGTCGTCATCCAGATTATTTAAGGCCGCAGTGAGGAGCATGAAGTCGGCGAGGTCATCTATCTGAAGAGCCTTTAGTGCACTAACAGAAGTTTGGTGGACATTGAGAAATGCTCGCAGTGCAGACGCAGACGGGGCGGCGATAGGAGTAAATTCGCCGATCTTCGAAAGATAAAGTGCTCCCATACGGCGGGGGTTGTTGTAACGCTTGTAAAGGGCGTTATAAGCGAGAATGTAGTTATGTGGTTCCATCTCGAAATCGGCAATGACGGAAGCAGCCTCACCTCTCAGATGGGAACAGAGATATTGGAGCTTCTGCGTGTGGTCCAAGGAGGTGTTCGTGTGAACCAGCGAGTTGAACAACGAAAGAAATTCCTTCCATTGATTAATATTTCCGTCAAAGGAAGGGAGATCAATCTGCACTAATGGTGACGGCGCCGGGGTAACGTTGATGGGGGAAGGGGCAGGAGGTGTCAGGCTTCGCAGGCGTTTGTGATTTAATTCGATTTTGAACATCATGGCACTGAAGGCCAAAGTGGATTTTATGGTGTCGATCCTTTCATTTGGGTCTAGAGGTTCATTAGCCTCAACGATCTCCTCTTGAAGTTCATCGAATTTTTTAGCATCCTTCTGAGCCTTTGAATAAATTATCTCCATCATATCCCATTCCGTATCTTTGAGTTTGTTGGTTTGGTCACAAAGGTCAGTGACCACAGCAAAAACATTACTTCGATACGTTGTCAAAAGAGATAATTTTCGTGGCATTTTCGCAAATAAATAATAGTCAGTAACCGTTGATCGAGATCTGAATACAGTCTGGTTTGTTTATTTTTCTTTAAATGTTCCAAGCGATGAACATTAACAGATGTGAAAATAAATATATATATATAAGAATAGGGATAGATGTCGATATTTTAAATGTATTCTTGTTTACTGTTTTACATATGTTTGCATGTTTGTAGACGATGTAAATAATGATGCGCTAATTGTTTTCTTCCTTTATATTTGTATATGTGAAAAAACAATTATTCCTCCTTAACATAAATATAATGTATTATGTGAAGATTAGTTGTTTATTTATTTTCATGTATACATATTTATGCAATATGCAAGGAAGAACATATATTTATTATTTATTCAATTTTTCTTTATATACTTGACAGCGAAACATTAATATATATTTTGTTTATTTCATTTGTAAATAAATATATTCGAAACAATATTATTTTTTTTATAAATATTATGATGTCTTCATGTGAAAATTATTTTTATAATTAATTTCCAGCTATTGGCTTAGCTCGTAGCGAATGAAGGAGAGGCGCCTTTTGCAAGAGGGGAAATATAAGAAAGTCGATGGTGGGAGGTGAATGCAAGTTTGTTTAAGCAATCTTCATAATATCGAAAGAATTTGTTGAATTTTGTAATGTGACCTTTGTACCGTATTTGAGAATGTTTATATATAGATTTGAATTCCTGAATGCATGTAGAACACTTATTTGTGTGTATTCGCGGAGGAACAAAGGAATTCTGATTTTTCACTAATAGACACTTGAAGGCGATAGGGCACTGTTTCTGTCCACTGATTTAGGTAACCAAAATGTTCTGTACATGGGGTTCGGCACCAAAATGTGGGGCACTGTTTCTGTTCCCGGGTTTCGTTCACCAAAATGTACCGGCGTACACCAGGGTGGGAGAGCGTGTAGGAGGACTGAAGGGCCGGACTGAATAACAGCTCTTCAGTTTGGGTAAATGAATCCAATTTATATAATCGAAAAAACAATTATTTAATGTACAAAAATGAACATACAATGGCTGTCGAAGCTTCGACTTTTAGATGTGTGTATATGGTTGTTTGAGCAAGAGAGAACGAATAAAGAATAAAAAAGGCCGGCAGGCAGCGCACATGCCAACCGGACTCGCGACTTAGACGCCTTCTGGTGGCAGACTCCTAACCAGAGTCACACACACACATAGGGCGTCGCGACGTTCATTTAAGGGGGTGTAGCGTCCGAACAAATATGTTTCAATTTGTAGCAAATTTGAATTGGCTTTAAAAATGTCGTCTTTGTCAAAAACGTGCTCCTTCATGGACAAAATAGGAAAAATCAAAAAAGTGCGAATTTTAGGATTTCAAAAGTGATCCCCATAAAAAAAATCGAACTACTGGATCAATTTTCTATTTTAATCGACGTACAAATTTTGTCCCTTTAATTTATTATAGGGCGGTTATTTACAAAATATGAACTGTTTTCGAGTTATAAGCAAAAAACTTGGAAAAAGTCCGAAAATTTCGAGGTTTTCGGCCACCAAATGTCCCCCACACTTTTGAAAATGTAAACTTTAGATTTGGCATACCCACAACATACCAAGCGATCCTAGAAAATCGTAACGCACCAGGTCATTCTTTATTGGGTATACTTAATGTTTTAAAATTTAGTTTCGAACTTAAAATGTTAAATATATTGATTTCCGTTTGATGATTGAAGTTAATCAACATTTAATGTTGTTAGTTCTTAGATGGCTATCCATCTACAGATCTATACTCTACAGAAGCAAATACAACATAATAGTGTAGGGAGCATTCCATTAGAATCGAATGAGTGTCATAGAACTAAAGAGAATAAGCTGACGAGTTCTGATGTGGCCATCCACTTGACTTTACCATACAACCTAGCCCCTAAAATTATTTATAATCATGTAGGGGGAGTTAGTTTTTGCATTTTTAGACTTCTGAGGGTCCCACTGATTATGTGTACAAAATTTGGTTGAGTTTGGTCAAATGGCCTAGATTTTTAATTCTTAGCCTCTCTACACCCCCCTTAATTTTGGGTCGATATGCACCAAAATCTAATCAGCTCTTAATCTCAATGGACCAAAACTACCTGTGAAATTTGGTTTCGATATTCACACTAGTTTTTGAGCTAGCAAGAAGTGGCTCCAAGAAGATGCAGCCCCTCTCTCAGGATCTCGAAAAGACCCTTGCATTACCGGAGAGAGGGGGAAATTGATCAAACGAAAGGGTGGAGGCGTAGGTGTTTGTGAATCCAGATTTTGAAGGTTTGAAGGTTTTAAGCATCGGGATGCCAGTCAACTGGAACCCATGGTTCCTTTGGTTTCTGAGGACGGGAATGAGCCATTTTAAATCGTTTCTGGAAAACGCTTATGCATATGTGGGGGAAGGGAAGGTTGTAGAATCATCGTTTTGTGGCTGTGATGCTACACTGTAAACGATGGACCACATTTTAACGAATTCCCTTCCAGGTTCTTTGAGAGACTTACTTCCTCGGGCAACACCTAAGTATTATTACACTTTTTGACTAAGCTGGATTTAAAAATATAAAATCAAAATTTTACTATTGCTTAATTTTCAATTAAAACTGCTGATCATATTTAATATATTTTGATGTATTATTGATAGCAGAGGTCCCCAAACTGTGCGTCGCGGCGCCCCGGGGAGCCGCAATCTCTTCACAGGTGCACCGCGAAGTTTCATAATTAATTGAAGCAAGAATTTGGCCTAACTAAACAAAAAATTGAGAAGATTTATTTTTATTTATTTTTATCTCTTACTTACGATTAGACATACTTTTACATATGGAGTGGAGCCATGGAAAAATTGTAATTGAAAAAGGGCGCCGCGACTCGGAAAAATTTGGGAACCCCTGATTTATAGTATTTTTTCATTCAAACAAATAATAATAATAATAATAGTAGATAATTAAGTAATGGAGAGGATTCAGCCAATGGGTAGCCTCTGCTGAATAAAAAACTCCCAATTATGGAAAACGTTTCGGCTTTAATTATAGTAAATAATGCCATCATCAGTTCCTAAGAGAGTATTAGCGACACAATCTATTTATAAAATTAATTGTGTCGCTAATACTCTCTTAGGAAACTGATGATGGCATTATTTAATTAAAGCCGAAACGTTTTCCATAATTGGGAGTTTTTTATTCAGCAGAGGCTACCCATTGGCTGAATCCCTCTCCATTACTTAATGGATATACATATACAGCCATCAAAATTGTATCAACATAATAATAGTAGGTCTAAATGGGATATTGCTGGTAAATAGAAACCTCCAACTCCACCAGAAACGCAATACCTATAAATACTTTTTAAGTATTATAATACTTCGTCAGTATTGGTTATTGGTTTTATAATAGGTGGGGACTGAACAACGTATCCATTGGTATTGGTAACGATTTTCCTTTTCATATCGTCAGAATCTACAAAGGTATAATTAAAAAATGACTAATGCGTAATTTGCATTTTTGGATTTTTTTTAGATTTTTTTACTTAAATTATAGAAAGGATGGCGTCATCAATCTGACCAGAAAACCCTAATCGTGAAAAGGATTAAATCCTCAAATTTTACTATAGGTAGATGTTATTTTCAACATTATATCAACTTGATCGAGATTTCTTAGATATAATTAAGATTCATATATATATAATGTTTACTTCCTTCTGATAGAGTTATAACCTTGGTGTGAAAAGAACTTTAAAAGTAATCAGCTACCCAGAGACAAGTATAAATGTAATATAAATATAAATTTTATGAATTCATATACTCGTACCTATGCGCATGTATGTTTGTTTTTGCATTTTATTAATTTTTAAGATCTATGTTCACGGGATTAATCCCGAACACGATATCGTCTGAATGAAAAATCAAATTTACACTTCGCAAAAACTTATAACCTATGATAGTTCAGGAAAAGCTACTAGGCTATATACAATTATACATACATATATTATTTCAATAACTTCACAAATAATTATCAAATACAATGTGGGGCATAAAGATCTACCACATTTTGAAGAGGTAAGTATAAAAATGAAAAAATTTAACTATAAAAAAACTGAATATATTTTTTGAAAAGATCATAAAATAATTTTTCTTTTTAAATGTGTTCTAAACATTATCAGACGTAGGGAGGGGTGAAAAATTGAAAATTCTAGCTCCTTCGAACAAACTCAACCAAATTTTGTTTACATATTCTTTGGACCCCGAAACAGGCTAGAAATGGAAAAAACTAACCCTATTTTGGGTGGTTAGTTTTTGCATTTCTAGCTTTCTGGGGGTCCACAGAATATGTATACAAAATTTGGTTGAGTTTGCTCAAAAAGGCTAGAATTTTCATTTTTGACCCCCCCCCCCCCCCTTTTTTTTTGTCTGATGTTTAAAACACATTAAAAAAAAATTATTTTATGTTTTTTTCAAAAATACATTCAGTTTTTTTCTAGTAAAATTTTTTCATTTTTTTATACCTCTTCAAAATGTGGTAGATCTTTATGCCCCACCCTGTACTATAAGCACATACGATTATAGAGATATGATATAATATATAGTAAAATCTATTTAGAATATAAAATAAGATTAATCAATAAATACATAGTAGTATGAGACAATTCCCATTTCTCTTCCACTTGGACAAACTCTACCGCGTATGGTTTTATTGTCAATCACCCTAAATAATTTCTCTATCAAAATTTTGGTGACTTTTTATTATGATTTTTTTATCCATATCTATCCTTCGTTCTGAAGATTATTCATACATATTAGGTACTTTCAAACTTTTTTATTATTGTATTTTTAACCGACTTCAAAAAAGGAGGAGGTTCTCTATTCGACTGAATTTTTTTTTGTGTCTATGTTACCTCATATCTCCGCCAATTGTGAACCGATTTTGAAAAAAAATCTGCATTGGGCTCAGTCTAGCTTCCGATTGGTCCCGTTTTTACTTTATCCAATGCGAAGCATGGGAGAAAGTATTGGAATCGCTCTAGCGGCAAGCGCGACTTCAAAGGGTCCTCAGGTAAAGACTACGGAACCCATAGACTCAATTAAGGTCACAAATTGAAGTATTCAATGAGATTGAATTTTAGCACGTGACGGTTTTGCCAAAAATTACCTGGAATCTCGTCGAGAGGCCAAAAAGTGCCATTTTTTTTGGAAGTGCGTGGGGATGGATGGATGGATGTGTGTTTTCGTTTTTTTCGTCCACGATTTTTTCCACACCTTTGCGCTGATCAAAATGAAATTAAAAACCTACCATTAGTTTAACAAAATGAAGAGCTGATTAGTTTTTGGTACATATCGGTCCACAAACATTAGTACTTTATTTCAGTACTTTTTTAGTTTTTTCTAAATATCTTGAAAATGACTTAACCAATTTTGATAAAATTTAATATCCTAATTAAGTACCTTGGGGACCACAAAAAAGGTTAAATAAAGTTTTTAGTAAAATCATATTTTAAAGTACTTTACTCTATAGTAAAATAGAACTTTTTTTAATTTTAAATTCTTTAAAATTTATTCATTTGATCGTTTTAATATAGCTCATTTAACCTAACTTAAGTAAGAATGGTTAGGCTTCTCGCTGTGAAATGGTAAAAATTTGGGAGGAAATTTTATAAGTAACCATAGCAACCGCGTTGTTTTCTTATCCGTTACCATTGCTGACGACATGGAGGAATCGACTTAAAATCAAAAATAGCTATTGATTCTCATCTAGTACTTGAGGAATAACCATTCTATATTGGATTTTTGACGTTTCGGTTTTTATTGGTAACCATTGCTGAAGACATAGAGGAATCGAGTTAAAATCAAAAATAGCGATTGATTCTCATCTAGTACTTGAGGAATAACCATTCTATATTGGATTTTTGACGTTTCGGTTTTTATTGGTAACCATTGCTGAACACATAGAGGAATCGAGTTAAAATCAAAAATAGTGATTGATTCTCATCTAGTACTTGAGGAATAACCATTCTATATTGGACTTTTGAGGTTTCGGTTTTTATTGGTAACCATTGCTGAAGACATGGAGGAATCGACTTAAAATCAAAAATAGCGATTGATTCTCATCTATTACTTGAGGAATAATAATTCTACATTAGATTTTTGACCTTTCGATTATTATTGGTAACCATTGCTGAAGACATGGAGGAATCGGCTTAAAATCAAAAATAATGATCGATTCTTATCTAATACTAGAGGAATAACCTTATTGCATTTCATTTTTGATGTTTTGACTATTAATGGCAACCTCTACTGAAAACGTGGAAGAATCGACTTAAAATCAAAAAGACTAAATTCTTTTTTGGTAAAACAACTCAAGCTTGTTTAAGTCGATTCCTCCATGTCTTCAGCAATGGTTACCAATAATAATCGAAGGGTCAAAAATCTAAGGTAGAATTATTATTCCTCAAGTATTAGATGAGAATCAATCGCTATTTTTGATTTTAAGTCGATTCCTCCATGTCTTAAGCAATGATTACCAATAATAACCGAAATGTCAAAAATCCATTGTAGAATTGTTATTCCTCGACTGTTAAATGAGAATCGATCATTATTTTTGAATTAAAGTCAACATGAACTGTAAATTGCAAGTGATATCTGATTTATATAAAGGAATAAACATATTAATATTTCAAATGAATTTGGATAAAGTTTAGCAACGATCCGTTGCAGTTTATTTTTCATTGGTATTAGACCTTTTTTTGTTAGGTTTGTTCAGGCCTAATTTCTTTGCTTATGAACCGATTTCGATGATTCTTTTTTTATTGGAAAAGGGGTATATTAGGAATGGTCCAATATAATTTGGTCAAGTTCTGATGATATGATCAACGACGAAATAACGTAAATCTCCAATTCTTATGAGCAAATAATCGAAATTATGATAAATAAAATCTTTTATAAAAAAATCTTATAACATTCATTTAAAACCCGCAAACGTTTCGAGAGAATTTCTATATTTATGAATTGAATTTTATTATCATTTTCTGATTCATTCGCCTGACGCTTTCTCTTACGAGATGCATGCAAGGTATTATATTAAGTCACTATTAATAACATCACTAAAAAGAGAAAAACAAAAATAATTTTTATAAAAAAAATAAAAACCGACTTCAAAAAAATTAAATGCAACAAATAAAATAATAATAACTTAAAAATAAAATAAAATCCACTTATATAAAATAATTATCTTATTTAGTTACAACTAAACGACGAAATATTAACATGAAATTACTTTTTGAAGTCGGTGCCAAACATATACATTTTATGAATGGCATATGACGGATCTTACTTAGTACGTTTGGCGGGTACGCTCGCTTATAAGTATAGTTTGTTTGGCACCGACTTCAAAAAGTAATTTCATGTTAATATTTCGTCGTTTAGTTGTAACTAAATAAGATAATTATTTTATACACTTTAGTGGATTTTATTTTTAAGTTATTATTATTTTAATTGTTGCATTTAAATTTTTTGAAGTCGGTTTTATTTTTTTTTATAAAAATTATTTTTCATTTTTGGTGGTGCTAGTAGGATGCCACCCCTTGCACCCCCGGCACAGACGGCCCTGATCAACAATTTTGAAGAAGTCTAATAATTGTGTTACATACCATATAGCTTGACATGATGCTGAAACTAGAAGATGATCTTTTGGGTAGGATTTCGTCGTGTTGTTTTTCCGTTACCTGCAGAGCTCATCTCTCCTCTTCGTCTGCATTCCGATGCAAACCATCTCGAGACTTTTTCTCGCAGATTTTCTTCTTTTTCACGGTCTTTAATTAATTACCGATTTTTTCCTTTTTATTATATTTTTATGTTGTTTTTTTTGACAAGAAAGATACTAGGAGTAAACCGGTTCAATCACGATTTATGCCTATTCTCTTCTGAGTGGATGGAATTGCTTTGTGGGTGCCTCTCAAGTGAAAGATAGCGGAATATATGAACCTGAACAGGTAGCGAAAAAGAGCTAATCTCCTGAAAGACAATATAATAGGATAATATAATTATAATGGAATAATTTCATTAATATAAAATCTAATCTTTAGAGCAAACTTTTTGAAAGGAATTAAAATTTACTAAAACATGATTTAAACACTTAAAATAATTTTTATATTCTTTTACTGAGCTACTTAGGTTTTTTCGTGTTAATAAAGAGCTCACTATTCTGTGCTCATGTTTAATACTAGACGTTTTTTCACGTCCACTTAACTTCTCAACACAAGGCCCAAATTCATATCTTTATTCTCGAATATGGCCAGCATCTCATCTCTTCCATAGTCTAGCCACCCTGGATGCGATTATAAATCTGTCCAAATAGTTGAAATATCAAATTCGATCTGATTTGGAGTTGATAAGAAGGTAATAGACCAGGGCTGATTAACCAGTGGCTCGCGGGTCTCATGCGGCCCACCATTGCAATGAGTGTGGCCCAACTTAAAATCTTAAACTTCCTTAAAACATTGAGATTAATATTTAGAGATATATTTATTCCCTTTTTCGAAATATGAATGTACATTTGTACAATACGTGAAACTTTTTTCAAGAATAAAATTCACTAAAAGCAAAATTATAATCTCAACTATATAAGGTAAAAAATAATGAAGTTTCGAATATTTAAAAATTATTCATCTTCTCATATTTTCATTTTCTAAAATATTTATTATTTGAGAATTTATATGCTACGACACTAAATGAGTCTATAGTTATATCATTCTAGTACAAGGAGACAAGGAATTGGGGGTTTCTATAACAATCACAATTAATTAATAATTTTTCTACTGGACTAAAACTTGTCAGGACTTGTCTGTAGATATTTGCACATTCTTACATGTCTATAGATAATGGATAGTCAGGGATTATTATATCCATGACCTTTTTAAAAATAAATTATCATTCCTCATATCCTTCTTTAATTCCATTTGATATAAACCTGGGCTGTCCAACCCGTGGCCCAATATAAAGGCATAAAATTCCTTGAAACATTGAGATTTATATGTAAGTTGATGGAAAACACACAACAATTTGGCCTGATGATTTTTTCTCTAAAATGAGAAATCTGAAAATCTACTATGAAGTTTTTGAAAAATAAAAGTGCTAATTTTAAATTTTGAATCTGAAACTAGATTTCAAGATTTCTGAAAAAATAATCATCAATTTGGTCTATTTTCGACTCCATTATCATTAGAAATAAATTTTCTACTTGCAAACTTTCTGATTGAATGTTCTAGAAAAACAATTAGATACCGATTTGAAAGAAAAATTGAATATTGTCTCTTTATTAGAATTTCATATTAGGTAATTATCTAGCCAGGAAAAATATATTAAAAAAATAAATTTTGAAAGTATGTAGGTATGTATTTACATATAGGAGAAAGAAGCTATTTTCAAGTATACAATTTACGAAAAGTAAAATTAGAAGCTCACTATGAGCTAAAAAAGTAATAAAGTTCTTATTTCTATACATTACCTATTAACTACGAGTATCTTTTTTGAATAACAAATATCATTAGAATTATAATAAGTATTTTATCCGCGGTCTGAGACAATTTTTTTTCTTCAAATGTGGCCCGGGTAAGCCAAAAGGTTGGACACCCCTGTAATAGACGAAAAAATGGCCACTTTGGGGGCCACCCAGTGAAATTTCAAGAGATGTCTTCTGGTCTGTTAGATCCATTATTATTATAATATATAATAATCAAAGAAGGTTATAGGATTTCTTAGTGTTCTGTAATTAAAAAATAAACATAAAGTTTGAAAAACTCAATATGTTATTTTTTAATGCAATCGAATGCAAGAAGGGGCGCACCAGTAAAGATGCAGCCCCTATGGATCTCGAAAGACCCTTGCATTACCGAGGAAAAGGGAAAGTTGATTAAGTGAGAGGGTGGAGACGTAGATGTTTATGCACTCGGGATTTGAAGGTTTGAAGATTATAAGTGCTGGGGAAGATGGAGGCTGGGAGAGAGTTCCAGTTCCTTGAAGTCATGGGGATATACGTATTGGCGAATGAAGTGGTCCGCAAGTTTGGTTTATTCGCCCATCTTCGGGAGTTTAAATAAGCCTGCCTAAGAGGCGACGCTAGAATATTGAACTTAATTGAATTTTTTGTTTCTAGTTAAAAATTATGGTAGAATATTTTTAAGACTCCCATAGATATACCCCAGTATTCACAAAAAATGTTTTATTCAATTGACCCGCAACATTATATTTCATCATTTAGTGTTTGAATTAACGGCTGTAATTTCAAGGTAGTCTTAAATTAATATTAAATATTTGATACTAGTTTTGTTTCATTAATTTTTTTTTCATGTAAAATAAAATTTCCAATTCTATAATATTTTAAAGAAATCACTATAGTGGATACCACTCCCGTAAAGAATTTCCCAGAATAGAAAATAATTCTTAACCATGTTAACCGAGAAGAGCACTAGGTGAATTTTAGAAAATATGAAGATACATTTTATTTAATTATTAGAAATATTATATTTAATGCTATTCAGCTATTCAGTTAATATGGCATTTTGCTACATCTCAGTAAAACCGAAACGTCCTAAAAGGAATACTGAGCTTTCAATGTCATCGATATCATCAGGTTTATTGGATAAACAGAATCATTAGATCAGACGGAATCTAGACATAATCGATAAGATATTTACGTAATTAATAGGAGAGAAGAAAAATATTTTATAAATTGAAGAAACTTGATTGCTTCAATCGGTATTTCTATTATATATTATTATTAGTTGAAAGTGTAGGTACAAAAGAATATTGAAGAAAATGAAAACAAGTTAAAATCCCATTTAAATATCATTGGTTAATAGAATCAATAGGAGATTAGTAGATAAGGAAGATAGACAATAATATGATGAATTTATCTCTTTATGCAAGAGATCCGGTTTCCGATAAGCGGCTTTTCGAAAGCTAAATCCTAATTAAAAATCACTTTATTTAAGACATGTTTTCAAGACACCGCGGTGAGATGGTGTCATCATCTTACTAAATGATGAATCTCAAAGGTAAATAGACCATGATGTGTAATAGAGACTTGGTGTACCATAGTGGGGACAGGGGATGATTCGCCCCCCCCCCCTCTCATATATATTTTCTTCTTTTTTTATCTTTTATTGTATGCTATATGGCTGTTTTTCTTCATGTCTCAAGATCCGAGAAAGACGATGTTTACCTCTCAACCCACCAGGACCGGATTTAACATAGACTACCCAGGCTGCAGTCTATGGGCCTGCACCACCAAGGGTTGAGGAAAATGCGGTTTTTGTAGGGTAATTGATTTATTTATTTATTTCATTTTTCAACGGCTAAAAGCCTCAATTTACAAAATTATAAAATTATACATTAACAATACTCATTACATATACAACAATACATTAACAATACTCATTACATACATTAACAATACATTAACAATACTCATTACATACATCAACATATTACATAATAATATATTAGCATTAATTATTCATAAATGAGTGTGAGCTTCTTGAATAAAGCCGCTACCTTATTGATTTCCAAAGAAAATTCCTGAGGGTTAACCAATTTTGGTGCCAACTCATTGTAACAATGACAGAGTCTGAAGACTGAATTTCCTTCAGGATGTCTATCAGTAGGCATCTCTGGATAAAATGGCATTGTTCTTCTTTATGCATAAATGGGGCTATGTAGAGGAAAGAGAGCAGCAAGCTCTGTACATTTTACCTGACCCGACATAATTTTATATATAAATATGCAATCAGAGGCGATCATACAGGTATTTACAGAAGCTAGGCAGAAAGACTCAGCAGCAAGAGTGTAGTCATGATTAAATCTTGACATTGGATTATCAGTAAGTGATGCTAATTTTCTTAGAACTTTGTGCTGAACTCTCTCAATCCTATCAATGTCACCCCTCAAATTCGGACTCCAAATAGCAGATGCATACATAAGTATATATTTAGTTAGAGTTGAATATAAGTATTTAATCACATCAGAACTTTTGAATGACATAGTGCTACGAGATATAAAACCCCCAACTCTGATTAGCTCCCCACATATGTGATGTGCTCTTTAGGGGTGAGTTTGGAATCGAAAATAACTCCAAGGTCTTTAATAGAGTTAACTCTAATACAGGTAGTGCCATTTAAGTATATAATTGAATTTAAAGTGGTTTGGTTGTTTAGAAAAAAGTTATTAGCTTAAAATTATTTTCCAAATTCTTTTTTATCAATCATATTCCATTTCTTTGATAAATTTTGTCCAGCTAATTTCGGGTTTGAATTTTTTATTTGGACCTAATTTTTTCCAAGTGTTTTGGTGCTTCTGAGCGTGGATAGACTTTTTGTTATTCAATGTCCAGGCTTATTAATATTTCCGATAATCATTTTTATTATGTTTAATTTTCGATATTTACGAGTTCTCTTTGCTACTGAATGTTAGTTATTAGAAAGAATTAAATTAATTATAATTTTAAACAGATGGTATCATTGAATAATCTCAATAAGAATAAACTATTGCAAAAAAACATTTTAATTCTGGAACAAATTGAATATTATTCAAATTTTCACTTTAATTCAAATGATTTCAAAGTTCGCATGCGTGATTAAAATGAGCGACTTTTTTCAATATTTTTATGTTGCATGCGAAATTACAAATGAAATAAAACAAACGGGGTGGGTCGTCTGGTATGCTATGTTTATGTAAATTTGTTGGAGAAGAAAAGTGGCTCTAGGATCGGGTAACTCTTCTCGTTAATTCCTAGCTGGATGGGATTAAACATGTCCACAGGCCTAATAAGGTGATTCCCATGTGCATCGCCGATGGCACTCCCTCCCTCACAAAGGATATTGCAGACTAATTACAACGCAGTCACTGAACCTTTCAGCTCAGAAATTAATTGACCAGGCTAGAAACTATCTTGTTTTATCAAAAATAATTTTAAAATACTATTTAATTAAGGAATGCTGGAAGCCATATATGTTTATGTATGTATCAGTGGCGGTTGGTGACTTTTCAACCAGAGGATGCTGCCCAAAAAAGTACCCTTCACTTTTTGAAAGTTTATTTTAATCTTTGCTTTTTTTTGTAAATTTCATGGAATACGGCATCATTTTCGTTATTTTTCAAATTTAACCTTAGGTTTTTTAATATATTTTAGGACCTTCGCCCCAAACGGATACTGCTTTGTTTAAGTGAGGGTAGGAGTCAGAAATTAATACTTATGATTTAAACTTTACAGTCCCTGAGATGGAAATCGACCATCTTCCACAATGAACCAGCCTATCCTATAAGAAAATCTTAAATTTCTCCTAATTCTATTGCTATAACCAAGCTATGACTTGTCTATAGCACTCTTAGTTATTTCCGATCTTATATATTGAGAGTTCGTAGAAATGGATTAGTCTAAAGATTCTCGAATCATCTTTATTTATTCCTTTTTTGTATTATTAATAATTCCTCAGCGAGAACAATTTTTGTTCGACTAAAACTCGTCTGGACTTGTCTTTGACATGCTTGAATTGGAAGATATACCAGGCAGGGACTTCAAACCTTCTATCAGCACCCTTTTCTAAAAATCATTCATTTTAATTGCCCCTTGAAACTATGGAACAATTGATTTCATTTCGAGAACCAATATACTTTTCAAAACAAAAAATGTTTTTTATATAAATATTTGAAATAACGGATAATAATTTGAAAATTTAAAGATGTTCCTGAAATTTTGAAGCCGACCTTACCATATATATTTATGAAAATACTCTACATGTTTGAAATATTAGAGATGCACCGCATCCATAGCATCCATGGACCGCACGCCACTGAATATGTATCTATCTCTTTCCTTCCTTCCTTAGGGCCAGTTGTATATCGGTTGGTAAACTCTTTTTAAACATTGGCAAAGGGTAAAACCTTAAAATTCGATGAAAGTGCCTGTCATCTGATTGGCCATCTCACCGGGCACAAGATGAATTCTAAGGTTTTACCCTTTGCCAGCGTTTAAAAAGAGCTTATCAACCGACATACAACTGGCCCTTAGGCCGCAAGCACTCCCTTATTTCGATCCTGATTGCCTACCCTACAGGCTCGCTCATATACTCGCTTAAGAAAGTTTCCTTCAGTCGAATTGATTTGAATATATTAATTGCATGTCATGTCTTAACAAATATATTTTCCAAAAACTTTTTAAAATTTAAAATAAAAAAAACTGTAAAATATATATGGGCTGCCCCCACAAAAATCTTTTAATAATTTTAATCTTTGTAATGGAATGCCATTTTATTCCTTTTGAAAAGAGATGTTTCAAAGGATTTCCTCTCCATCTTCAGGATATATAATAGTATATGGATCAATGAAAAAACATGAAACCATTTTCTTGCTCCTTTGTCAAAATTGAAGTTTAATTGAATATCGTTTTCACATAAATAATAATTTTCAAACGGCAGCTCTACTAAATTTGGAACAGATATCTCAAAAGACTAAAGAGAATATTCAAGTAATTTTATTTTTTTGAATCAGCTTCATTTGGGATGTTCCCTTAGATCAGTGATGTCCAACCTGCGGCACGCGGGTCGCATGCAGACCATCACTGCAATGAATGCGGCCCGACATGAAATTATAATCTTCCTTGAAACATTAAGATTTTTATGTACCTACTTACTGGAAACATATCAGATACATTAAGTGGATATTGATGAGGCAGTCCTAAAAAGAAGAAGATAATTTACACTATCTTTTTATTCATGAAACCGACGTTTCGGAGGTTATTCACTCCTTCTTCAGGGTTTTGAAAAGTCAGTGAGGGAAATCCAATGCGGCATTCCCCTCTGTCAGAACCCTGAAGAAGGAGGGAATAGCCTCCGAAACGTCGGTTTTATGAATAAAAAGATAGTGTAAATTATCTTCTTCTTTTTTTTGACTGCCTCATCAATATCCACTTAATTCACTTATCAGTCCGTCTCCAAAAATTACTCCAATCTTAATATCAGATACAATTTGATTATTTTTTCTAAAATAAGAAGAAATTGGAAAATCATAGCAAAAGTTTTCGAAGAATAAATGGGCAGATTTTCACTTTTTAATGTGAAAATATATATCAAGATTTCGGAAAAAATAAACGCAATTGTGGCATATTTTGACTCCATTTTATATGATATAGATATTTTACCTGCAAACTTTTTGATTGAATGAATTTTCAATCAGAGATTGAACTGAAAAAAAAATTTAATAAACTCCCCTTATTCAAATTTTATAAAAATTATCTAACCAGAAACAAATACTCATGGTTTCACAATACTTTTTAGAATATGAATTTATATACCATATAGTAGGTACCGAGGGGTGAACCGCGACCTAAAATCGTGTACACCTACTTCCACTTCCACTTTCATTTCCAAGTAGAAGACAATAGATAAAAATAGATTATCTAATGAATTCCAAATAATTCCAAAGAAGGTGTACACCTAATTCCAATTGCGGTTCACCCCTTGGTAGATACCTAATGCTATTTTCAAGAATAAAATTCACTAAAAGCAAAATTATAAGATCAGCTTTCAGAAAAAAATAATGAAGTTCGAATATTTAAAAACCATTCTTCATCTCATATTTATATTTTCTAAAATATTTATTATTTCACTAATTAAAACTTTTGAAGTGATAAATTATTTAAAAACAATATTTTGAAGGAAAAGTACTCGTAGATTATTGTGCTATGACATTTTCGCTTCTGACATGGTGGATTACATTATTCTACATTATAACTAACTTCTTTTTTTATTGAGAAATATCAATAGAATTAATATATTTTATATGGGGCCCGAAGCGTTTGTTTTTTCATCAAATGCGACCCGTGTAAGCCAAAAGATCAGACATCCCTGCTTTAGTAGTTGAGTTGTTTATCAAGCTCAAACCATCTAGATTGCAGATTTTGTAGAGAAAATCTCAGAAAAATGGACGAATTTTCGACATATAGTATTTTTTAACCGACTTCAAAAAAGGAGGAGGTTCTCTATTCGACTGAATTTTTTTCCTAGGTATTAGACCTTTTTTATTAGGTTTGTTTAGACCTAACCTCTTTGTTTATGAACCGATTTCGATGGTTCTTTTTTTATCCGAAAGGGGGTGTCTTAGGGATGGTGTCATATTAATTTGGTCAAGTTCTGATGATAGTAAGTCACTATTAATAACATCACTAAAAAGAGAAAAATGCAAAATTTTTAAGAAAAAAATAAAAACCGACTTCAAAAAATTAAATGCAACAAATAAAATACACTAAAAGGTATAAAATAATTATTATCTTATTTAGTTACAACTAAACGACGAAATATTAACACGAAATTACTTTTTTGAATTCGGTACCAAACAAACTATACCTATAAGCGAGCATATCCTCCAAACGTACTAAGTAAGATCCGTCGAGTGCGATTCATAAAAGGTATATGTTTGGCACAGACTTCAAAAAGTAATTTCGTGTTAATATTTCGTCGTTTAGTTGTAACTAAATAAGATAATAATTATTTTATATCTTTTAGTGTATTTTATTTGTTGGATTTAATTTTTTGAAGTCGGTTTTTATTTTTTTCTTAAAATTTTTTTTCGAATTTGGGTGGCAGCTTAAAAAGGTTAAGACTGGTTAAATTATTATTAAATGTTAATTTTAGTTAAGTTTTGAAAAGTAGTAGAAATCGAAATATTAATATCGAGATAATTTTATTTTTTTAACTGTTAAATTAATATATATATAAATAAAGAATGGGTAGAATAAACAAAATTCAAAAAAAAATCTCACCTGGAAGACGCTTGGTTGCGCGCAGAATCACTGGAGAGTCTTCAACGCGAGTGTCCTGGAAAGCCGGGGGTGAACCGCGACCTAATATCCTGTACACCTACATCCACTTGTACTTCCAAATATTTCCAAGTAGTACCAAAAATTTCCAAGTGATTCCAAATATTTCCAAGTACTTTCAAAATACTTCCAAAGAGGTGTACACCTACTTCCAATCGCGGATCACCCCTCGTGGAAAGCGTTGATTTTGGCCTGACGGGTTTCACAATTCATGTCGCATGGTCTCAAGGGGGCATGGGGCCATGGTGTGGAGTGAACTTTGGACCCTGCAAAAGGAGTACTAGTTATTGTACAAGCACCTAATAGTTAAAAGGGAAATCCTAGAATTATCGAATTGAAAGATTTTTTCCAATTCGAGCAAACAGGTCGGAGCTTGTTTACGAACAAATCCGAGCTTGTATTCGAACCTCTCTCTACAATTAAATCTATTCTAATTCCTATATTATAAACTCTAACTAAATACGTGTATTAAAAGAAATTCACTTTTAAGATATATATTTTTATATACGATTGCTTTTTCTACTTATTCTAATCAAGCATTGTAAAATGTATACTAGAAAATCCAATTTAAATCATAATATAAAAACTAATTTGAATAAAAATCAATTTAATTATTATTATTATTACTAAATCTGAGCTGGTATGCATTTTCTTAATTGTTAGAAGAGTTATATTCACCCTCTCGGGAATGTAATATCATCAATAGCACCTGGATTACATTATTCTATACATTATAACTATTCTTTTTTATTGAGAAATATCAATAGAATTGGTATATTTTATATGTGCCCCGGAAGCATTTGTTTTTCATCAAATGCGGCCCGTGTAAGCCAAAAGGTTGGATACCCCTGCCTTAGGTGGAAAATTTCATCATTTATATTTATTTTGAATTCCCTTCTCCATCAAATTTCAATCAAAATTTAGTCAGCTCTTAATCTCATTGTAAAACAACTAAAAGTGAAATTTTGTTGTGATTTTCTTATTGATTTTTGAGCTAGAGTACTCACAAATTTGGTTAAAAATTCACGAAAACACAAGCATTTTGACCCAATATAAATTATTTTTTCTTAAAATATCATTTTTTCTATGTTCTTTAAAAAAGATATTTTTGTAGGCCTTTGACGATTTAATTATTCTCAATTTGTTTATTGGAAGAGTCTCAAACGTTTTAGGGATACATATTGTGCAAAAAAAAACGAATCGACAAAATCACTTTTTTCTGCACATGATTAGCTTCTCACATTGTATGATAAAGTTAAAAATAACAATATAAAAAAATCATCTCAAGTTTTATAATCAAATTATTTAAATTTGGCGATTAATTGAGTATGGCTAATCGAACAACATGATATAATAATTAAAATAACTAATATTTTCCAAATAATTACCTACCTATATATAAGTTGAGTCCGCAGAAAAGTTTTGAAGTCAAGGTTCAGTGAGTAGGAGATATAGTATCGGAAAAATTCTTCTTCTCAACCTAAGCTCAACACAAAAATCTCCACCTATTAGTTTTTTTTACCTGTATATAGATAACAGACAATTCGAATCAGAATTGAACTGACATCTTTATACAGGTCTTTGCCAAAAGAACTAACAACTAAAGAAATAGAGGCAAAAAAGCTTTATTTGACTTTATGTAATTTATTAAGAATCATTAAATACAACAATCCCTTTCACTAGAGAAAAAATACGCCAATTTTCAACTAGCGCGTGAGCCCGAACTGTTCATCGGAGAAAAAACCTAAATAATAGAATTTGTAGGAAATTTTATTAACTTTCATTTTGAATAGGAAGATTATTTACAAAAATTTGATAGTTTTCGAGTTATAAGCAAAAAAACGGCCAAAAAATGAGATTTTTACCTTTTTTTTCAATTTTGTTTCAGAAAATTTTGAAAGCACTTCAAATAAGCTGACGTGTTCTGATGTGGCCATCCACTTGACTTTACCATACAACCTGGCTCCCTCACTTATATTTAATATTTAATAAAATTATTTAATATCATGTATGGGAGGGGTTAGTTTTTGCATTTTTAGACTCCTAGGGGCCCACTGATTATGTATACAAAATTTGGTTGAGTTTGGTAAATCGCCAAAAAAATTATTTTTTGACCCCCCCCCCCCCACCCCCATTTCAGGGGTTAGTTTTTGCATTTTTAGACTTCTGGGGTTCCACTGATTATGTATACAAAATTTAGGTTGATTTTGCTCAAATGGCCTAGATTTTTAATTTTTGACACTACAGCTCCCCCCCCCCCATCTTGGGCGGTTAGTTTGTGGATTTTTAGACTTCTGGGGTCCCACTGATTACGTATACAAAATTTGGTTGAGTTTGCTCAAATGGCCTAGATTTTTAATTTTAACCCCCTCCACCCCCTTTAATTTTGGATCAATATGCACCAAAATCTATCTAATCAGCTCTTAATCTCAATGAACCAAAACTACGTGTGAAATTTGGATTCGATATTCCCACTAGTTTTTGAGCTTGCTCGTCCACAAAAATTTGGCAACGCACAGACAACCAGACTAACAGACATTTTGACAAAACAATTATTATCTCGAAAAATATAATTTTTTCGATGTTCACTTATTAGGGCTTTTTTGTAGAGCGAAACGCTATGGTTACGCTCAATTTTTTAATCAAAATAGTTTCAGCCGTTTTTGAGATATTTTGAAAAAAAGAAGGAAAAAAACCACTTTTTTCATGCACGATTACAATACTTGACCATACCCTGTATGGTAAAGTAAAAAACATAGGATGGAAAAAATCGAAACTACCCCAAAAATTTACTGGTAAAAACATAACTGGACTATAATTTATTTCATTTCTCTTCTCTAGGCGCGTACACTCCCTAGTTCGGTGATGGCTGCCTACCCTACAGGCTTCCCCATTAACTCGCTGAGAAGCCCAAGCTGCAAGTGCCGTCCTGGGGCTGAGAATAAAGACTCGTCTTGCAATTCCAAAGGAGATCTCCTCTCTTCTTGTGAGTAATTAGAGAACTGTTCGTTTAAAAAATCTAGAAATAGGCAGGGACTGACTGTCCTCAGTTCATTTCACCAATGTGGATGTAGAAAACTCTTTGTTCTTATCCAAGAGGCCCAAGTTTTCCAATTTTCGACTTATTTTTTTTTCATTTCAAAATTTACTTTTATCTTCTTCTTTAGGATATATTAATCTAATCTTTAGTGAAGAATTAAGATCATTCAATTTAGTTGGGAATTAACACTTTTTGATTAGTTACTACAAATTATAACTATAATGGACTAATTTAAAGTGATGATTGCTTTAAGGATAATATTTTCTATCAATTGCTGCTCTGAGCGCAATTTTTCTATTCCTCTTTCGAATTCACCTGACGTCTACGAAGATGAATAAGAAGAATAATATAAAATTTAAAAAAAATAATAATAAACTGCAACGGATCGTTGCTAAACTTTATCCAATGTATTATCTTATTCTAGGGTAAAGTACTTTCAAATATAATTTTACAAAAAACCTTTATATCACCTTTTTTGTGGTCCTCGAGGTACTTTATTATAATATTAAATTTCATCAAAATTGGTTTAGTCATTTTCAAAATATTTAGAAAAAACTAAAAAAGTACTGAAATAAGAGTACCAATGTTTGTGGGCCGATATGTATCAAAAACTAATCAGGGCTAAAGTAATGGTAGGTTTTCAAATTCATTTCAATCGGTTGTACGGTGTGGAAAAAATCGTGGACGAAAAAAACGATAACATCCATCCATCCACACGCACTTCCTGAAATAAATCGCACTTTTGGCCTCTCAGCGAGGAGACCTCATGTAATTTTTGGCAAAACCGTCACATGCTAAAATTCAACCTAAATGAATACTACAATTTGTGACTTTAATAGAGACCATGGGTTCCGTAGTCTTTACCTGAAGTCGCGCTAGTCACGAGACCGATTACAATACTTTGCCCAATGGTTCGCATTGGATAAATTAAAAATGAAGGTTTCTTTTTTGGATAGCATCCTCTTGCTGAAAAATCACCGCCAACCACTGGCCCTAAGCTATTTATTTTTTTTTTACTTGGTCATGTAAATACTTTATGTGTTTGATAACATTTATTTCGTCAATTCTTTATCATAATTTAGAGAGTCCTTTTAGCTTGTATTTAAGGTCCAAACATCTTCTTGCAGATCCAAAGGTAACTTTTCAATCCGGAAGAAATTAATTTTTAAATAGTTTTTAATCGGTTTGTTTGGGAGATGGTGTATTTAAATTTACTAAACATATGTTCATCCGTGGAATTTACTTTATCGTATTCAGGTGTCAACGAATACCGTTAAAATCTTTTTCTGCGAAAACATATACATGCCGAGAGTCTGTCTCTCTTTTATTTTGGCAATATTTTTATTATTTTAAAAAATTCTTTAAAAAAAACTATTCCTCTTATCAAGATTTACAATTTTTTACATATGCAACGAAAATTTATTTTATATGAAAGAGAGAGATGGAAAGAATAAAATTTTTATTGTATTACTGAAACCCATTTCAACCATTAAACATTAATAAAAACTAAAAAAATTATATTTTCACTGAGGTTAAAGGATCTCGCATGGGATTTCCCGTCTAAAGTTTATAACGGGTCATATTATTCAAAACTCATACCTTATTTTTAATTATTATAAGCGGTTGAATTTTTACTAAGCTTGACACTCTCGGGTCCTCGGACACCCTACATTCAAAATGTATTTACTAATAGCTAACAAAATTTCACACTATAATTGTATCAAGTTTTTCGTTTAGGTATCTATCTATATAAATAAAAATGTACTGTTACGCTTAAGTGATAAGTTGAAGGAATCTCCGAAAGTTCTTCACCGATTTCTTTGAAATTTTCACACAACTTTCCATTCAAATACACGAGAGTTATTATATTATAGTGTTTTTAATAGATATCACACCTGTGGCATCTAACACAAATTTTTTTCGAGGAAACAACGCCAGCGCCTCTCTGGGGGTAAAAGTAAACAAACAAGATGGCCGATAATAGCTTTTTGGAAATCTTCCAACTGTCAATATTATTTTTGGTTAAGGGAACAATTTTGACAAGTAATATATAATTCATTTACTGTTTTAATACCTATTCTATAATTATTTGCATTTTCAATTTATTTTCAAAACTATTATTATTTTTTAAATATATTTGAATTTTTGATCAAATCAATTTTGACAGGTAATCAATATATAATCATTTATCATTTTTATTTTATTATATTGTCTGGCCCAAAATTTAGATATAGAGAGGGTATGGAAGAAAAAATCAAAGAATTGTGGATAAGAGCTCTTTATGGGAATATTGATGATAAACAATACATTGAAGGGAAAAAAATAAGGCGAAGAAGAAGAAAGAAGGGTTGATGATTTGTGAAAGAACTTAAAGAGGCGCTTGGCCGAAGAAACGATAGCCACGGAATCTTCGGACGTCTAAAAAGAAGAGTTGAAGAAGATAAATGACTTAAGACAAATTGGGTAAAACTATATCTGTACCAAAGTCAAATATGGGTATGTACAGCTCTATAAATGTAGTAAATAAATAGTACTTTCTGCCAATAGTCACAAGTTGTTAAGAGGGAAGAATTCGCATAATTTTACATCTAATTATTAATTCTATATATCTTGGAGAGATTTCACTCTTATCATGATTTCCGCCAATATCAACATTATAGAGCCTTAAAAATAGCGTGGCATGTCGGGCAAAATGCCACGGGCCGCCGGCCCGAGAGGGCCGGCCGCGAGCACAGGAGGTTCCTAACATTTATTATTACAAAAATCCGTGACTCGTTTGTCAAGGAAATTCTTAGTTTTCGATCCACTTTTAGACACGAAATAGAAAAGTCAACTTCTATAAGAGAAGCTGCTGATTTATTAATCATAAAGAATCAATTTATGTCTTCAACCTTTCTTGAAGTATGCACTGCATTTCTGTTATTTGTAACCATTCCTGTGGCTACGGCTAGTGCCGAGCGATCATTTTCAAAATTAAAATTAAAAAAAGAAAACATACTTACCTTCCTGTTTTGTCTACATTCACATAGTTTAAATCTTTTATTCAATACCCTTAATAGTTTTTTCTAGAACCCTTTATAAATAAATTTCGACCATAGACAACTTATCTGACCCCCCCCCCCCCCACACACACACACATCTCTCCTATCTCCAAGTTTTCGGACAATTCGTTTAATATCCAGCCTCTTCCCCCCACCCACACTCATAATTCAAAATTCGTTCACACAACTCGTAGAGAAATAAATAGATTTTCGAAATATGTTTTTTATATATTTTTGAAAATATATTAAAATTAGAAAATTTTTGTGTTAAATTTATATAAAGTTTATGTTTTCTATATATTCTTAAAATAAAATTAACTTATGAGGAGAATTTTCTAGGTTAGGTTCCTACAAAAAGGAAATATTAAAACAAATGTATCTTTATTTGAGTTTGATTCACTCGATATATATTTCGGGTTATTAGCCCATCTTCAGGAGTTCAAATGAGCATCTTATAAGTTACTTATAATGTTTCATCTAGAACCGACACCTAAATCCTTAAAAAATAATTAAAATAAAATTATTTTTATGTCGTTCTAGTATAAATTTTCATATAAATTTTACACAAAAATTTTATAATTTTAATATACTTTCAAAAAATATATAAAAAACATATTTCGAAAATCTATTTATTTCCATACGGGAAATTCTTTCAACACCCATTGCCCCCTCCCCCTTTTCCCTAAACCCTCTACCAAAATAATAACCACAACTAGTTTATAAAATCAATACAATGTAAAAAATTTCTTCAGTCTTTTGTAAACTACTGATGATGGAGCTAAAAACCCGAAATATGTATAGAGTAAAATAAAACTCCAAAAATATAATTAAAGGAATTTTTTAATTTTAATTTTTACTTGTGAAACACCACTATAACCCGTTAAAAAACTCCTGTGTTTAATGTTTCACTATAAACCAACACCGCTTGCCTAAATGTTAAAAAAAAAGCTTATTCGAGAAATTTTATGGAACAAGAAAGGTTATGCAACTTAGCTAATCTATCCATCGAACATTCCATGGCCCGAAATTTGAACTTTGATGTTGTCATTAACACTTTTGCTGTATAGAAAGCCCGAAAAAAGGAATTTTAATAATTAAAATTTTGACTAAAAATAAAAATTTTATTTCAATCCAATACACTCTTTAAATTAAAAGTTACTAGAAAATCAACGAAAAATGTAACAATAATTATAATAGCGTTTGTACGTACTTTACGTACTGATTTATTAAAAAGAAACTACAACTTTGGTTTAGATTCTTTAAATTGAGGGCTCCAATGAATTTGCCACGGGCCCTCAACGTAAGCTATTAAAATCAACGTGTTCTACAAGAGAATGAATTACTCCCATGGCTATCGCCCTAACGAGTATCTTTTCCAAAAAGGACCAGTAATGAAGAAAAAGTGAATTAGAAAAAATAGTATATAAGAAATTGAAGGAGATTTCTCTTCTGATAAATATTATAGAGTTGCAAAGAGTTTAACTTTTCATTCATAACAATTTGGAAAATCTGGCAGGTTAAATTATTTACAAATTATGTATAAAATATATAGAAGATAATATCCGTTAGAGTTAGATAGTGAATAAATTCGTAGAAAATTTTTATCTTTTTAAGGAAAGACATTAAGCGGAACTTTGTTCATGCTGGAATTTAATTTGATCTTCTCTTTGGATGAAATTATCCTCAATTAAATTTTACAAACCTACAACGAAAAACAACTGTAATAATATCATAAAACCGGTAGGTAAATAAAACATTAATAGACCAATTCTTAAATTGACAAATCCAAAGGAATGTTTGCATTTATATTCAAAATAGAATCGAATTAGAACGGTGTGTGCCATTTTAATCAATTATTTAATCCAGGGCTGTCCAACCCGCGGCCCAGCACTGCAATCAGTGAATGCTGCCCGACTTAAAATTATAAACTTTCTTAAAACATTGAGATTTTTATGTGCTTACTGGAAAACATATCTGATACAATTTGACCTTATTATTATTATTATTATTAAAATTTTCTAAAATAAGAAGAAAACTGGAAAATCTCACCAAAAGTTTTTAAGAATAAAGGCAGATTTTCATTTTTGAATGTGAATAAATTTAACAAGATTTTCGAAAAAATAATCCCAATTTTGGCATATTTCGTCTCCATTTTTATTAGATATAAAGATTTTACTTGCGGACTTTTGGAACTGCAATCTTACATTGAACTGAAAGAATATTTATTCCCCTTTTAGAAATATGAATTTAAATATACGTACGTGAACCTATTTTCAAAATTAAATTCACTAAAAGCAAAATTATAATAAGGCTCAACTATCAGCTAAAAAAAGTTTTGATTATTTAAAAATTCATATTCTTCTCATATTTCCATTTACTAAAACACTCGTATTTATTAGTTCAGTAATTACAACTTTTGAAGTGCTAATTGATTTAAAAACAAAATCTATAAGGAAAGAACTCAAAGATTGTTGTGCTATGCCATTTTTGTGTTTCTTTGTCATGGTGGATATCGTCATTTTACAATATTAACTTTTTCTTTTTTGATTAACAAATATCATTAGAATTAGTATATATTATCTGCGTCCCGAGACAATTTTATTTCTTCAAATGTGGCCCGTTAGTAGGGCAGAAAGGATGGAACAATGGACACCCCTGATTTAAACAATAATAAAAAAATCCACCATATATATACGCATAATTATATAGTGCATTTTTCTTTTTCAGGTATATCCGACTGGTCTTATGTAGATACAGAGATAACATTCTTAATCTCACCCTTTTTTACTGTCTGGTAGAGGGACGACTGGACAATATCATATATTTTGCATTCATACAAGTGATAAAAGCAAATTTAAAATCAAAATCTTCCTTTTTCTTCTTCTTCTTCTTTATCTTTTGTTGTGGGCTATAAGCGTGTTTTTCTTCACTTTCCGAGAAAAGGGCGATTGGCTCTCAGCCCACTTCTCGGTGGTCTTCCTCTTGATCTTTAAATCCCTACCATCCCTAACTATCTCCAATATAGGCTCTCCGAGGTAGCTCTCTCGACTTGTTCATTTCATTTTTCAAAGCGGGTTCTTATCCATTTTACTATGCCCGAATTTGGCACTCCTCTCTAATATATTTGTAATCTCTCTGTCACTTATTTTTATTCTGCCTGTAGTCAATATAATTGTGCTCATCTCTGTAGTTGTTATTTCTGCTCTTATTTCGACGCCATAAGTCATAATTGGAATTACAACCGTCTTAAATATTTTTATCTTAGCTTCTGTTTACATGAATCTATTTATCCAAGTGATAGCCTTTTAGGCATCCAGAGAGAAATTTATTCGTCCCTGTCAATCAAAAAGTTCTGAAATATTTTGAAAGAAACTGATATCAATACATAATTTACCTGAGGTCAGTGTAATTCTTTTTAAAAATAGTTATATTTTGACACCAGAACGAACTTTCTGTGATCATTCTGTTTTCTAGTTATCGTAGGAATCGTAATCCAGATGAACAGACAAATAGAAACAATTTATGTTGTTAGAGTTCATGGCTGTGATGGAACTGTATTAGACGAAGGAGGAGGTATCAGCCAAAGTTGGATGCGATGGGTTCAATAAAACAAACCGAATAAAACGTTTCGACCTGAATTTATTTGTGCCATCTTCAATTAATTGGGAGTTATACACACAATGCGGTACACATAAGTGATTTAACCTAGCCTTGTCAAAAATAATAATTGTAGCTTCATGTAAATTTATAATATGCCTGGGCCAAAGTTTCAGGGATGAATGTGGCCAAATAAATTCAGGCCGAAACTTATTGAACTCAGCGCATCCAACTTCAACTGATACCTCCTCCTTCATCTAATATAGAAACAATTATGTTAATTAATTATTTCCACCAGACATATCTAAACAGAAATCAGCAAAAATAGTACATTCAATACTTAGGTTATGCGTGCAGAATATAATCAATTCTAAAAAGAAGAGACCAAAAGACAGAAATAAGAATAAGTAGGAAACTTGAATTGGGTCCTTTTGTTTTGATAATTTTGTTGACGATACATAAAAGGAGCGAGATAGGATGACCTTAATATTTCGAAACCGAGGAAGAGAGAAAGAGATAGAAGTGATGGATTTTGAATTTTCACTCGAACACTTCGCCCCCCTATGATAATGAAGGAAAATGGAATGGAATGGTCGGCTCCCGTGGCGCCGATGATCCCCTTCCGCGGACGACCTTGAGCCAAGATACGATGAACGATCCGCAGTTGCACAACGGGCCATTAGGTGTTTGACCCCGCACAAGACCAGAGGACGACTTCTGCATCGAGCACATCTGCCCCGGCGAACCACAACCGCAACAAAAGTAGAGATGATCAGCGATTCCCACCATCTCGAATTCTCTCTCTCAACAAAAAAAGAATATATTAATAAATACAAAATTTGGTATAGAATATTTGTATTTTAAAATGATTATTAAATATGCTTCGCGTAAGTTTAGGTACACAGTTAGGGTATGCAACCCACAATGAATTTATGCTAATAGGTTGAAGCGCTTTTGATTTTTGGCATGGAAATGTTTATTATATTTTTAATTTATTAATATAAATAAAAAAATAATGCTAGGTGCTTTATTGTTGAAAGTAATGTTTCTAATTTGATTACCAGAGTTAAGCAATATATAGGGTAAGGTAGGGCAAAGATCCGCATTTTTGGTTTCGATTTTTTTTCTCATGTGTGTTAAAGAATAGAACCAAGCTTTTAGTATCAGCAGCAGCTGTAACACCTTGGGTACCTTACATAGCAGTATCAGTTAAGGAAGCAATAAGGTACAAATTCTACAGGTCTTTTAATTGAGACCTGCAAATGCGGACTTTTGCCCCATCGAGTGGGGTAAAGATCCGCACACGGGCAAAGATCCGCAGGCGGATCTTTGCCTCTCGTATCAAAATCTACTTCGAAACACGGGCTGTTTACCTATTTACTAAAAAAGAAGCCAGAATTAGTCTTAGGAAGTTTTAATAAAACAATAAATTTCAATTTCAACTATTTATTTTCCCAGTAACAAAAAACTTACATACCTACATCTCCAGAAAAAAGATCTTTACTTTTCCAGTAAAAATGAATTGCTACGCCTTACTTCACTACAAAAGATTCTCCAGCTATGTTATTGAATAGATTTCCCCACTTTTGCTGAACCTAATGGGATCGTGAATGTGCCCCACTACATCTCCCCATAGATACTCCAAAATATCAGCGGGTACTGGCCACTTCCATAGTCGTCCTGATGGTATCATTGCACTTATTACTGGACCGTCCTCTTGAATCGCGATCAGTTTCCCAGCAAAAAGTTTGTCTTCATATCTGATATCCCAACTTCTTTTTTGGAAGGGGGTAATCCACCTCCTTCCAATTGTAAGCTCAAAATATCATCGTCGCCGTCATTTTTACTTTCCCCCACTCCCTCCATTTCGTACTCAGACGTTGAGAACTCAAAAGTCAATTTCTTTTTAGTTTTCTTGACTTTTGATGCTGATTTATTTTTATTTTCCAACTTGGCATCAGCTTTCTTTGATAACACTGCTAGACAAAATTAAACAAAAATTTCTCCCCGTAAACCTAATAATGGATTCCAGTAGAATTTTCTACGCTGATTACCATGCAATTTCCCGATTTTTTACAATACGTCAGAGTTTTGAGATATTATCGATCAAAATGACGAAAAAGGTCATTTGGACCCATTTTCCAGTCCCATTAAATATTAAACAGCAATATTTAAAATCAAAATATTTTGTTGACGTAATAGGAAACAGCTTCCTATTTGATTTTCAAATTACCACTTGTTTGTAGCTCAATTAGAACTCGAATTATAACTAAAAGACTAAAAACTTGTGTTTTTATCTATGTTTATTATCCTTTAAAATCACGTAGTTTTAGTTTTTTAGATATAACTCGAGTTCTAATTGAGCTAAAAACAAATGGTAATTTGAAAATCAAAGAGGATGATATTTTCCATTACGTCAACAAAATATTTTGATTTCAAATATTGCTGTTTAATATTTAATGCGACTTGAAAATAGGTCGAAATGGCTTTTTTCGTCATTTTGACCGATAATATTTCAAAACTCTGACGTGTTGTAAAAAATTGAGAAATTGCATGATAATCAGCATATAAAATTCTACCGGAATCCATTGTTAGATTTACGGG
The DNA here is from genome assembly GCA_024734495.1 of Forficula auricularia. Lineage (NCBI taxonomy): Eukaryota > Metazoa > Arthropoda > Insecta > Dermaptera > Forficulidae > Forficula > Forficula auricularia. Next base: position 60,888 of record JALMQS010000137.1, read on the forward strand.
GAGAAATTTTTTGTCGAACAGTGTAATCCTTTACTTTTAAGTTCCAAAGCTTCAGCAAACAGTTCTGGGGAAAATGGCTTCATTTTAGTCTTTCGTTTATAATTACTACAAAAGCAAACAAAGTTATTAGTTGAAGTAAGTGAATGTCCGCGTGCGGATGTTTGCCCCTCTGATGCCGCGGATCTTTACCCCATTTTGCACTTTTCAACATCACCTAAAATGGAAACTGAAATGGCCGCATTAGGGTTGGAATTTATTTTTAATCTTTATTTTGAGGGTCCAAAGAAAGAACTAAACCAATAAAGAAATTACTGAGAAGTTCATACACACTGATTTCACCGTGAACATAACCTGAGAATATTACATTGAAAACAATCAAAAACAATCTTAGCTCATAGTTGTCAAATGGGTTGCCGACTGCCATCTAAACTTTAGGTGACGTTTGCTGGGATTATTACTAACATAATAAAAATTATAAAACCAAGTTAAATATTGGGGGTCACTTCAAACTAGGGGTGCGGATCATTTTCCAGTGCGGATCTTTACCCCACCTTACCCTAGATAAAGAGCAATTTGTGTTCTTAGATGGATGTCTGTAAAAGACATTGTCTTTTTGCATATTTGTAGCCCTGTAAATCCCACTCGATTTGCGTTCATTTTACGTAATTAATTTGGAAGGCTTAAAGAATAATATCGGAAATAAGTATCAAAGCGCACAGCGTGCGCAGCCAAGTTCGAGCACGATATTTACACGAACCATTTCGAGCCAATTCGACCTCCCTGCAGCTCGGAATGCATTTTGAGATACAGAGCTGAAATAACATTTATATATCGTATATCTAGGGCGTTAGAGCAATATTTATCCAACTTTCCATATAAATTTCACCATTAGTGACTTACACTTTTGAGATGCAGAAATTTATATAATGAGCTTCTATTAAATAAAAATTAATTTCCAACAGAAAAGCTCTTATAAGTGAAATGTCTAAAATCAATAATTTACGAATTAAAATATATTCCAATAGTGTAGAGTGAATGGACTTTATGAATCAATAACAAATAATGTGTCTCTGATCTCGACAAAACTTCTCGATATAACAGAACAAAAGAATTATAAATGAGAAAGAAATCGATCTTATTTTATCGATTTAATCTACCTGGAGGCTCACAGTATCTGTCTAATATAAGAAAATAGCATTTTGGTTAAGAATTTCGTAGTCTAAAAGAAAATTTATGAAAAATATTCTATTTCTTCTCTCCAGGAGCGAATCAACTAGAGTGGCAAAAAGTTTTATTTTTTTCTCATTAGATATTTATTTAAATCTATTAAAATTTCATATATGTGTGTTATTATACACATGTAATTATGTAACCCATCTTGAGGAGTAGTGCAAATTTCAATAATATAGCTTAAATAGATTCTGAGATATGGTCTGAGAAAATAGCTAATTTTGGCACTGACAGGTCATCAAAACCTTAGGGTACTTTCAATCATTCCAGCATAATGAAATTTCGCCTGCTAGTAGAGTTGGGGACACAAACAAAGGGAAATTTCCAAAAATACAAACTATCTATCTTTCAGGCCCTTCAAAATGGGGGGCGGGGGTGGGGGTCAGAAATGAAAATTCTAGCCCGTTAGACCAAACTCAACCAACTTTTGTATACATATTTTGTGGGCCCCCTCAAGGATAGAAATGCAAAAACTAACTACCCGAAATGGGGGGGGGGGGGTCTAAAATAAAAATTCTAGCTCTTTGGACCAACCGACTTCCTCATAACTTACAAAAAGAAGAGAAATCTCAACCAAAACATTTTGTGAAAAAACATGCCAAGTTCGAAAAAGTAGTGAAATCTAGTGTGCAGCCGAGTTAAATTCGCCAAGAATGATTAAGTTGAGAAAATAATAGATGTCTCAACTTAATTTACTATTTTCTCAACTTAATTATTCTTGGTGAATTTAACTTGACTACACACTAGATTTCACTACTTTTTCGAACTTGGCTGTTTTTTTCACAGAATGTTTTCGTTTAGATACTCTTTATCTCAAATAGAATTGCAACCCATACGGCTTAGCCCTTAAGAATATAAAGTAACCGTGTAGAAGTTCAAAAAATTATAAAAGAGTCATTAAGCAATTTTTTACAATTACCCCATTTTAAATTTTGACACTATGGTATGTATTGGAAGGAAAAAGTAAAAACTTAAAATTTCAGAACTCTATTAAAATCATGGTGATTTGGTAATGTTTTTTTCAGCAAATAATTTTAGCTGTAAAGATGGAATTTGTAACAAAGTCACCGATTATTAATACAACCTTATATGAGACATTTCGTTTCATTAGCTACAACCGTTGAAAAGCTTACAATACAACAATTCGAATACAAATAATAATTGGTTAGAAAACTAGTTTTTTAAGATGTTACGTTTTAGAGTAATCGGGAGATCATTATCCAGATATGGTATATGGTAACAAAAACAAAAAAAAAATATTTACTCATTTTGAATATAATTTTTCTTTACGTTTCAATAATTTCTAAACAGGAATAAACAAAAATATGAAAAAAAGAAATCAGGTGAATTCAATACACCGAATAACTATTTCTGTTCATACAACTTGATTTATTAATATATTTTAAAAATTAACATTTAAAATTTTCAGAAAGGAGAAGTTTAGTTATAGGCCATGTTCCCTTTAACGCACTGTTAAAAACTATTACTGTCTATTCAGGTGTTGGCCTTGAGTTGTAGATTTATAAAAATAAAAAAATAAACATTTTTATTTTTTGACACTTTTTACTTTTTGCATTTTTACGCTTCAGTTGTATTCTTTTTTAAATGTCATTAATCATCAACATCATCATCTTCACTAAACAGATTAAAATATAGGGTATATTGGGGTGAGACGCCGTATTGTACAAGATGCCGTATCACGTGGTTCTACCCACACGCATGCGGTAAAACAGCTTGCCAGTAAGTTGGAAGAAAGTCGCGTAAGAGTGTACAAATAGTTTTTGTTGATTAATCACAGTTTTTAAGGGGTGTTTGTAAATGATTTTGTCATTTCGATTCCTCTGGTAAGTACTGAAATCATATCCAAACATACTTTACTTAGTCATATTAGCCGTAGTTTTGATAGAAGAGAAATAACTCGGTTAGTTTTAGTGAGTTTGAAGTGTGGGCTTTCTATTAGGGCCGGTTGTATGTCGCAAAGTAAATGCTTTTTACAACTAACAAAGGGTAGATGGTAAATGGAGGGACTGGGATGGCCAATCAGATGACAGGCACTTTCAGTGTTAGTCGCGTAATGACCCCGTCTGCAACTGTTGCGCTGCTAGTCGGCGTCTTGTCAAATGTTTTGGAGGAAGACGACGAACATTTTGGGGTAAGATGCCGTAGTTTTCGCGTTAGTGTAAGATGCTGATTTGCATTACTATACATTTAAAATTAATTTTTCGAAACAAATCCGATGGGTTATTTACAGAAATGCCGCGGACATACATAAGTCTTATCAAGGATCATGGAACCGAAAATGACCTCCAAAATGCTTTCAAAAGCGGAAATATTACTTAAAAGGAAAAACGAACATTTAAAAAATAAATAGAAAGTATTGTTATTTCATTTTAATAAACTGGAATTAATTTAATAACACTGTGCATTGATTCTCCATAAGGCATCTTACCCCAAAGGTATCGATCTTCTTACAATAAGATTGGGGCAAGATGCCAAAATGGAAACGTTTACAAATTATTTTTTTTAGGTAAAAAATAGTTTTTCAAAACGAAAATTATTTTTTTATTAATTACTGAAAGTACATATATTGTGGATAAAAATAAAACCAATGTGCTATTTTATATAAAATAAGTAAACTACGGCGTCTTTCCACAGTCTACTATAATTGCCTTGAAAATTAAAATTCAGTTGACATCTCTTCAAGTAGAGATAACTAAGAAATAAATGACAATTGAAGAGAATATTAATTTTATTTATTATTTTTTTAATTAATGGTTTTATTTTGTAAAGTAAATGATATTTTTTAAATCCTATATCCTCGATGTGTTGTAATAATATTTGTAAGATATTATTATTATATAAACTGTTTATTTTGTTGTTTAAATAGATGGAGGAATTGGTGTAGTTAGAGAGTTTTCTTTAGGGGAGAGGAGGACAGCCGGCCAGCTAATTACCACCTCAAGATTTCAATTTCGGTAATCAGATTAGAGATCAAATAACGTTTTAGTAGAAAATGGCAAATTTTGGAAGTAACGAAATTATTTAATGAGAAATGGGTTGGCCAGGCCTGTTCTAGACCATAAGTGTATGTATTTTTTCAATGTATTTTTATTCTAATTTAAATAGGCACAATTTAAGTATACACAACAAAAGAATAAATTTTGAAAATTTTGGGTAGTGTTGCACGTGGTGCAGTATTGCAGCTCCTCCAATGGTTTGACTGTATGTATCATTTATCCATGTATCAAATTTTAAATTGGAGGAAAAGTGAAATTCGGTGCGCTGTTTGCAGTTTCGGTGAATTAATAATTTGATGATTATTATCTAAATATTATTTTCATTTCGATTTAACATTTTCTTGCCTAGAGTCAAAAGGCTATAAAAATAATAGATATTAAGTAATTATCTAACAGTCTGAAATAGTGTTTAGACGTGATTTTAGCATCCTTGGAATGGCTTACCGCTAAAGGAATAGAGATCATTCTATCGCCATCATTTTTAGTGTTTTTCTTTCGTTCAGATTCTAAGGAAACAAATCGAATTTATTCGCGCAATTATTGAATAATTAATAATAAACTTAAATATAAAATAAATTGTTCCTATATGCACTATATTTATAACATTGATTTAATGCCTGAATAAAATCATTCCAAAAATGATGTTTTCTTTATTTTTGAGCCAGAAGTTGTAAAGCTAAAAAGCCTAAAATCTAATTAGCTCCCTGTGTTTGAAATACAAATATTTTAGCACAAGAACGAACTTTTTCCACTTTTCATTCTTAAATTATAATGGGTATCCGAATCCAGACGGACAGACAAAATTATTTTTCTCATTTTTCAATACAGTGAGCAAAAAAGAAAAAAAATTCCTTGAATATAATACTAGGTTAATAGAAGTAAAACTCGGTTTCCCTAAAGCACCACTTCTTAAACTTTTTTCATTCGAGACCCAATTTTGTTTGAGCAAATTTTTGTTACCCCAATTTATATGTTTAGTTATATAGTAGAATAAACTAACATTTTTATTAGTGAATCATAAAGAAATGTATTGTATTTTAAAGCAAATCATTTTAAAACATATTATCTATTATACATGGGTGCCCACCAAGCCCTAGCTTCATGACACCCTCCACTAAAGTATTAGAAGTTTTTTAATAAAGTAGTCTTTATGCTTCATTTTTTCGAAATATCTCAAAAATTGCTTAAACTATTTTGATAAAATAAATTGAGCGAAACCTTGGTCTTTTTATCAAAAAAAAATCTTTAATGAATGAGGGTCAAAAAATTATATTTTTTGAGATATTAATTGTTTTGTCTGTTAGTAAGTACGTATGTTACCAAATTTTGTGTACCTACACTCTACCTCAAAAACTAGTGTGAATATCAAAACGAAATTTAAAATGTAGTTTTTGTAACATTGAGATTAAGAACTGATTAGAATTTGGTTGAAATCGAACAAAAAATTAAGTCAGGGGGAGGAGCGTTTAAAAAATTTAAAGTAAAAATAAATTTCACATTTAATCTATGGGGCATCCTTTTATTTTTGTAAAAAAATGTTTACTTTTCTCCAAAAATATTATTTAATATTCTTAGAGTTCGTGGTTGTAGATGAAATTGTACTAGATGAAGGAGACAAATCAATCAGCCAAAGATGGAATCACTGGGTTCAATAAAACACCTTTAATAAGACGTTTCGGCCTGAATTTTTTGACAAGGCTTGGATCGATCACATATGTGTACCGCATTTTGTGTATAACTCCTAATTGACTGAAGATGGCCAAATAAAATTCAGACCAAAACGTCTTATTAAAGGTGTTTTATTGAACTGCAGTGATTCCATCTTTGGCTGATACCTCCTCACTTCATCTGGTACAATATTATTTAATTTTGAATGTTTAATCCTCTCTACTCTAGATATTTAAATAGTCATCTGAGCTAATTATACATAATGAACTTTCTTTTAGTAAATTAAATTATCAACATGTTTCTTCATTAGAATTTTTTATATGTAGAATACCTAGGGCGTTAGAGCAATATTTATCCAACTTTCATCTTAAATTTCACCATTAGTGCCTAACCCTTTGAGTTACACAAATTTATAAAATGACCTTTATTAAACAAAATTTAATTTCCAACAGAAAAGTTCATATAAGGGAAATGTCTAAAATCAATAGTTTACGAGTTAAAAAAGAGATTTCAATATTGTAGAGTGAATGGACTTTATGAATCAATAACAAATAATGTGTGTCTCTGATCTCGACACAACCTCTTGAAAAGAATTATAAATAAGAAAGATATCGATCTTATTTTATCGAATTAATCTACCTGGAGGTTCACAGTATCTGTCTAATATAAGAAAATAGCATTTTGATTAAGAATTTCGTAGTTTAAAAGAAATTTTATGAAAATATTCAATTTCTTCTCTCCGGGAGCGAATCAACTAGAAAAGGCAAAAAGTTTTATTTTTTTTCTCATTAGATATTTAATCAAATCTATTGAAATGTCATATCTGTGTGTTATGTTCATTTTATCTTTTATATCAAATTATTATTATTAGGAAATTTGAATTTTAAAGGGTAGTTTATTTGAAGCCTAATTTGATAAAATGCTAATAACTAATTTTAAATAATTTTTAAAAAATATGAAATTAATAGATATTATAAAACAATTAATTCTTAGTAATTTGATTCAATTTTGAACGAAATCGGTTCAGTACTTTTTGAGAAAATCGTCAAAAACCCAGAAAACCGTCTATGAAAGGCCGTTTTAGAAACATTTTAAAATTCACCTCCATGTCACAAGTCAATGTTTCGTTTCATATGACTTTTTCAACTTTTTTCAAAGGCATCTCGTGCTTTCAAAAAGCATCGTTTTTGAGACGGCTCAGATGGTTTTTGATCATTTTCTCAAAAAGTACTGAAGCGATTTCGTTCAAAATTAAAGTAAATTCTTAATAATCAATTGTTTTATAATATCTATTAATTTCATATTTAAAAAAAAAATTTTAACGGAATTATTAGCGTTTTTTCAAATTAGACTTCAAATAAACTACCCTTTAAAATTCAAATTTTCTAATAATTATTATTTAATATAAAAGATAAATGAAAATAACACACTGATATGATATTTCAAAAGATTTGAATAAATATCTAAGGAGAAAAAAATAAAACATTTTGCCATTTCTACTTGATTCGCCGCTCCCGTAGAGAAGAAATTGAATTTTTTCATACAATTTCTTTTAAACTACAAAATTCTTGATCAAACTGCTATTTTCTTATATTAGACAGATACTGTGAACCTCCAGATAGATTAAATCGATAAAATAAGATCGATTTCTTTCTCCCTTATAAAATTCTTTTGTAGTGTTATATCGAGAGGCTGGGTCACAAGTCACCCAGCATCAGCGAGTCATTTGTTACAGTTTTCTTGCTTTTTGCCATTTTCTTAAAAACAAATCAATCAATTTCGTTCAAAATTGAATATAATTATTAATAATCGATGATTTTATAATATTTATTAATTTCATATTTTTAAAAATTATTTCAATACTAGTAATTAGCGTTTATTTAGATTAGACTTCAAATAAACTACCCTTTAAAATGCAAATATTCTAATACAAACCATTTGATATAAAAAAATATTTCATAGATATGAAATTTCAATAGATTTAATTGAATATATATGATGGGGAAAAAATTAAACCCTTTTGTCATTTCTACTCGACTCGCTGTGCCAGCGAAGAAACTGAATGTTTTCATAACATTCCATTTAAACTACAAAATTCTTAATTGAAATCCTATTTTCTTATATTAGAATTATTACGTGTACCTTCACATAGATTACATAGATAAAATAAGATCGTTTCTTTCTCATTTTTAAATCTTTTGGTCTATTTTATGGTGAGGTTGGGACACAACCCTCTCGGCATAGGGATCACGTCAGAGAAGCTTCTATCAAGATATTCGGTAGTGATATCTCATGTATTGAATTTTAAGAATGATTTTCTGATTATTATAAATTCACCCAAAACTACTGGTACCGTCTACAGTTTTGAAATAAATTAATCTTTTCAGATATTCAAATTAAATATGCCTATATTATATATATATATATGGTATATATACATATATATGACTACAGCACTGAGACTGCCGGACAAGGGCTCGCTCCAGGGGCTCAGGACTCCGAAAACAATTATTATATTAGTAGTATAGAATAAATAATTCTATTATTAAATATCATAATTCTAATTCCTTAGAAGAATGACATTAAAAGAAAATTAAGCATTTTAAAGTATTTATTTAAATGATACGATTGATTGTTTTATTATAAGTTGAGAATTCAATGGTAAAAGGGGCATCTAAAGTTATTATGGCTTATAAAGTGCATCAAAGTTATTATGATTTTTTACCAAGAGAACCATGTCCTATCCCTAGTGCAAAATCTTATCTTGCTCGGTCAAAGAGATGTGTAACAGATCTTTTATTAATATATTTCTTAAATAACAAATGACAGATTTTTATGTTGGGCCACTAAATATTTAAATATTCTTCAGATGCTAAAAAATTCCATTGAACCAAAAGAATCAGTTCAAGAGAGACTCTCGCAGTCAACTTGTAATGTAATTACAGTTTTAAAACTGTTCAAATACAATACAAAACCTATTTTGCTATCACGTTTGAATAAAATATTATTAAATAGAATATTTTTATCAACATATTTTATTTTATTATAGTCTATATTGTGGAAGTAGCGAAATAATTAAATGTGAAATACATGTGTAATGTCTCGTATTAATTCGTGTTGAAGATTGTTTATGACAATTCGGTATTTGGAATTGTGATAACCTTTTGTTGACTAGCGACTACTCTTCGCTTCTTAGTAATACAAAGAGATAATTCCACAGACCATGTTGTTTTTAGAAATTTTCCTCTAGAATGCCACTTCCTTCAAAACCATTTAGAACCAGAGCTCACTTCAAATGTATCCCTTCGCCGCAAAACTCCAACTACTCGCTTTGTAAGATTTTGTATCCCCAATCTATAGACTAAAGAATTTCCTGCCTCTTGAAGCCTTTTCTACTCCAGCGAACCTGCAACACTTCAAGACCATTAGCGCCGGCAGGATTATTTTCGGGAGGGTGCATCTGCACACTATACTATTGACTAATAAAATATAATTTATAATAGTGCATCCTTATAATTATAGTATTAGACGTAATGTCAGGGTATTAAATAAAAAATTGAGGCAGATAATTCTTTGATAAGTTAAGGAATGAAGGAAGATGACCGAATTTCCTATTAATTTTTCAACTAGAGTATTCTTCATTTCCTTAAAAGTCATCTGAGACTGAAAAAGCCATTATTTTCAGGCCTTGCATGTTTTTTAGTGTTTTCTTGATACATTTATTTAAAAAATTAAAAATAAATATAGGTATAAAAATATTTTGTTTTGAAATCCTATTATTTGTTTACTCTCTTTCAAATGAATTTCATTGACATTACATTTGTTTATTTTTTTACCCTCTTAGATTTCTAAGATATTTTTTATATCTGCAAACCATGTATCAGATAATAGATAAAGATTAATCCTACAATACGATTATTCCCTTAAAGTAAGTATTTAGTAAATTATCTAGATTATTTTAATACCTATACTCAATAAAGTTCTGATATATACCCATATTATGCTAATGATATATGCATATAATTAAATGAACAAGCTGTATTACACTGACACAAGAAAGAATCGTCGATTCAGTGAAAGTATTCGTAAAAACTTGTCAGTTTAAAAAAGGGGGATATCTTGCAGGGATTAATGTCATGAGCTGCCATGGGGGAGGTTGTATCGGATGTCCCACGCCAAGCCACTGTTCCAGGTGCAGAAGAACTGTACTCCCTGCCGATGAGAGGCCGTTCGCGGGTCAACTTTACCATACCTTCTGTTTCTCCTGCAGTTCGTATTATTATTTTCTTAAAAATATTATATAATAATAGATAAATTACCTACTATAATTATTATTATTGGATTTAGGTGCTTTCAGCTACCAGGACCACCTACCAAAGAATATTAGTTTTAAAAATAGAATAAAATAGAATAAATTGATACCCATTTTAAGAATTAAATTTCTCTCGATATAAGCATGACAAGGTTGTGTGAAGGTTGTTTGTAAAATATAATATTTATTGGAATTTTAGATAAATTAATATTGGTTTTTATTATATGTCAAAAAAGCTGATTTCACTCTCTTCGAAAATGAATCCGATTTCCAAAATGCAATCCAGACCAATGGCTATCTAATAAATATTATCAAAAACTGAGGGTTTAATGGAAGGCAGTCCAGAAATGAATAAAAAGAATATTTCTAATAAAAGAGTATTTATTGGAGGTTTTTCTCTTTACTTCAGTGTCTACAATAATTAAATAGGAGTAGTCATCAATATTATTTTCATTAATATTTTTTTTTAATAATATGATTATACATTTACATATATAAATTTTTATTATTTGCAATTTAATTTTTAAGAAATATAATCTACTCACTCAAAGGATCACTGTAGGAGGCATGTAATATGTTTCCTTCTTGTCTCCTTTTTCAATGCTCGTTGGTGTGAGAAATTTTTTTATTCTTTCCAACCTCATTAGAACAGAGTATGTACATTATGGTTTGGATTATAAATATATAGTATATACAGGGTGTTTCAGGAGGAATAGTTAATATTTTAGAAGGTGATAGTATATAGAATTTGCAATAAAAATGCCATTTAACATGTGTCCAATTTTTATTGAGTACAGAGATATAGCTGCTAGTATGTAACCCAATATCGGCATACTCAGCATGTGTAAATATGTGCGGCATGTTTACACGCTACAGTACAGTAGACTTGGCCATCAAATCACAATGAAAACTTCAATGTAAACTAAACCACAACTTCTCAACTTGAACCTCAACACTCTACTGCTGACATTCGATAAATACGCCCATAGGAACCTTTAGCAACCTGTGTACCAATACACGAAACGAAAATGCATTGAGCTCAGCTGTATCTCTGTACTCAATAAAAATTGGACAAATGTTAAATGGCATTTTTTATTGCAATTCGTCTATACTACCAACTCCTAAAATATTTACTATTCCTCCTGAAACACCCTGCAATGGTCCTGTGGGTTGAACAGGAATTTATTTTAATAATTAATTAACTTCTTATTTTTATTTAGAATTAAGTCTAATTAAGGCAATCTATTAGTCAACGAACAAGGGAAACTTATGAGTTCTGGGAAAACATAGCAAATGACCAGTGATTAACAACAGAGAAGAGCATTGACTTCAGAGAGGCGAGCGAGTGAGCATACACTGCTACAGAAGTGCACAGAATACACCTATACAAATACCTATATCTATATTCAAGTTCCGCAGTGATTGATTTGATAGAGGTGAGAGAGTGAACATACACTGTTTTTGGAGTTGAAGAGAATACACCTATACTTTTACCTTCAAGTCCCGCCGTGATTGACTTCAAGAGTGAGTAGAAGCGAGAACACAGACTTCTCCTTATATATATATATATACTTCTGCCTTATAATTGAATATACACACAAGGCAAGGAGTGCATAGGAGAGCTCAACTGTCTTACATATACACATATCCACACTGTTATTGGAGTTAGACAGGATATATATATACACATATATACATACCTACACATACGGCGGAGTGACACACACACCTACGCGCTGATTCATCTAGTACAAGGAATATACAACGAGCGCACACACACACACCTGCGGCTCCTCTCCAGGACTTCACTTGCAATACAGATAACAGAGTTCATTGTACAGTCACTCAATAAAACCATCTCATTGTCTCTCGTAACCGCTGGTCTGTATATCATTATTTATAGCATTAGTACCAGGAAGCCCATTTCCCTACATCCTTCACTCACCACCTAAAATTTCATTCTCCATTTTAGGGACGCGCCACTTGGATCAGACACTGAGGGACACACCCACCCCATCAACAAATAGCGAAGCAGATCAAATTAAATTAACGTAATAAAATAAAGCCCAATTTCCCTAGTACATGAGTTACATTGCCCCCCTTGCCCCTTGATAACCCCCGACCCCCTCGTGACCCTGTATAATACGCCAATCATCAATATTATTACGGATCCTGTAGAGAATACTCTCGGGATTTTCGCATTAAAATCTAACTCTACTACTGTCAGCAAATGATTTTTTTTTAATTTCATTTCCGATAAAAGTCAAACCATCGCCTTCGAATTTTAAAGAGATTCAAAGCTCAAAATATATTCACCAATGCATATTTAAACTACATATGGCATATGTGTTAAAATTTAGAATGACTAGAAGACTAGGCCACGATATTAGAAGACTAGGCAACGATATTTTTTACAAATGAAATTTTAAATCTTTGAGTCAAATATCTTAACGTGTTATATATTAGATATGCCACACAGGGTAGGCATTGACGCAGAATGTGTGGCACTCAGATTCAGAGAGTGAATTCAACCTGTCTGACATGTAATAAAAATTATCTATAACATCTCACATCAGTAGACGACACTCTCGTGATATTTCCAATCAATTTAATACTACTATAGTACGATCAGCAAATGAATTTTTAATTTTTTCATTAAAAGCTCATTATTTATTTTTTTAGATCAATGTAATCGTCCGTTAAATGAACAAAGTGCGTGTTTGAATCAAGGCGAAATTTACTGTATTGATTGTTGTCAGGTATGTGATGGACTATTTAAAAATATAATAAACAAAATATAAATATATGGTAGTTCTAAATTCAAAGTAGAAAATTTTCACAATGTCCTTACTACTAGTCTGGAATGTTTAATTGTATAAAGCTGAGGGTAAAAATTCTAATAAAATCTTTGGAATGGAATGTTACCATTCACACTTTGAATTATTAATTCTAAATTAGTTATGAAGAAATAATTTTATAAAAGCTATTAAAGTACAATAAGTATTGGAACAAAGGCAGTAGTAAGCAATTATAAAATGATTTCTTCTCCATTATTACTTTAGATCTCAAATTTTAAGTCTGTACCTAAGATCTTAATTTTCTGGTTTTAGCCAAAACTCTGTTTCTTTTAAAAATAAAAACCAAAGCAAGTGGGCGTCCCTTAATTACGTGAGGCAATTTTGGATACTTTTCGACCCCACGCCCCCCTAATCCCACATGAGACTGCCTTCCATCCATCCATCCATATTTATATTTGGTATATATATGTATATGTATATGTTAATTTTCATCAAGCAGAGAACAACCTCATTGATTTCTCTGTATGAATCAACAACGCTGCTACTCTCAGCAAAACAAAATCTTTTCAAAGAAAACTATTTGATTTTTTATTGATTTAATTTCCTTAGAATACTGAAAATTTTAAGCAACATCCTTTGTTATTTAATAAAACAGAAAATTAATTTTATTTTGATAATCGCAAATCATATAAGCTTGAAGAAATAAATAAATAATTGTAAAGTTAAGGACAAATAATAAAAACACGAAAGGGCGCTTTTAAAAGCATAGATAACGCCTGACCACTGCAACCTGTATCAACTTGCAGCGAAACATGTCAGTACTTGTAGACTAAGGCGAACGCCAGCTGATGATTTATTGAAAAGAAATATTTATAATTATAAAAGGGCGCTTTTATCATCATCGCATGCTGATTATTGAAGAAAAATAATTAAAATTATACATTTAGCAGGGTCATTATTATCCTCAATAAATATTACATACATATTCAGTTTATTCAAAATATTTCATTTAATAATTTATCTATCTAGACACACGGCAGTGTGTCAGCCAAGTTCGGAAAAAACGGGTGGCGCACCGGTCATGTGTATATTTACACGAACCATTTCGAGCTACTTTCGACCCTTCCCCCATAACTCAAAAACTATTAGGCCTAATCACTTGAGATTTTGCATGTGTAATAAGGACCACTGGAACACCTAGAATCCCAAATTTCATGAATAAACCTATTATAGTTATTGAGTTATTAGTGTTTGAAAAGTGCCATTTTTAACACTGACTCACATATCAAAAACCTAACATAGAGTACTTCCGCTGATCCTAGAATGCTGAAATTTGGCATACTGGTAGAGTTTGGGCGTAAAAGAAAAATCGAAAAAGTGAAACTTTTCCTTTTTCAGGACCTAAAATTAAGGGGTGAAATTTATTATAGGCTTAATTAAAATACAATCAAACTAGAATGCTGAAATTTGACATACTAGTAAAGCTTGGCACATTAATAAAGGATGAAATTGAAAAGGCGAAACTTTCCCTTCTTCAGGGCCCGAAACGAAGGGATGAAATTTATGAAAAACTGTACAAGTTTTTAACAGATAGTTTATGAGAAATATTAAATAATTATTAATATAAATGTTTAAATGTAATTATTTAGATAAATTAAAGGATAAAACTTTTCATAAATTAATGATAACTGTCCAAAAACATAAATGTGAAAAGGGGCCAAGTTTGGTACAAATGGGGACATAATAAATGAATTTGCACTTTTGCATAAAAAAAATAAGTGAAATTTGCCAAGAGATTGGGTGAGATTCGGCTCGCCCCCCCCCCCCCCCCCAAACGCCTCACGTAATTAAGAGACGCCCCCCCCCAACTCACTAATCTATTGAAACTAATGAATTGCAAAATTACTGGCTCAAATCCTGCTTACCGTAAATGCTGATCCCTCACTATCTGGTCTATGTTTGCCTTCCGAAAGCAGTTGGTTACTAGGGAAAGTATTTAGTCTTCTCTAAATTATCCTTGTAATTAATAAGAGACTTCCCTATCTTTCTAGTTTATTATAGAATAAGATGGTTTTGATTCAAGAGATTTTTACAAAACAGTATCAATATATGTAAATTAAACTATATTATTTATTAATTAGTATAAGATATACGAACATTAAAGCGAATATTTTGATTAACTGGATTAAAAACTACAGTTTTAAAAATAAGAATAAATTTATATTGAAAAAAGTGTATATTTCGTCTAAGCAATTAAGAAATTTGCTTTGTATTTATGATTTTAAAGGATACATTCTGAAAATCAAAGCGCAGGCCAAGTTCGAGCATTAGCTTGACCGTACACGCTGTACGCTATTTACACGAACCATTTCGAGACAATTTTGACCCCTCTGCAGCTCGGAATTAATTTGAGATACAGAGCTGAAATTTTACACATGAAATTATGCAATCCATATTGAGGAGAGTACCAAATTTCAATAATATAGCTTAAATATATTCTGAGATATGGACCTCAGAAAATAGCTAATTTTGGCACTCACTCACTCACTGACAGGTCATCAAAACATTTTGGGTACTTCCAATCATCCTAGCATCATGAAATTTCGCCTGGTAGTGGAGTTTATGACACAAACAAAGGAAAAATTCTAAAAATCTAAACTTTCTATCTTTCAACCCCTTCAAAATGGGGGGGGGGGGTCAAAAATGAAAATAGTAGCTCGTTGGACCAAACTCAACATAATTTTGTATACATATTCTGTGTGTCCTCTGAAGCCTAGGAATTCAAAAACTAACCACCCAAAATGGGGGGGCAAAAATGAAAATTCTAGCCCTTTGGATCAACGGGCTTCCTCATCAAAAAGAAGAGAAATTTCAACCAAAACATTTTGTGAAAAACAGGCCAAGTTCGAAAAGTAGTGAAATCTAGTTAGTATCCAAGTTAAATTCGCCAAGAATAATTAACTTGAGAAAATAGTAGATCTTTCAACTTAATTATTCTTGGAGAATTTAACTTGGCTACTCACTAGATTTCAATATTTTTTCGAACTTGGCCTGTTTTTCACAGAATGTTTTGGTTGAGAGTTTATAAACTGGGAATGCTTCGAAAATGTTCCCAGAAAAATTATCATCAAGAGTTTGGCAATATTTTTTATTACATATACTTGATTTGATTGATGATTTATTAGTCAGAATCGAGTTTATTTTGATACAAAATAAAAAAATATGTACCAAAACCGATTTTCAAATTTAAATTAGTAATTTATGAAATTGAAAATAAATTGTTTCTTTGATTTCGATAGAATATCTTTGAGATAAGAAATAAACAAATAAATACAAATAAAATATAAAATTAAACAATTTTTGGGATTTTTTTGGAAACTTTTCGTTTGTTCAAAACTTCCTTTCCGGAGTTAACGGAAACTTCCGGTAAACTTCTAAGTGAAAAGTTTCCGTTACCCATCACTAGATATTTACTAAATATATATTATTTAACAAGTGGTTTGATTGGCATCTAGGATGCAGTCCGTGCACCGGGTGCTGTTGCTCTCGTCGCCGCTGTCCCCGACGACGTCAACATTGTCGCCGACTTCACTGTGTCTCCGCCTGCTGTCCCCCTCCGTGCACGTGCTGCTGTCCCCGTCGATCCCAACCCAAACGAAGTCCTCGCGTGTGTTGCAGGCCGCATCCACCCCCCGCGTTATGTATTTGTCGCAAACGGTGTCAATCCCCTGGCTGCTCGAATCGTAAATGGCATCCCATCTCCTGTCCCTCAATGGTTCCACCTAGACCTCCTATAAGAAGTATTTTATTCAATCGTGAAAGTTAAAAAGTTAATTTAGTTATGAATAAACATCAGGAACTAAGGAATTAGGAGGAAAGATCTTAGTGGATCAAGGGAACTTGGTGTTGGTTTATAGTGAAACATTATAAAAATTATATTAGGTTGGAGTTGGTGGTGTTTCACTAAATGAAACTCCAATCTAATATAATTCTTAGTTGATCAGTTTTATGAAGAGAAGAGCTCAGATGATAGGGCACATCTTTAAAAACCGGAGAATACCTAAAAATATTAGGAATAGTGAAATTAGAAATAGACATTGAAGAACCAAAGATCTAGATAATATTCGTTCCCAGAAAATTAAGAATTTCGGATCAGGGTATTTTATAGAGATAAATAATTGTCTTGGACTGGAGTTGGATGGAAACGAGCAGTTGCGCCTTCATCCCTGTCTCCATTCTATTAAAATCCTGCTAGATTTTTTTTCTTTTTAATTCTTCTATTTACAAATATAGAGATAGATCAGGCATTTTCTTTCAAGACAAATAGAATGTAAAATCAACCCTGAGGTCAACGAAAATTAAAATCCAATTGATGAAAACGTCAAGTTTTCGATCTAAATGATCAATAGAACAAATTATTCAATAGTACTTATGAAAATCATTTTATTTGTTTCTGTAGTGTCTTTCTCAGATATAAATAGCCCACTCGGTAAGGGACGCCAGAACCCCCCCCCCCCAATGTTTAGTTAAAATTTCAAGTCATTTCAGAAGATCTGCCTTTTTAACAGATTGTTTCTACACCTTTGTGAAACTACATATATTCGATATTGAAATTCAGAATTAAAAATTGCATCAAATAAAGGTCAATTAGGGTCAATAGAAAAATAGAAAAAGTCCTTGTATTTATATTTGTGCAATATTTAATTAGTCCCATAGTTTCTATATAAATCGCGATATTTTATGTATTACTCATCTGTATATCTTTGAGCAACAGGAATCTTTAATGAATAAATAAATTAGGGAAATTTAACAAATATAAAAATAAAAACTTACATAGGCGTTCTTTTTTGTTTGTTCTATTACAATTACATAAAAAGTAAAATAGAGGCGTTTGATAAAATTTCAAGAAACTCTTGAATGGGCCGAAGTTCAAAGAAGTTTAGCGACTACTGCTTTAAAGTAACCTCATATTAAATTTCAAGCATTATTAGCTCCGGTAATTACGGGGAAATCTTGAAATGAAACCAGCTTTGTGTAACTTTTGAATTTTTAGGTCTTCTATTTTATCTATACTATAGGAACGTATTAATAAATTTCATAGAGATTTTAATTCTAGGCATCTTTTGTATTTACATGTTATTTTACCAGGTGTAGCGGAAAGTCATTACCGGTTTTTCTAACAGATGTCGCTAGGCTTAAGTATGCAATGTTATGATTTGACACATATGCATTTTTATTCTACTGACATCAAGCTTCAAAGCTATACATGTTATATTTTGCGAAAGTAACACCTTCATAGATTTATACCTCTTTGAAAATGTCAAGTTTCATGCCTGAAAAACGTGCATTTGCGGCACGCATTACTTTTAATTAATAAGGAAAAATCTATTGCCAAATGATTTTTACATTGAATTTCCTTATAATAAATAAATAAATAAATAGTAATAATAATTAATTTAATAGTTTGGCTATCAGGCAGGTTTTGTTAACTTCTATCGATGAACTAACTCGAAAACTTAACTTCTTTACGATAGAGCCTAAATATTACGCAGCTTTGAAGAAGAGGTGACGAATTGATTGCCTATATTCAGGCGTTTGGTGTGCACAAGGCTAGAATTTTTCTTTAGGAATAATCTGTTTTCAAATATTGCTTAGGAATAATCTATACAAACTTAAGTGTAGGTGTAAGATATCTATACGTCTGAGCCTTTCAGAGGCCAATCCAATTAAGTCTATAAACCAAAAAATTTATATTTTTTAAATTTCAAATTCATTAGAAAATAATTTCAGAAGAAATAAATAGAAAGCTCTAGGGATAAAAACCAGAGCCAGGAGTTTTATACCAAAATAATAAACCTAGTTTGTTGGTTAAGAATTTACGAAAATGTATAAATTTTCAAAAAGTGGGCTTGGAATCGCGTGAGCTTCTGAACTACTCATATTTATTTATTTATAGCCTCTCCCAATTTAAATTTGTATATACATATATGAGTAGTTCTTCTTCCTAAGTGTACAGGAAATCAGGAAGAAGAACTACTCATATATGTATATACAAATTTAAAGTTACTCTCTGTGATTTCAAAATATACAAATATTGATATTATTATACTTTCTTAAAGCAACTAATTTTCTAATTTTCTAGAGATAAAGAAACAATTTCTCTATAAATGTTTGGAGATTCATTAAACGTTTTGGAATTTTTTTTACTACAAGGAATTGTATTTATTTTAAATAAATATACACCTATATTTAAGTTTAGTTGCTTCCTTTCATGAAAACTAAGCATAAACAACTGTTTATAGAATTTTTGTCTGTATATCTGTATAACTCTTAATTTTAACAGCTTAGAAATAAATAGTTTAATATAAATACTAGCTGCGACGCCCGCTTTCGGGGAGGTTCTGGCGCCCTTTAGCGACTGGGCTATCGTTCTGCCTTTCGAATAAAATAATAAATATTGTCATTGGGAATGTCCTGAAATCAAATTTAACCATTCTGAATGACTTGATTTTACAATATTTTTGACACCTTCAGTGGGCATTTATCCCTAAAAACGACTTGATTCGTAGAGTAAGAATTTCACTTTCAGGGTGTGTGTGCTGATCACACTACAGTATGGGATAACTTATTTGCTTTCTGAAATAATCGTCCAAAAAATTTTCTAGCTTTTAGACTATTACCATAGATACAAATAAAAAATTCAAAAAAAAAAATCAAATAGACGGAAATTTAAGAAACAAAAATTGATATTTTAAAAATTTCAAATAATTAATAAATTTATAAATTCTAGAAAGATGACAATATGTGCTAATGGTTTTAGTTTAAATAATATGGTTGAATTGTTTGCCGGATTCTAGGACGTCGATGTCGTTCGGCCCCGCTCTGTCGCAGCTGTTTGCCATGTCCGACGCTTCCTTGTCAGATGATGCCTATGCCAACACCCTCTCGTTGCTCCTCTATGCTCTTTAATCGGCATTGCAAATCTAGATCGTGTTCTCCTCCTAGATACTGTTACTCTTTACCATGTGGTACTTCCAATCTTAGAGCTATCTCGTGCCCACAGGGTGCTGCTCTCGTGTGTTGCGGAGGCGGAAACGGAAAATATCGGGGTGGATGTTGCGATGGTGGGGGCGGATGCTGCAGCAAAAAACGGTAAGAAACCTTTAAGAATTAATAGTGTTCCTTTAGTTATACCACCTCCCTATCCTCCCTTATCCCAACCCTTTATCCTTCACAAGGATATTTTTCTTCATTGATCACTCGTCGGAAATTTCTTTGGGTGAGTTTCAATTTGTTAAATTTTTTGAAATAAAATTTTATTTAATGTTAAATATAAAGTTCGAATTCAAACTAATCCTAATTTCTTCATTTCTTTGCAGGAGCCAAAAGCAAAGGCGACCACAAAATCCAACAGGTAGTGGATCTTCATCGATTTGTCGGCCAAATATTATACAGTGTGCGCCTCAGTGGCATTCCGACTCTGCGTCCGCCTCTTTTGACACTTCGCGGACTCCAGAAAGACCTCTTTCTTCCTCTTCATTTTCAACTCAGCCTGAGGCAAATTGCCCCCCATGCTGCCCCAGGAGAAAAACAGCTATTAAATGTTCCAAAACTCCAACATCTTCTAAACCTCCCCCATGCAGTCCTAGGGGTCCACCTTCACCCAACTATCCCTCTTCGTGTCCACAGACTCCTCCCAATTATCCTTCTGCGTATTTACCACCTTCACCCAATTCCCCATGTCCACGACCCCCACCTTGTATCCTAGTACCTCCAGCTGGTGGTCTACCACCTCCACTGTGCTCTCCATCACCACCACCTCGTCCAATTAGAAATCTATCATCATATTCCCCTTCATATTATCCGCCTCCTTGTCCACCTTCTGCTTTTCTACCTTCTTCTTATCCACCATCAAGTGGACCACCACCCTGTAATCCACGGCCTTGTCTTCGTTCCCCTTGTTCTCCGTATTGTACTAAAACTTCTCCGGACAATTCTCCAAGAGCCTCTCCCTCTTGTTCTTTCTCTCAATCGCCTGATAATACAGAGAAGAGACCAGCCAAGTGCTGTAGATTCTCAAATGATCCGCCTACCGTTTGCTGTCCGCCCATTTATCAGCCAATCGATTACACTGCTCTTCCAAATCGGAATTTTGAAAATAATGATCAAAGGTTGAAATTAATTGATTATTTATAGTTTAATTAATAATCATATAATAAGTTCTTAATCTAAGACTCAAAAAGTTTATAATAATATCATTAATATTAAGTAATTTAATTAATCTTATATCCAATCTAAATTAATAATTAATTTAATTCAATAAAAATATTTAAAAGTGTAAATTAATTGTTGTTTGTTAAATATTTTTTACAAACTACTAGGATTTATTAAGCAAACATAATTGATAAGTTCCAATCATTTAACAGAGTGTTTTATGTATTTTGATTCATACGTAAATAGTAAAATTAAATTTTTTAGAAGTGATTTTTAAATCAAATAAATTATGATTTTATTATTAGTTGTTATTAGCCAACCAGATTCTCAAAGTATTATAATTTTTCATTGTTAACTTACCCGATGAAAAATCGTAATTTTGAAAATCTAAAAATAATAATATACATTAAAAGATTTTATTTAAAACGACATTAAAAAAGTATTTATCTTTACTTATCTACCTCGGCTATATGCTTCATAAAGCCCATCTAATTATTAATAAATATCAAGTTATTCATTAACCTATTTACACATATAAATACCTATGTGGTGTTTTACACTAACAGGACTGGCTACATAAAATGATACAGATATTTATAAAGAGATTCAAGAAATTAAATAGGCCACCAGGTTAAAAACTTAACTGAGATTTGAAACGGGGCCTTGAAGGAGAGATAAAATGTGTGGGTTGTCTTAGAAACTTCCTTGATAGTTGTCTAACCATAAGATCTATTTATATAATAAAAAATAATGGTGTTTTTTTAGAAGAAATAAACTTATTCGCTTTTAATTCTATAATATAATCTCATATACCATATAGTATAACAGGGCTGTCCAATCCGTGGCCCGCGGGCCGCTTGCTGCCCAGCACTGCAATGAGTGTAATCCAACATAAAATCATAAACTTACTTAAAACATTGAGATTTATATGTAGAGATATATTTATTCCCTTTTTCGAAATAGGAATGTACATTTGTACAATAAGTGAAGCTTTTTTCAAGAATAAAATTCACTAAAAGCAAAATTATAAGCTTAACTATATATAAGATAAAAAAAATAATTAAGTTTCGAATATTTAAAAATTCTTCTTCTCATATTTTCATTTTCTAAAATATTTACTATTTCAGTATAACATAAACAATATATTTTTATATTGATTTTTGAAATATTTTTAATATTATAAGGACACTTTTATTTAAAACTGATAATTTGAAATTGTGGCCCTGAGTAGTCCAAAGTTCCAAACTTTCGAATTGATTGAAGATAAAATGAGAAAATTAATACTTACGGTACTATATTTAATTTTAATATTCAATTTCAATAGATCGACTCTCTTAGCGACACATCTAAACAGTATATTTATTTAGAAATTTTGTTTTATAATTAATACCACGATATAATTAGAAAAATATTTTGGGAGTATAGTAGAAGTACGATCATATAAACCTATTGTTCTAATACAGGCTTCTTTATATAGTCATCTTCAGCGCTAGAAAAAAACAGTATTAAGATAACAGCAAAAAATAGTTCTCTACCTATTCAATAGGTTAACCGAAATCTCCGATAAAAACAATTTTGTTTTTTACACTATTAGAATCTAGAATTGAAATATTCGGCACACTTAATGGATGGCTCACACTGAAAAAAATTACAATTCATCAATCTGGCCATCAACATAAAGATCCTATTAGATTAAATAGCCTTTCGAATGAGGAAGTCAATTAATCTATTGTATTTTCCGCAGATATTATCCAGCACCGTGCAGAGCACCTATGTGTCTACCATGTTCACCATGCTGTCCTCCAAGTCGACCATGTCCGCCACCCCCTTGCTCGCCACCACCCCCTTGCTGTTCCTGTCCGCCTCCCCCGTGTGAAAGACGCTGTCCACGCCGAGGATGTCGGTAGGCTCTCTTGCATTCTTCATTCACGTTAAGACTAAATCAAAAATTGTTTAAATTAAATCAGTCTTTCCCAAAGTGAAGTACACGTACCCCTGGGAGCAGGAAAGAGTTTCTAGGGGAACGCTACAAGTGAATGTCAAAAATTTTAATTATTTTTCATAATGTACACTATAGTACATTATAATGTACACTATAGGTACATTAAAAAGTGTTATTAATAAAACCTTGCCTCTATGATTGGGATTTTATCTATATATATATAAAATTAAGGTTTTGTCTGTACATTGCTCCAAATCACGCCAAATTTTGGTTGCACTCGTTTCAAGCAAAGTTATGAACGAAAACACCCTCAACAAAATTCCTGTCTGTCTGTATGTATGTATTTCTGTCCGTTTGTCTGTGTGTCTGTATGTCTGTATGTTTCGGAAAAGTTGCTTACGATTCACGTAAAAACGACTGAAGGGATTATTATAAAATTTCATAATTACATCAGATGTCTTCTAACTTATGTTTTTAGCTATATAACGTTTTGATATTTTGACCCCAGAAGGGGTTTGGGGGGGGGGCGCACGAATGAAAATTATCAAATAATTCCTAAACTATTAACTCTACGGCAAATTTTATTATGGGCAAAGTTGTAGGTGATGTGTGCAGGGTGGAGTGGAGGGTTTAGGTGAGGGTGCAGAGACGTAATGGGGGGCTCAGATCAGGGTCCAGGGGCGTGATGAGGTGGGTGGGTGCGGGTGGGGGGCACGGGGGTGGGGTGGGTGCAGTGAGAAGTGAGGGTTCAGGTGAGGATCCAGAGGCTTAGTGGGGTGGGTGGGGCGCGGGGTGGTGCTACTGGGTAAAGGGCGCGAGGGTTGGGTCCGAGGGATGGTGGGGGTGGGGTGGTGCAGGGTGGTGGGGTTGGAGCGGTGGTTGGGCACGGGTGCAGGGGGGAGGGTGAGATTGGGGTATGAGGGTGGGGTTCGTGGGTTGGGGGTCCAGGGGGCGTGCCCCCTGGCTAGCAAGAGGGCCGCTGAAAGCGGACCTTGCAGCTAGTATGAATATAAAATCCTTAAGCGGTAAGGTCTCAAATATCCGAGTTCTCATATATTATCCTTTTCATTTCTCGAGGATAATCGAAACTCGAATGTCCATTTGAGACATGCAAAAATTGGACCGTCCCGAAGGAGCGGTCGGCGAGCAGCGATTATATCTATTAGTTATGAAAAATATATTAGGGAATGTTAGGAATTAAAAGTTTCATAAAAGTAAATATAACATTAATATTATTATAGGTATGTTATAATTAATTGTTCATTAGTATTGAAACTATTTTTCTGAATTAGACAAAGATGTTGAATAGTTGAAATGGCTCAAAATTAATACAACATCCAAGATAGAAGTTTTATCACAAATGGAAGAATGAAAGAAAAATATTAAATTATTAGAATTATCTTCATTTCCGACGGGTCTCGAGAAATAAAAATTCGAAATATATACCATACTTTAACAAGGGGCCCCGAGTGAGAGGTGACAAGGGGGTAGCTCTGGGGCTCGGCCTGGTTCATTAACTAATGTAAATAATGACAATATGCACTGGAGAATGTATAGTGTTCACTGATGCTCAAATTTATAAATAAATGGTAATATTATTAAATAAAATTTTTTATAAAATAAATAAATAAATAATAATAGATTTTTCTAATAGAGGTCTATTCATTCAGTGCTACGAAAATTTTAGAAGGTCGTACACAGATGTTGAAACTTTAAGAAACTTTTAGTTAACCAACCGAATTTCGAATAAACTTGACAATTTGTTGTACGAACAAACGGAAATTAATTTCAATAGTGAATCTTTAAAACAGATGCCGCCGTCGCCGTCCACCAGACGCTTCTTGTCTTGGCGATGGATGTCCCAAAGGACCTTGCTGCAATTGTTCTATTTGCTGCTCTTGTACATCCAATGCTTCCACAGGCACGGACTCGGATTCAGGATGTTCCTGGTGTAGTGAGGATGATGGTATCTAAAAAAATTTCTTATAACCATTTCATCCGGTTGCAATTCAAATGTACCAATTTAGTGCAAAAATAATAAAATATTTATTAAAATACTTTCTCATGTATTTTTTCATTCATTCCGTTAATTCATTATAATTTTCCAAAAAGTGATCTACTCATATTTACTTAAAATAGCGTTTCTCAATCTGGAATCAACACGGGAATTTAGAAATAAATTAATAAAATTTATCTTTACGATGCAGTTGTGATAATAAATGAATTATATCGTCGTTGATCTTACAAAACTTCCTAAGTCCGATTTTTGGTCAAATACGTATTATACGTTTATACCGACCAACTTTTCACGGCGCATCTGTCTATTGAAACCTTATTAGTCCATTCCAATTTAATTTCTCGCTACGGACATATTCTTGATCTTATCTTAAACATATTTTTAATTGTTTAAAATGGTTTTTATTGTTTTCTGGAAAACTTTGAATTTAGGACTTACGAGGTTTTGTAACATCAGCAACGATATGCTGTAATACAGGAGCTATTATTATGTTTGGTCGCTGCGGGCAACAGACCAAGCGATTTATTTGTATGAAACAACGAAAACGTTGTTGTTGACATTTTTGAGATATGGATCTCAACAACTAACTGTATCACAGTATATTATATTATTGTGACCTAAGCTATACTAGTAAAACAATAAAAAATTTAACGTTGTTTTCTTCGAAATATATATCAGTAGAAAAAAATTATATATGACATATACTTATTTTATCAAAAATGGGTTTTATTAAATGTTTGAAGATTGATTTTTAAAAAATTTGTATTTATATTATATATATATACAATTATACATATATACATGTAGAATTTCTTTCTTTAAATCAAGCAGAGAACAAACTCATTGATTTCTTTTCATCATAATAGACGAAACCACTTTTCAAATTTATATATTTATTAGTGAAGGAGATATTGTATTGGAAAAATTTTGGTAGAAAACTCGATAATTACAAATAATATTCCACAACTATTCGGTATTGGTTCTGTTTGGCCATATTTACAATATTCCCCGAATATTGAAATTGATTGATTTTTTACAGATTGTCCTAGAAAAATATTTTTGTGCCCAGAAGCTTAATGAGAAGGTCCAGTGAGCCAGGTAAATGATATTTATTTATCTACGAGTTAAAATAATATAAAAGAAAAAAGTTTCAAACGCTTATGCATTCAAAACTAGATCTTGTTGCATGGAGAAAATAGCAACAAGTTAGAATATTACAAATTAATGGATTGAAGAATGTGAAATACTAAAAAATTTATGGATATGTCAAGTTTCTACAAGTCATAGAGACAAATGTCAATTTATTTGAGCGTTCTGTAAACTTAATAGAATTGAGCAATCATTTTTTACTTTCCCATATATATGTGTTAAATAATCTAAAGTTATTCCATTTCTTCTTTTTTCATTAAAATTCCTTTGATCTTTAAATTTTTAATATTACTTGGAAATAAATTAGAGATTTTACATCTCGACTGTTAGAATTTTTATGAAATTTTGTGGTATCTAGAGCCCAAAAAAGCTCAAAGAGACATTGGACATATATAGGAATATAAACCAAAACATTTGACAAACAAAATTCATTTAAGATTTCACTCTACCACTAATAATACAATACAAGATTTCTAATAATTTAAATCAAATTGTTACTCGAGATTGTTTAAATAGATTTAGGTTTGGATGCTCCTAGTCCAAGAGAAATAACAAAATATTACAATCGGGAACATTCTCCAACCATATCAAGATCGAAGCACAAGTGGAAATCACCCAGACCTGTATCAATAACTCTTGAAGCAACGTGTGATGTTCGATGTCCAGGGTGGGTAGGAGGAGGGGATACATGTACTCGTTGTGGTAAGCAGAAATCAGATGTTTTTGATTATTTATCAGGTCTGTAAATATTAAACCGGAATTGTTTTTATAGATACACATTTATTGTATGAAAATGGTAAAAAATATTTTATTCAAAGTATTGTCCATCGCTAGCTACACATTTTTCACATCTCTCTGACAATTTGTGGATCCCTAACCAAAAAAACGGTTTCTCTTTTGAGGCAAATCAATCATAGAGCCATTTTCGTAAATTTTAGTAAGAAGTGAAACGCTGCTAAGCAAGTGTGTTTGCTATCGATGCAAATAAGTAGTAATCGGATGGAGCCAAGTCTGGTGAGTAAGCCGTATTTGCAAACTAAACGCCTCAATCGTTTTCTTGAGTGGTTTTGCTGTATGCTATGATGCATTATCATGAATCAAAACCACATTGTGTTGCCTCTTTTGATATTATGTTCGTTTTTCACACGAGATGCTTGGTTCACATCCATCATTTGTTGTCGGTAGAGTTCAGTATTAACGGTTTAGTCAGATTTTAGCGTTTGAGAGTCATCCTCATCCAACAATGCTTGGAATTCAAACTTTGTCAATGGTCTTCCATGGTCTTCTTTTCTCACGCCAAAATGGCCACTTTTGAATTTTATAAACCACTCCAAGCACTGATTTACCAAGAGCATGCTCACCGTATGCTTCGACAATTATTCGATGAGATTCTGCAACAGTTTTCTTCAAATGGTAACAGAAAATCAATGCAGTCGGCAAATCATAGTTTTTAGCCACAAAATTCCACATGATTAAAAAATATGTATTTGTATTAAACACTTATTGTTTTGAGGTAAAATTATTTGATAAATGTAAAAACAAGAAAATGCCACCAATGAAGAGGTTTCGCAGTCACTCCATTAACAACTAGAGCATTTTTTTAATGAAAATGATGAGAGAAGGAGTTACATCAAAAAGGTGCAATCCCTAAAGGCCTGAGTTGGCCCCCTCCACCTTGAAAAAAAGAAGAAAGAATTTTATGGGCTGGGCGGGGTTCAGAAGGTATCTGTGGATACGGATCTTAAATAGCTGAAGGTTATAAGTCGCGGGAAAGATGGTGGCAGGGAGCGAGTTCCAGTCTCTGGAGGTCATAGGGATAAAAGAGTTGGCGAAAGCGCTTGTTCGACTTTTATCCAATTTGACAGCGAAGGGGTGCTGAGCGTTCGAAAACCGCGTGTTTCTCGTAAAGAGGGCTTTAAGGGGATAATTGATTTCAGCTCAACTGAACAGAAACCGTCATAGTATCTGTAGTACAGGGAAAGGGCAGAAACGGTTCTTCGGTGAGCCAGGGAGTCGAGTGAGTTTGTTAGAGCCGGGTCTCCTATTAGTTTAATTGCTCGCTTCTGAATCGCATCCAGTGTAGCAAGAGAATGCTTGGAGGCACCCCTCCACAGATGAGAGCCATATTCAAGACAGGGACGAATTTGAGCCTTGTACAGTATAAGAAGTTGATCTGGGGAGTATAACAGCGTCTAGACCTAAATAGAAGACCAAGCTTGCGCGTTGCAGCTTAAGCAGTGGATTGAGATATGGTCATTCCATGAAAGGTCAGACCCTAGAGTTACGCCTAGGATTGAAATTTTATCCCTGAATTCTAGTAGTTTGAGTCAAATGATATGTTTGGGAAGTTTCTGTCGACGCGCCTAGAAATATGGCAATGAATTTATGGGCAAATTCCGGTTTCATATTTACAGACCTAGTATATATCTAATAGTCTATCTAATATTATAACGATAGCGGAAATACAATACATTCTTTCTACATTTTTATATATTATGATTTGTGTTGCTATTTCTAATTTTATCAATTATCATAGCAGCATACAAAAATGTTGAAAGTATAAAAAAATGAATTCAATACCTACCATGTGAATGGTCCACGCATCGAGAAATCTTTTATTTCTCACTTAAAATTTTGTTTATCGTAGCTAAGAATTGCTTATTCAATTCATACTTTTTTTTTTTTTTTTTTTTTTTTTGGCTTTTCGGCCTTTCTAACCATAAGCCATTTTACGATACTATATATTTTTTAAATTTTGTCTCTACCCCGGGGGTCAGATTTTAGCCGAATGCCTCGAGTCGGATTCGAACCCGGGTCCACTTGGTTAGCAGGATGATACGCTACCGATTAGCCTAGTCTGACGCCCCCCCACCAATTCATACTTAATAATATATTTACCTCAAATAAATTGTAGGCAAAAAACATCGTTCTAAAGTGAAACTTGATTACTGTGAAAAAAACTGGGCTTAAAAACTTGTATTTTAATAGTAATTTAACAAAAATATAAATGTGAAAAAATAAACCAAGCCAAATAAAATAAAATTATTCTTTTTGCTATATGAAAAATATTAATTAAAAAATTATCAATTCTATCATCAAATTTTAAGATTAAAATTATTCTAAATATTTATTTATTATATATAGACGAAAAAAACTTTTTAATATTGAGCGCCTGCCGATACAACCCGCAATCCAGAGTGTCCGATTTGAATGCATAACCAACGACTATGCAGGCGTTTAATTTTTTTAAATGGCGTATTTATGTTAACAGCACACAAAATCTAATTATAGAACAGACATGCCCAAACAGAGGACCTTTGGTATAATGAATTCTGTTAGGTTTATTTAATAATCTTAAAATACACTTATAGGGTTGTGTTCAAAAGTAAAACTGAATCCTATTAGAGTCGCTATAATGTCGGTTCGTCTTTAATACCCGTGTAGTTAGTTAGTAAACTTAAAATTTATAAATAAAAAATAGTAATTTTTTCCAAAAATCAAAAATGGTATTTTAATTGATTATTTTGGGTTGGATAGAATTTCTGTGCCGTCGAAAATAAAAAAATATTTTTTATCATGGGGTGTGAGATATCTCTATAAAAATCTCTTAAGGAGAAATGGAAATTTTTTTATATTGAGTTCATTTAAAAATAACTTTGCGAGAGTGTCAAAGGCGTCATTTTTGGTGATTTTATTGGCTTTTATAAGTGAAATTTAAAATTATGAGCAAGTTCCAAAAATTCACTCATCATTTCCTTATTAACAAAAAATAAGAACGAATTTAATATTTCAAGTATTTTGGGAGTTATCTTGGTATGTGGTCCGACTCTTATTTTAAATAAAATCGAAAAAATTTCAAAGTAACATTCGTCATTTTTGTATCAATCCTTTCAGAATTCAGATTATTCAAATTGGTTTTGCTATTTAGGAGATAAATCAATGTTTCCCTATACCGGGCTAAATTGCAAATTAACAAGATTGAGTAATGAAAATCTTCTGCTTCTTTAAATGAATTCTGGGTATTTATGCCAGGATCACAGTATTCTCATTTAAAAATAAATTATTTTTATTTTCGGGGCTGGACATGTGAATTATTTTACTTACCTTTTTAATTTGTCAGATCAAAACAACCCTGACAACATTCGAATTGTTCGCTCCATTCAGCACTTACAAATTATAACAAGATTTTAAAAATCTGACAAAACAGCCCAGTGTAATAAATAAATTACTATTCACGATTTCTTTACTTATAAAATACTTAGTGATAGATTCAAAATTTACAAGAGACTATTATTTAAATTTATAGTTATTATTATTAATAATATGTTATTTTAAAATTGAGATTTTTGTGGCTTTATAATAATTTTAATAAGCTACCCTGTAAGTGAATTAATTCGTGTTTAGTGAAGAGGTGAATATTTAATTGGTATATTTTATTTATTGGGCCTCCGAGGAGTCTCTTACAAGAAAATTTAAGATGATTACACAAATTTACCCACAAATCCTTCACACTTTCGGCTTCAGAACAAATTAATTCAGATTCAGAGCGGGTGGCTGAGAGAGCCAGGATTAATCCTGGCTCACATTTCACATTTTTTTTTTTTTTTTTATTCACAAAAAATAATCATACGCCACCCGCTCTCCATGTTCTTCTGCCGAAAGTGTAAAAATTAAGAAGAGATCCCCTCATCGCCCTATATGTCAAATCGTTTATTGTTTTTTGGGATATACCCAGGGCGATGAGGGACTCCACCACTTTATGCCACCACACTCCCTTCCACGAGAGTGTGATGGCCTCGACCCTGACCGAGCCCGCACCGACGCCAAATCGCTCCCCAATATTATCCACCAGACTGGAGTTGCCCCTATATTTTTCTATTTTGTTTCGGTGGGCAACACCTAGTCCTGCAAGCGCGGAGACGATCTGGACGTCCAAAACCCACACCACCCCCGCCGCATCCTTTGCCACGATGTCTGGCTTTCTATTGCCCGCCGAGCTGGAGTACAAGTACTCCAACTCGACACGCATTCTCTTTTTGATTAAATCGTCGGCCAGACATAAATTTATATTGGTTGCTATACAAGGTAATATATATATAGTTTGAATGCAATTAATAGTTTAATTATTGCATCTTGTATCTCGGTCTCATGATAGTCAGGATTGAAATAAGCAAGAATTAATTGCATTGATTTAGGGAATGGTATTTTTGAGAAGATCTTTTACAAAATAAGTCAATTGCTCCAAAAATTTTTGAGCACCCCAGAAAAATGTGATTTGGATGCCATCACAGTCACAAAAAGTAGTGTCTTTTAAATGAAATTGAAAAAGTTTTCAGGGGGTGGCCGCGTGACCCGTTCTCAACCGTACAATTAGGACTATTAGCCTTCTATATAACCGGCTGCCATGAAACCACGATTTACATCCTATTTTGGGCATAACAGAGTGCAAATAGAAACCTCTCGATTCTGAAGAGGAGTCCCAAAATTTTTGCCACAGTTCAATAGATTTTTTTATACTATTAATTGCATCTACATAGGTGAGGCCCATGTTTAATGGAGCCCCATCCGTGATAGCCTGTTTTGCCAAAGAGTCAACAAATTCCTTAGGCTGAATACCCACATGAGATGGACACCATAGGAATTCAACAATATTATAGTATTTATTTTACACATACAGTGACAAATTGTATAAATTAGGTAGTTCTCTGACTTAGTTTTATAAAAGTTTTTAATTGATTTTAAAACACTTTGACAATCTGATACAATTAAAATTTTTTTAGGTTTATCTAATGACTCTATATAAACCAAGACCTGCACTAAATATAGAACTAAATATAGAACAATCATTAGATATTTAAAAATTTTCATAATAGTTTGTGTTTACATGGTAGAAAGCACATCCTACATTTTCATCCATTTTAGAGCCGTCTGTAAAAATCAGCTCGTAATCAAAGAATTCGTCTCTGAGAAGCGAATTAAATTTTATATTTATATAGGCTTCTTCTTTTGTCCATGTGGGAATATAGATAGGGACGTTGGTATGTTTAATTTTGTATGGGAAGTGATATATGAGAGGTTTTTGACTGTCATGCAGTTTGTTTACTATATTTTCCAACTTGTCATATTGGTTAATTAAAAAAAGGTTTTGCAGGTTGTAGGTTATAGGCTGTGAGATAGAAAGGAAATTTTTCAGTTCAGATATTGAGTTCAACATTTGCGTGTCACTGTTTATGATTTTTCTGATTAGGAATTTCTGTAGTTTTTAAGGAATTTGGTGTTGGTACTTGGTGAAACATTTTTTAAAATTATTGGATAAAAATACTTGGTAGGTTTCACATTAAGATATAAAAAAATAAAAATATTTACCCTTTTGTTATCTTAAAAATAAATTTTACCATTGACTTGTATTCAATTTCGACTTATCCAGGTCAGTTACTTTCTGTTTCTCCTGAAGATGGGTTAGTCACCCGAAATATATATATCGAGATTAAAGATTCTCCAAAAATAAATTCGTTTTATTTTTTTATGTCTTAATGTGAAACCTACCAAGTATTTTTATCCAATAATTTTAGGAATTTCTGAGTTAAAAACTCCCTTCTAATATGGAGAGGCATTTCATGGGCTTCAACAAGTAGAGAGGTAGTTGGTGTAGACGTTAAAATTTTTTAAAAATATAAAATTCTAGGTAGGTTTTACAAAAATAAAAGACAAGATGCTTATTAGCATGACTCTATATAATACTATATAATGTTATATTTCGGGGTACGAGCCCATCTTCAGGAGTTCAAAGAAAAAATTTCTGATAATAAGCATCTTGCCTTTAATTTTGTGAAACCTAACTAAAATTTTTTTAAATTTTCTTTACTTTATTATGTTTACTTGAAATGAAAGTTTATTTAAAAAGGTAAAAATACTCTATATCCTTTAGCCGCCGAGCGTAGTATGAAATGATTTGAATTAATTTTCTACTAACACTGTGTTTATTCTAAGTAAAGAAAAATATTGTAAAAAACGGTATACATTTTTGTTTAAGGTCGCCTTGTTTATCATGCAGAAAAGATAAAGATAGGGAATTGTGTATTCCACTCATCTTGTTTCACTTGTGCTTGTTGTCGGAAAGCTTTAGATGTTATGACAGCAAACCAGACAAATCAAGATGTATTTTGCAAACGTAAGTTGAGTAAAATTTTTAATTAAATGTATCTAAAATAACAGCTTATACAAAAAGATTCAGTCTGAAAACAGCTGAAGAATTTTTTAATATCTGAATAAGAACTAGATTTTTCTCTGAATACCTACTGATTTTATTCTATCGAATTTCTTTACTAGATTGTAAAATTATTTTAATAGTTTTTTTTGTTTTTAGAATGTTATGCACGTAATTTCGGACCTCTTGGGTATGGATACAGAGGAGCGCTTGTATCATATGACTTAAAAAAAATAAATTTCGAAAAAAAACTACGATATTTATATGTATATTTTGAATAAAGATTTTAATCTGAAATATTTTTAATTGTTTTGTATAAGTTAAGTCGAATTTATTTTCAAGTAAAATTTAACTTTTATTATTTCAATGCAATTTTTTTTTTAAATTTATTGCTCTCCAAACTATTTTTTAAAGTTAGAGAGAAGATATTGCTTCTATTAATTTAATGCAGGTTTTAGGTTTCGAAAGGTCCTAGGCAGAATAATTATTGGAGCTCTTTTCAAAAATGTTTCATCATCGATTCATGTTAATTTGCAAAAAATACTTAGAACTAGGGCTGACCATACGTACTGTTTTGAACCGGACAGTACGGTTTTCATTTTATTGCCTTCAACTTTTTCGTTGTTTTTAATAAAAAGTCAATCTTTTTTTCTAAATTAGAGCTTAGTTTATCACCATTGACAGACAAATTACTGGTCAATAGTAAATAAATAGGGAGTCAGGTTGGTCGAGTGGTTGGTTATCCAGCATGGCTTCTAATCAAGCTAGCCCGGTTTCAAGCCAGACTCGCTGCAAAAATTTGACCGGCTATAATCTGAATCCTTCAGAAGAAGGCAATGGGAAATCAGCCCTGAGAAAAATTTCCCTAGGAAAATTACATGGAGAGGGTCCTCTCCACAGTAATCGCCAACGCTTGAAATCGAGTATGGCGCTTGAAGAAGTAAATAAATAAATAAGTCCATAATAAAATTTTAATATACTTGATGGGCTCATTCTTATTTCATTTCTCAAGAAAAAAGTTCCCTGTTTGAAATTATCATTGTCATTTGCAAGTGTCTACATTCCAAACTTAATCATTTGTAATATTTATCTCGTTGTTTTGCTTCTTTTATATAAATATACAGAAATATAAAATAATAATAATTTATTATAAAACTAAAGACTTGAGCATGTTTTTTTGAAAAAAGTTGGAATGTTTTTCAAAAAAAGATGCTCAAATCTTTAGTTTTATATTTAAATAAGAGGACTTGTATGAAAAACTTTTTTTCATTTTAAGCTAAATTTTTTAATTTCCTTTATAGAAGATTGGAGTAAAAAATTTCTGCGCTTATAAATATATTGCGATTCAGAGAGAGGTTTTTGTCTTGAGGGTGTGAGCTGACTACCCGGAAAGCATGTTAGTTCTCAGGTTCGACTCCTGAGGGGATGAATCCCCTCTGATATTGCAATTTAATAATAGTACCTGGCCACCGAGTGATGCTCGGTAACTTTTTGCTTCAGTTAAAAGCTATATATTAATCCCCGAACCCCCCTCGCCCCCGGACCCCCACCACTTCACCCCACCTACACCCCCACCCAACCCCAATTCCGCCCTCACCCCCGAAACCACTTCCATAGCCCCTACCTCCTCACCCAGTTTTAGCATTTCAAGCCTTGTAGTGGCCCACAGATTATGTTTATATATGTATAGGTATATAAATAAATACCGTATAATTTTTTTTTAATTAAATAACAATTTTTGAGTTCATCAATTAAATTGGCAAATTCTAATATAGAAAAAATACGTTTATGGGATTTAAAACTCAATTTTTAATCAATTAAATTTTTTTTTAATTTTATTGAACCAATTATTTTACATGAATTAATGTATACATTGTATTTGAGCTTCGACTTCGGAGATTACTTTCCCATCATCGACTGTCCTTGATCTTCTTGAGTCCTTGTTTTTAATGAGAGGAAAAAACTAATTAAATAAAAAACCTCTTTTCCGATAAATATATCAAAGCGCACAGCGTTCGCAGGCCACGTTCGAGTATTAGCTTGGTCTTACTCGCTGTACGATATTTACACGAACCATTTCGAGCCACTTTCGACCCCCTTGCAGCTTGGAATTCATTTGAGATACAGAGCTGAAATTATACACATGTAATTATATAATCTTGAGGAGAGTATCAAATTTCAATAATATAGCTTAAATAGATTCTGAGATATGGACCTGAGAAAATAGCTAATTTTGGCACTCACTCATTCACTGACAGGTCATCAAAACCTCTAGGGTACTTCCAATCATCCCAGCATGATGAAATTTCGCCTGCTAGTAGAGTTTGAGACACAAATAAAGGAAAAATTCCAAAAATCCAAACTCTCGATCTTTCAATCCCTTCAAAATGGGGGGGGGGTCACAAATGAAAATTCTAGCTCGTTGGACCAAACTTTACCAAATTTTGTATACATATTCTGTGGGCCCCCTGAAGGCTAGCTAATTAATATTTATTAACAATATTTTTATTTAAATAGACTTGTGGTTAGATAATAAATGAATTAACTCATCTTTGAAATATTGAAAAAAGTGATTTGATTTAGAAACTTGATGAGAAATGTTGGATCGCACCTTATTTGCTAGACGATGGGGAATGATACTAATAGTTACTCCTTTTACTAGTTTTACCTTTACTCAAAGATTTTTGTTGTAAATTTTATTAACACATTGGCTTTGACTTGTATGCTCAGATAATCAGCCGCTTTTTTTGGGGTGATAGAACTCTCATATACTAAAAAGAAAAAGTGATTGGTCTGAATGTTTATAATCAGGATAGCTCAAAAACGGTAAATCTCAAGCTTAACTCAGTTATCGGCTCAAAATATCACAAAGATCTTATTTAATTTTTCCAATCTGATTGCCATTTATATAATCTCTCAAGGTGAAATCTAGGAATGAACATTAACCTCTGCTTTTCCGACCTGAAAAATTATTTTAAAATTTAATAATAAATTAAATAAATAAAAATTTCAAAACGTCATATATAGTTTTATTTTCAATATAATTTTTGAAATATATCAACTGAGAATGTAAAATTAACATTGTGGGAATTTATGAAAATTATTTTGAAACCCATTTTATGGGAATTTTTTTTTACACAACCGTTTTTAGAAAGAATCAGAAGAATTTTTAAATAGTTAATTGTAAATAACATTGATAAAATTAATAAAATAAAAACATTTTTGATATGTTGCTTCACTGAGAAATAATGAACATTAATGATTTTAAGTTTTTTCTGGTTATACCACCAATCAATTGGATAGAAAAATACTTAGAAGTATTCTATTTATATCATGAGTGGTTTGACCAGGGAATCTTTAAAATAAACAATTTGACCATCAAATCTTCAAAAGTTAAATATTACTGCTGATGAACGAAATTTAGGTACATAAAATGGTGAGCACCCCTTCATTTTCTTATTGGAATGTGATTGGAACATGGAAAAAAAATGTCATTACCGAAGCTTACTAGAATCTTATGAGACATCATTTCGTTTTCATTTTCGGAAACAAACTGGATTTTGAAGTATGTCCTAGGACTCAACTTCAAAATTTTCAATAGAAATATGGGTCGTTGGATAAATCTTTTAAAAAGAAATAACTCATAAAGAGAAACAAAGAGGTTGTCTTCTGCTTGATGCAAATAAACACACACACATATATATCAAATATATATATATATATATATATATATATGCAGGGCCGCGCCAAACTATTCGGCGGTCCGTGTGCAAACTTTAATTTTACGCCTTTTATATAGTCTTTTCAAGTGTCTGTCAAGCTGATTTGCCGCCCTTTGACTTGGCCGCCTGTGTGTTTTGCACACATTTGCCCTATAGTTGGCGCGGCCCTGTATATATGTAGGTATACCTATATATTATTTATTTGTTTGATGAAATAATTTATATAAGAAAAAAAAATGATTTCACTTACTATTTTTGAGTAAAAAATAGGCTTAGGGTCACATAAACAGGTACATCAATTCATGGAAATAATGTAATATTTTATACGATTATTTATTAATTCATTAAAATATTTTCTTGTTGACATCTTGAAGACTATGTTGATGATCTAAAAGATTTTTTTGGAGCTATCCTATGCACGGTAAAATTGGAAAAAGAAATTAAATTCTCTAGTTGATTCATGATCTTTCGAAATTAATTTTGAGACCTTTACAAGAGAAGAAAAATACAAGTAGCTCACAAGCCACTCCAATTCAATTTTAATTTATTTCGCCTTGGGTACTCTAATCCTAAAAAAATTTCAGATAATCAATCTAGCCATCAAGAAAAT
This sequence comes from Forficula auricularia, assembly GCA_024734495.1. NCBI lineage: Eukaryota > Metazoa > Arthropoda > Insecta > Dermaptera > Forficulidae > Forficula > Forficula auricularia. The sequence continues at coordinate 98,774 of JALMQS010000137.1, forward strand.
ATTTCATGAATTAATAATAATAGAAAAAAAATGTTAAAAATAATGATTAACTATCACATGATTTTATTGAGGTAGGCTTAAGATCAGTAAAACATGTGGTTTTAATAATCCTAAGCCTTTTTTTAATCAAAAACGGTAAAAGCAATCAATTTTATTTTCCGTTAAATTGTTTATTTTTAAAAACAAATTCATCCAACGAGACCCC